>JAFIRS010000032.1:682500-1282500 GCA_018342105.1 Gonioctena quinquepunctata | reverse complement strand
AAACAGATGTTTCTGGAAATTGAATAATGTACTATAAAAATAGTGCTTACTAGTTGTTTTCTGTTAGATATTCAAAAAAAATGCAAATTTCTCAAAAAAATATTTTTTTTCTCAATATTCAATTGAGAATGTTGCCTTTTCCTGAAGAATACAATAAGTAGAACAAATTTTGTTTCGTAATCTGTATTCATCGAATAATCGGACAGAAATTACCTTTTAAGAAATTTTGGATATTGATCAATGGAAGATGCTTTAAATTCGTTGGAATAGTGACAAAATGAAATTTTGAAAATTAAATCCACTCGTTATGCAACCTCTTGCTCGTTACACATTTTTTTTCTCTCTACATTTTTCCAGAACGCATGAATACTTTTTGTGAATTCCAAGCTCCCTAGCTCACCCTGTACGCATGAGGCCGACGTTGAGAAATTATGGTGTTGGCCATCAAAATAACACTGAATTTCAGTCGATTCCATTAATGGCCCATTTTCTTAAGAAGTGCACCTTGGCCTTTGATGAACAGGTAAAACGAATTTGAGGTTGGTCAATTTATTTCAACTTGAGGCAATACGTTTGTTATCAGTACCAATTTCAATGAGGAATCCAGAAAAAAAGCCCATCCTCTTTCCGAAGACAATTATTTATGAAAAATCACAGTCAGTGCTTCTCCGATTGTATCGATTTTTCAAGTTAATTCGAAAATGTCCACCCAATACAAATACAAATTTGCACTCTCCAACACCATATAGAATCCGAGAGTCATACAGGGTCTTGTAACAATACATAAAGCTTCCTCGGCTTGAATAATAATCAATTCCACAAAACCGTGGAAAATAAATTAAATGAAATAACTCAAATGTAATCTAATCTCTTCCGTGAATGACGAGTGTATAATGTTATTTTATAACGAATTTTGCATAGCGCCTCCCGCCTAATTTCCGGTGACCTGCCTAGAGAAAAGCTTCGGCAATTGCCGAAAGCAATAAACATTTGAATGAGGTAGAATGTTGAACTGATTGTGCAGCAACTGTACACATTGTAGGCTGCCTGAGGTAGTTATCCAATTCCAAAGTGAATAAAACAACTAACCTTGTTAAATCCAAATTGGTGATAAAGTCAGAACTAGTTGACTTCGTTCTCTGCTTTGAGGCATTTATCATAATTATCACAGTCACTTGTTAGAAACAAATAACACAAACAGTATTGAAAGGGGAAACATTCACAATTGAATATTGTTTTGAAAAATAATTTACTGAACAGTTTTTCTATTAATCCAATCATGGGTCAAACAAAATTTTCTCAAATAAAGTGAAAAAATATCAATTTCTTTGGAGAATTATCAATTCAAGTCGTAAAAACTGGAGATGATCAAAATACCACCATTTGGCAAATAATTCATCCTGGCATGATTCTCTGAATGAGAATCAGATCCTCTCTAATAGGATCAGAATAACTATAGCTCTTATGTTGGCTCCATGAACGAAAATCTAGTGAATTGAGATCTGGTGAACGGGCAGGCCAAGCAACCGTCCATCTTCGGAGTTATACCTTATTCAAGTGTACCGTACCCGCACTGTTGGGAGAAAATGGGAAGGAGCGGTGTTGTGCATAAACTTCATTTGGTCACAGCCACGTAAAGGATGTAGATGATCATTTTGCAGAAAGTGCAAATAATTCTCTCCATTTTATGTTCTAGGAAAAGCGCATAGGCCACCGTATATTCCAAGCAAGATGTTTATCAAAAACTTTTTTAGATGTTTCAGTTGAGTGTTATTATAAAGAACCCCGCACGAAAACATATGGGAAATTGGCTCTCGGTCGAATTGGCTGAAATTTTATCATGTTAAAGTAGGAAAAAATGTGTGAGTTCAAATGATTTTGTATGTTTAGTTTCTGAGATATAAGCGTCCAAAGTTCGTAAAAACGTCGTATTGGGGTAGGATTGACAAATAAAAAAACTGTTTTTTCAGTTGAAATAAGACAAAGTAAGGATGAAGATGTATTGATCGGAACTCATAAACATGTTCAATTATAATCTTATTGTGATAGTACATTAGGGTGTATACGGGGCATAGTAAAAAAAATCGTTTTTCTGGATTTTTTTTCCAGCCGTATTTTAAAACTAACAAGTTATATTTTGTTAAGATATCATAGTTTCAGTCTATTGTAGGCGACAAAATGTGTTTTGTTTCTTGATGACTCTCTCTGTTTGAAATATCAATTTTTTTAAATTTTCGAGTATACCTCTATACGGAAAACAATTGATACATCGTTTTTGATTACAAAAAAGGAATTAATTGCTACTGCCCATTGAATGAAAGGTGAGGTAACATTCTGATGAACTCAATTGTTCAATATTACCTTTCATTTAGATAAAGGGTCGTTACATTTTTTTAAGGTTATTTACTATGTTTTTATTGAATATCTAGAAGACAGTTCCGTTAATTTGGACCATATTTTACTCACAATATTTTGACAATGCTGATTATCATATACGATAGTTTTATCAACTTTGTATGTTGCGTTTCTAAGATATGAATTTTTGAAGTTCACGGTATTACGATATATAGGGTAACCAATCAATTTAACAACATTTTATGGAACCTTTCAATACATTCAATTCTATCATAAAACTTTTCGAAATCAATTATTTGATACTATGAAGAACACAAACCACACTCAACAACAATTTGGAACTCAACAGTATGGACTCAAAAAAAAATCGAATTATAAATAACGACTTCTAACATAAAAAGTCAATTAATATTATGGAAATTATAATATAAAAAATCGAAATGAACCTAACGAAGCTATTGTATAATGAAACACGCGTCGTGCTCTAGTGAACCCTTAAGTAGTGAAAATCTTATAGTGTATTGTAGTAGTGAACTCTAAATCGAAATTGAAACTAATCATGTTGAAAAGGGAAACATTCTCAATTAAATATTGATAGAAAAATCTTTCTATCAATATTTAATTGAGAATGTTTCCCTTTTCAACATGAATACCCCACAAGAGGTTGTCTTGACGATGGAAGATAGTGACTAAAGTTTATCTTTCAGTCGCAGATGATTCCACATCTGATTTTATGAACATCCTGTTCATAATTTCAACAAATGAAACTAATCAGTTATAAACAACATAAACAACAATTTACATAATTGAACTCTCAAAAAACAAACCTAAATTCAAATAATATTATTAATATAGTTATTTATTGGTCTATTTGCGCAGTCTAAAAGATTGTTTAATAGTTCATGGTTAGGGTACTTTATTGTTTCTTGATGACGAGCATATCCTAGGTACCAAAGTACGCTGCAAATATGGGAACAGCATCCCACTGTTCTTGCTCCACTTTTGCAGGTACAGTAGTAGCTTAGAATACGTTCATTTGCTGGTACATCAGGGATAATAAATACTAAAGGATATCCACAGTTGATACTTTATAGCATTCCTAAATCTGGACGTTGTGCGGCAGCGTAATAGTCCAGGTTCAGGATTACGCATATCAATTTCAAATAATAACAATATTGTAGTTATTTTTGTAATAAGGATCATAAAGACGATCATTATGGTACAAGTCGTGAATGTTATTATTATAACACGACGTGTGCCATGATGATTGTTTATTTTTGAATAAATCCACCTTTTATAGCTTGGATTTTTGTTTGTAATAAACTACTTGCAGATAAGAGAGAGTTAATGGTTGATACATATATTGTATAAAATAACGTGTACAGATAAATCAAAGCTTGACTGACATATCTATAATTATGTGACAACATCATAACACAAAACAGAACTTCATAATCCAGTGAATCTAGATAATGTGGAGAGATTATACATTTTATATTCAACATTTATGATTCGAATGACATACAAAATTTTATCTGATGGCATTTATATTATGCATTTTCGAAAAATTTAAAACTGCATTTTTGACATGTCACAATGACAACTATTTTTGAAGGAGTAAGTATATGTGTAGTTTCAAATATTAGTAGGTTAGTGAGGTGCTTTGCCATTTCCTTGACAACGTCAGGTTGTAACGGCACTATTTATTTATCTGCTGTCAAACACAATTGTCACGTAGAATTGAATATAATTTAAATAATAATGAGTGATTCTAAAACTGGTAGTTTATCTTCTGATTTGGAAGAAATGACGCGAAATATCGTGGACTCCCTTTTGCCGGAAAAATCACGGAGTGTATATGAAATAGCGTTTAATCGGTACGAAGAATGGTGTTCTACTAAGAATATCAAGAATATCACCCATGAAAAAGTATTGTTGGCTTACTTTGAATGCTTATCTAAGGTCGTATTATGTTTTTCATACTAAGTACCATAATGAATTCATTATGGGACTAAGTACCATAATTGAGTGACATAACGTTGTCATTATGACATGCCATCAGATAAATAATTTTATTTGAATTTGGGTTTTGGTTATTGTTTGTTTTTTGAGAGTTCCATTATGTTAATTGTTGATTATGTTGTTTATAACTAATTAGTTTCAATTTCGATTGAGAATTCACTACTGCAATACACTACTCAAGGGTTCACTATAGCACGACGCGTGTTTCGCTATACAATAGCTTCATTGGGTTCATTTCGATTTGTTATATTATAATTTCCATAATATCAATTGACTTTTTATGTTAGAATTCGTTATTTATAATTTGAGTTCCAAATTGTTGTTGAGTGTGTTAGGGTTTTCAACAATTGGGAAAAGTATACTTAACTCCGAAACTAAGAAATTTTGCGAAAAATCCAAGTAACGCTCATCAGTGGATGCGCTTCAAAAGAAATATGGCCTGATTATTTATAATTCCAGCACAAACGCTCACCTTCTCAGGATATTGAGTATTGGCCTATATAATCCAATATGGATTTTCTGTACCCCAATATCTACAGTTCTGTTTGTTGACTGTTCCATTTCAAATAAATGTTGCTTCTGAAAAAATCAAATCAAATAATTGATTTCGAAAAGTTTCATAATAGAATTGAATGTGTCGAAAGGTTCCATAAAATTTTGTCAAATCGATAGGTTACCCCATATATCGTAATACCGTAAACTTCAAATATGCATATCTTAGAAACGCAACATACAAAGTTGATAAAACTATCGTATATGATAGTCAATATTTTCAAAATATTGTGAGTGAAATATGGTCCAAATTAACGGAGCAGTTTTCTAGATATTCGATAAAAACATTGTAAATGACCTAAAAAATGTAACGCACCCTTTATCTAAATGAAATGTAATATTGAACAATTGAGTTCATCAATGGGCAGTAGCGATTAATTCCTTTTTTTGTGATCAAAAACGATTTGTCAATTGTTTTCACTGTAGGGGTATACTCGAACATTAAAAAAAATATATATTCCAAACAGATAGAGTCATCAAGAAAAAATACACGTTTTTTCGCCTACAATAGACTGAAACTATGATATCTTAACAAAATATAAGTTGTTGGTTTTGAAATAGTAATGGAAAAAATCGGAAAAACGATTTTTTTGAATATGCCCCGTATATACCCCAATGTACTACCATCAATGAGATTATAATTGAACAAGTTTATAAGTTCCGATCGATATATTTTCATCCTCACTTTTTCGACAAAAAAAAACAGTTTTTTTCTCTGTTAATCCTACCAAAATACGACGTATTTACGAACTTTGTCCGCTCATATCTCAGAAACCAAACATACAGAATCATTTGAACTCACTTTTTCCTTATGACCCATCCTACTATAACATAATGACATTTCAGCCAATTCGACCGAGAGCCAATTTCCCATATGTTTTCGTGCGGGGTTCTTTGTTGATTGTTATTGTGAATTTCGAGTTATTACTCGAAAATTTAAAATTCTGACTTATAACTCGGAATTTTACCTTAAAAAATCCAAATTATAATTAGGAATGTTAAAATTCCGAGCTATAACACGAAAGTGTAGAATTCCGAATTATAAGTCGAAATTTTCTTGCAAAAGTTGGAATTTTGGAAATGACGATTATTTCAAGTATTGAATGAATGAATCAAAAACTATATAGAGAAGTATCTTTCGAATTTTTACTATTTTTTCGAAGGCATATTCAGGGAACGAGAAGTTACTGACAAATCGAATCATTTTTCTATGGGAAATTTAATCTGGTGAACGCAGTAACTTATCGGTGTGAACTAATTAGTTTGCCCTTTCTACACTTGTATAGATTTTCCTGGTTATATTTTCATTTTCAGACTGTGGAAGGTTACCCAAAAAACATGTCAAGAGACGACTACTTCATTTCGGATGTCCCAGAGCTTCGTACAATGGAAATCAAAGATTCATTGTTTGAAATATGTTCAGCCAGAATTGACTGTTGGTAACCTCCCGTAATCTGAATACGAGCAAAAATATCAAGGAAATCTATGTGCTTGTCGTTCAACATCTGAAGGATGTGGCGCTGTGTAAACCTGAGGTACTTTTGCTGGACCCTGTATACCGGTATGAGCTATTTAATACAAAGCAGATTATCTCTTGCTATCCGAAGGAAAGTTAATAACTCCACCATGACAAGCAAACCCAAGGTTATATAAAATCGCTATACTAAACAATAAAGATAATGAATAACAATTTACTTTCTCCATCCGGTTAGCGGTTTCTCGCGTAATTCTTGCTCGCTCAGCCCCCTTAGTCCTATGTAGGCAAAAATCCAGCCTACCATCACGAAGAAACAAATGATACCTACTCTTACTGGCAGGAGGATCACAGTGAAAATAGCAGTCTGAAACAAAGAGAAACAGTAATCAACAACGGAATAAGAGATTCTAGATGGTTTGAAAATAAATAAATGCAAAAATATTTGCTTGACCAGATTAACTCTAGTTTATCATATTTGTTTCACTGAAGATTAAACAGGTAATGGATAAAATACAGATTCTACTAAGTCCACATTCTACTTGGAATATTCTTAAGATTTATATACCTACTACTACCTGCTTTGGTTATAATACACGATTCATCGTGATTATGTTGAATTAATATTATCTCTACCTGAACAAGATATTGTATAGCGAAAAACGTGTCGTGGTGTCTTTTGTTTCTTTTTCAGTTCAATTTTTGGAGTATGTAGGAAACTGGACCACATTACTCAACCAGAATCTTCCACAACAGCAGGTACAATCCCATTGTTTCCGTCAACTACTCTTACACATCAGACTCATACTATGAAACGCAAAACCACAACCAACCTTAAATCAATATCCTTTTTAATGAAAGATAAGTGCCATGTGAAGTGGAATGAATAGAAAAATCGAATTAAACGGTTTTTTCACATAAAGGATTCAATATAAAATTGAACCAGAAAATGGTAGCTACCATATATTAAATATTTCCTAGAGGATTTAAATCGTCCAGATCTGATTTTCTTGACGGAACATTGGCTTGCTCATAATGAACCTTTTTACTTACCCCATTATATAGAAATGTCAAGATACAGCAGAAATAAGAGCATCCATGGAGGAACCATGATTCTTCAGAATAACTCATTGAATGCAAAATTCGTTAACGTGAAAAAATTCATTGATTATTTGGAAGAAAAATCATTTGAATTTTGATTGTTCCATTCACACATATTGAACATGTATGTAATGTGTTTATAGAACACCTACATCTGATGTAAATATTTTCATACAAAAGTTAGAACAGCTTCTCAATGAACTTCCTTTAAATGCATCTATTCTGGTAGCAGGAGATTTAAATATTAATTTCGCTGACAAGAAATCTCTAGCCACCCAGTCTCTAAATAATCTTTTAACCTCATTTAACTTGACTATGCATGCATATAGAGTCCCCTACACGAATCTCTCAGTATTCTGTCACAACCATAGATTATTTATGTACGAATTTGGACAAACAATATATTACTTGTGATATTACTTCACCTGGTATGTCCGACCATGAAGCTATATTATGCTGCTGTAAAGTGGATTTTATAGTAAATCGCAGTAACTTCAGATTTGGTAGATTATACAGTAAACAAAAAATAAAAGATTTTATAATGCATGCCTGAATACCAATTGGGATATTGTGTACAATCATCAGGAATCATTCTCAAATTTTTACAATCATTTGGTGAATATTTTCAATAGATAAAAATCAAGCACAGAAAACAGTGGATTACTCGAGGCATAAAAATTTCAGCAAATAATATGCGATCGCTGCATTATATTCGGAAGTTTAATGATGATATTTTTTTTTCCAACGGTATTTCAGTGGATACCGCAGTATTTATAGGCAGGTTGTCAGACAAGTAAAAGAAAGTTACAATAAAAATAGATTCGAGCAAGCTGAAAACAACTCGAAAGAGACTTGGCAAGTAATTAATGACCTAAGAGGTAAATCTAATAAAGTACATGGAGTTTCACTTTCACCAAACGTTCTTAACGAATATCACTGCTCTGTTGCAAAAAAATTGACTGAGAAATTGGCTACTCATAATGACCCTATGGAACAATTCAAAAACCCCTTCATTTCTGAAACTAAGATTTATGAGCTGAAACAGATAATTGTTTCCAGTCGTCATCTGGTTACGACGACATTACAGCAAACATTTTGAAAAATCTCCCAGATAACACATCACAACTCACATCACATCACAACCAATATTATTAATGTAGCATTTCAATGAGGAAAGTTTCCTGATTTCCTGAAGGTATCATTGGTAATACCACTACATAAAGGTGGAAATCAGGACGACTCCTCGCATTAATGGCCTATTTCCCTAATTCCCACATTAGGAAAGCTTATAGAAAAACTAGTCAAGATAAGGATAACTGCATTTCTGACGGAACATAAAATCGTTGATAAAGAACAGTTTGGCCTTCAAAGTGGCAAAGGCACTAATGATGCAATTTTCTCAAGTCATGGAAAAAGTCTATACTGGAATCAATAGTGGCGAGGTTGCTGCAGCAGTGTTTTGCGATTTTTCGAAGGCTTTCGACTGTGTGGATCACGAAATACTGTTGCGGAAGTTTCCTTACTACGGCTTCAGAGGAGTGATACTGAGCTGGTTCAGCTCATATTTGTCAGGTCGTAGTCAGATGGTCAGAACAAACCATCGCTCAGAAATTGGGAAAATACATAATGGTGTGCCTCAAGATTCAGTACTAGGGCCAACATTGTTCCTCATCTTCGTCAACGATTTGACGAGTATAAATATCGCAGGAAAATTCACACTATTTGCAGACGATACTACCATTTTTTGGCAATCGGACAATGCAAATGATTTAACTAAAATCATATCCAATGATATGAGGAAAGTAAAGAGTTGGTGTGATTCAAATCGTCTTTCTCTAAATATTTCGAAAACTAAGATAGTAACTTTCAGATGTGAACTTGACAATATACTCATTGGGAATGACATCATTGAGAACAAAAGTAGCTTAACATTTTCAGGAGTACATATCGATAGAAAACTAAAATTTGAAGACCATGTATATGCTTTGTGTAACAGTGTCTTCTGTTTATTTTTCTCTGGTGGAATCTCACCTGAGATATGGAATTTCATTTTGGGGTGTATGTAGTGGTTATCTACTGCCAAATATATTAATTTTGCAAAAACGAGCCGTAATATATATATGCAAATCAAAACGTAGAGACTCTTGTAGATTACTCTTTACCACCCATGGAATTCTAACAGTGATTTCTATCTTTATAATGGAAACAGTGTGTTTAATTAAAAATATTTGAATAAATTTCAATCCTCACCAACCCATTATGTGACAAGGCAATCCAACAACATTAAGTTGCCAATACCAATGACATCAGTCATAAAGGATTCCATTGTCTATAATGGTTGTAAAATGTTCAACCATTTGCCAAAGTATGTTATAGAAATAAAATCTTTACAATGCTTCTGGAAGGCTGTGAAATGTTTTTTAAGTGATAGACCATACTATAATATACAAGAATTTTATAGAGAAATTTTTTAAAAAACCTATCAATAATGTGATTTTAAATTTTATTTGTGGTATATTTCAATTCGACTTATATATTTCATTTATTTTTATATTTATATGAATTTACTTTATGGGTTAAAACAAACTTGTTTATTTTTACCAGTATTTTGTACGACTTATATGTTTTTATATATACGAACTGACTTTAAATATTAAGTATAAACTGATTATTTTAAATGCATTTTGTTTTTACATATAAACTGCGTTATAGATTAAGTGAAACTTTGTCCACAAGATTACTCTTATGACAATAAAGTATATTCTCTCTCTCTCTCTCTCTTTCTCTCTTTGTTATGGTTGTGTTTTGTTGTAATACAATTCATCACTTGTTGATGTAAGAATGAGGGATAGCATGTTTTTGTATGAATAGATATCCAACTTTTTGATTATGAACTGATGAAGAACAGTCATTCTGATATTGAAACGTATCGTTCTGTTTTGGTGCTCAGGAAAATGTGAAATAAATGCAGAATTCACAATTCTTCCGCTTGTTGATTGATTTTCTGAGGTTCCTTATCAATCGTAAAATCCAAAAATACATCGTCGGTAAATCACCGGTAAGCACATTACGATTTTTTCCATTAAAATTTATTGTCGAATTGGTTGTAGGAAGGCTTCCATTGAAATCTGCGAATTTCGATGAACACAACAACACATAATAAAAACCGCCAACTCGATGGTTCGAGGTACGGGGGTGGACATAAAAAATTCCGGCAACCGCTGAGGTGTGAAACAAATTATTTTTTTCTGATAATATGGCCCTTTTTCCTCAATTTCTGCATCCAGCTTGCCAAGTAATGATGCGTAATAGTTTTTCCTCTATGAAGATAATCGATTAAAAAACTCCAGAGTTCCAACATGGATTCATGAGAGCACGTAGCACTGTTTCGAATCTATGTACACTCACTCAATATGTTTGGAAATCCTTAGACGGCAAAAATCAGGTGGTCGTCATTTATACTGATTTCAGGCGTTCGACAGAGTATCCCATGAATCACTTCTGAGAAAACTAAGTTGATTCGGAATATCTGTTAAACTCCAAAACCTTCTGACATGTTACCTCTCGAACAGAAATGTGTTTGTTGAATATGAAGGGGAAAAAAGATATGAATTTATCGCCAGGGGTGCCGCAGGGCTCAAACCTGGGGCCACTTTTATTACTCATGTTTGTAAACGACATTTTTGACTCCATTAAATCAAAAAAAATTATCTTCGCAGACGTAATAAAACTTTATAGAGAAATTCGAGACACTACGGACTGTACCACATTACAACACGACGTAAATAATTTAGTTGAATGGTGTGACTCGAATAACATACCACTGAACATTAGCAACTTGTTCACTCACTCACGTAGATCTCCAATTGTCTACAATTATTTATTGAAGGATACCATCATTACGAGGGTATCTGAATTTAGGGATCTGGGAATAACGTTTGACGCGAGATTAACGTTTTTGTCACACATAGACGACATCACAAATAAATCAATGCGTCTTCTTGGATTTGCAAATAATTCAAATAACCAGAAACAATGAAATGCATATTTTTCGCTTTGGTGTGATCGAAATTGGAATGCGGCAGCCAGATATGGAACCCGCATCATGAAAAATACATTGACAAACTAGAAAATGTTTGTTTGAAGGTTGTAGACGATGTGGTAACTTGATTACTATCGTTTCGGACGTCCATCGTCTTAATGGATTCAAAAGGTTTTCACGACGTTTCGAATGCTTGTAACTGCAATCGTCTTCAGGTGAATACTGACAAGTTTAGGTGCTACTTACCAATTTATATGACTGTCGGTGCGATGATGCGTGTAATTCCGCCATGTGCAGTGGTGCGGTGGTGCGTGAAGTTTCCCGCTTCAGCAGCCCGCCAGAAAAGGCAATCAGTGGTTTCCATACGTTCTTGATCTCAACGTTTGGTTGACTCAAGGCGTTATTGGCTTCGATGTAGGCGGCCTCTTTGAACTTTCGTTTGAACCAATGCTCCTCTCTATGTGGAACACTTGTGTCGTCCCATAGAACTCGATGGTGCTCAGTCCAGGCGCGGTCAGCGATTCCCGATTTTGATGTTTCTTCACGTTGAGTCCATTTCTTGTGCTCATCCAATCTTATCGATAACGGTCTCTTTGTCTCTCCAATGTAGGAATCTCCGCATTCACATGGAACTTCATAAATGCAATTCTTACTGATTTCATTTTTGTTGTCAGGTTTGCTCTTGGTCAGGAAACTCCGTAAAGTACTACCGGATTGGAAGCAGCTCTTGATGTTGAACTTTTTTCCGATCCTTCTGATTTTCTCGGAGACACCTCTGATGTACGGAAGGCAGATCACTGTGCTTTGTTGTTGCTTTTCAGATGTCTTCGTTTTCCGGAGTTGTTTCAATACTTCTTCTAGGAGTTTCTTGGGATATCCATTCCGGTGGAGGTCCTCTCTGATGTGGTTTAATTCGGCATCTAGTGACTCCACGTCGTTGCATATGTGCGTCGAGACAGTTATCGGTAAGATTGGATTTTTTTTTTATGTTCTGGTTCCCACGAAAAGGGATATCCTGTAATGTTCAGAGAACATCGTGGGAACCAAGGGAAATAAGGTAGGAGTTGGTGTTCTTCTCAAATTTCTGGAGGTTGTATGCCTCGGGGAACACCTCCCTAGGCAATGAGTTCCAAAGCCTCGCTGTTCGTTGGAGATGAACGAGTCTTTGGAAAGTGATGTTCTGCAGGTCTCCAGAGTGACCACGAAGGGGTGTGATGACTGAACTTGACGGGTTAATCTCGAAGAGACTGCCAAAGCGGGAACGATTGTTGATATTTCAGAAGAGCATCGCCTATGAAAATATCTATAAAATAGAGACAAATCGCCAACTTTTCTACGGTGTTCCAGACAAGTGAGCGAGTTTGTAAGCGAGGCATCACCGACGAGACAAATTGCCCTTTTTTGGACAGAATCCAATAGCCTCAGGATATGTTTAGGTGCCGCGCTCCAAATATGGGAACAGTATTCCAGGACAGGTCGGATCTGTGCCTTATAGATCATAAGCAGCTGAGTGGGGGTGAAATAGCTCTTGGCACGAAACAAAAAACCAAGTTTTTGGGATGCACTTTTGGCAATGAACCTCACGTGATTTTCCCAGGAAAGGTTATTGCTGATAGTAATACCAAGCATCGATATGGATGACTTCAGTGGTATGGTTACTCCTGACAAAGTTATGTTAGGCACAGTGAGATCGGCTTTTCTAGAGAAAAGACATGCTTGTGTTTTGTTTGCATTGAATTCTACCAAGTTATTAGATCCCCACTCGAGAATTGTTGCTAAGTCCATATTTATATTATTAACATTTCTTCCTCGTTCATTTCTGGTTTCACGGGCTGATATAGGGGCCCTGGAAGAGAAAGCGGTATGGAGGGTACTATCATCGGCAAAGCTGTGTACTGGACATGAAGTTGCTTTCAACAGGTCGTTGATGTGAAGTAGAAATAGTGTTGGTGCGAGAATAGATCCTTGCGGAACACCAGCGTTTATGAGTAGAGTGTCAGATGAAACTCCATCGACCACTACATGGAGAGACCTGTTTGAGAGAAAACTAGCAAGCAGAGAACACAGCTGAGGGGGCAAGCCATAAGACGGAAGCTTGGTGAGGAGTCCCTGGTGCCAAACTCGATCGAACGCCTTGGAGATATCTAATGCCACAGCTAAAGTTTCTCCATACTTTTCAATAGATAGCTGCCATATATGTGAGACGTAAGCGAGCAGGTCACCAGTTGATCTCTGATGGAGGAAGCCATATTGCCTATCGTTGACAATTCCTGAGTCTTCCAGATATTTCATGAGCTCGATGTTGATGGATTTTTCCATGACCTTTGAAATAATAGATAGCAGTGCGATAGGTCTGTAGTTGCTAGGTAGGGCCTTTTCGCCTTTTTTAGGGACTGGATGAGCACAAGAAATGGACTCAACGTGGAGAAACATCAGAATCGGGAATCGCTGACCACGCCTGGACTGAGCACCATCGAGTTCTATGGGACGACGCAAGTGTTCTACATAGAGAGGAGCATTGGTTCAAACGAAAGTTCAAAGAGGCCATCGAAGCCAATAACGCCTTCAGTCAACCAAGCGTTGAGATCAAGAACGTATGGAAACCACTGATTGCTCTTTCTGGCGGGTTGCAGAGGCGCGAAACTTCACGCTCCACCACACCGCGCGAAATTACACGCACCACTGCACATGGCGGAATGTCACGCATCATCACGCCGACAGTCATATAAATTGGTAGGTAGCACCTAAACTTGTCAGTATTCACCTGAAGACGATTGCAGATACAAGCATTCGAAACGTCGTGAAAACCTTTTGAATCCATTAAGACGATGGACGTCCGAAACGATAGTAATTAAACTAGAAAATGTTCAACGTAGATTTCTGAAATTCATTCATGGTTCATACCCAGAAAGACACTGTGAGTATTATCTTCAGCATCAATCTTTTCAAAAATATTTGAATTCTCCTTTCTATACCGCTTGATCAATCTCGTAGATGCAAACGCGATTATATAAAAAAAGCAACATGGGTTCAGACATGGAAAATCGACGATATCAGTAGTTAACTGTTTTTACAGTCAAATTACATCTCTGATTGACTCTGGCAAGTGCCCTGTAGTCATATTATGGGATCTCAGCAGGGCATTCGACTGTGTCAATCATGATATTTTGACAAACATACTGGTCAGTTGTGGTAGTGAAGATAAAGCTCTTTCATGCCTTGCCAGTTTCTTGAGGAACCGAAAGCATTATGTATGATTCTGATTCAAACAAAATAATGAAGTAAATGTTACAAAATCCCCCCTTGTGGACATTGATCTAGGTGTTCCACAGGGTTCTATTCTGGGTCCGGTTTTATTTTTGTTGTATGTGAATACTATCGAGGAACTATGTGATAACATTCACGTTACTATGTATGCAGAAGATATATGTGTTCTTGTTGTGGATAAATCCGATGAGATTGTAGAAAGAAAACGCATCCTTGGCATATTTTTCAATATTGAAAAGACACAGTTTCTTAAATTTCATAATAGACGAGTTTGCCATGAACCTAATATGGTCTTTGATGATGTGCCGATATCCAGCACAGTTAGAGATGTTAAGTTTTTGGGAATGAACATTGACGAACATCTAAATTGGAAAATCCATTGTTCAAACCTGATGTCCGTTCTTCATTCACATTGCTACTTATTGAAAAATTTGCGAACAGTCCTCACACATCATCAATTGCAGATGGTGTATTATGCACAAGTGGAGAGTCGTCTTCGATATGGTATTTGTTTCTGGGGTTGGTCCATTATGACTGATGATTTATGGCACAGAAGAAAGTAATGAGGTTTATTGCTAATGAGTCTAGAACCACCAGTTGTAAAAATCTTTTTATTAGCCATAAAACATCGACACTTCACATATGTAGGAATAAAATAACATTCAGTAAGAATTCCGATGTCCAAAAAATGAACACATCGTAATCGAGAAAATTCTCATGTGCTGTTTAGCAAAAATATTGTTGAATTTCATTCTCCAGATAAAAATGGTTACGGGCTTTCAACAAGCCACCACCGGAGCTCAAAGAATGCTCCTCATTGCCTATTTCCAAAACGAAACTTCTAGTTACGAAATGCTTCTATGGAACAAAGGAATATTTCACTACTAACCAGGGAAATTAGTGACTTCACCGCTGAATGTTTCTGTACTGTTGTGTGTCAAACATATTTTAACTGTCTGTGATTTTTCTATTCTGTATACATGTATGTAATTTATTTCCGTAAAAATTTATTTATTTTACTGACTATTCCAATTCAGTTCCTTGTCATATGGAAAATTAATGATAATAATAATAATATATCATTCAGAAGTGTACTTATATTCGACATTTCAGATGCATATTGTGAAAAAACGTCTTGACGAAAAAAAACAAAAAAATATGTGTGAAAAAAGAATTGCGTTATTTTTTCAACGATGTGCCACTTGATCCCCATAATCGATGAAAGAAAATTGTATTTCGTGCATAAAATAATTTATTAGAATCGTAGCAAAGCGCTTTCGACCCTTTAGATCATCATCAGTGCGTACCTGAAAATAAGTAATATTGATAGAGAACAAGTTGCTGAAAAATTTTTTTGAGAAAGAAAATATTTTAAATGTGAGGTTACTTACTCGTCAGGTATACAAGAAGCCAAAAAGACCATAAAATATCTCATGATCAATGAGTGTTGCATAAGTTCACGTGACAAACATGTTAAAAAACATATCCTAGGCCAGGATTGAGATTACATTTTCATTATCTATTAAAAGCCACTGTTTAGGTGTGATAGCTGGACCCAAGTGACAAGATTGACAAGTGAACGATGAAATAGATTGACATGGAACACAGAACCATGGAGATATCAGAATCAAGAAAGGAATATCCCTGTCATACGAAAAACACACTAGAAGATGATCAATCTAATGAGGACTGTCATCTGTCAAATATATGTTCCAGTATACCAAAGAAGACCAGACAAGACTCTTCAATTCTCACATTTAAGTCATCGTAATTGAATATAAGTTTAAGGGAAAAGTCTAATTAGACCACCATGGCTCAGTTGAACCGCAACTGGGGGATAAGAAGTGTGATACAAGTCTAATGGGAACTAGACCCAACTTCACAACTCCCACAGCTGGAGTGAAACAGAGTCTAAAAGGTGATAATCCTGAACATGACTTGATTTCTCAGTATGGAGAAAACTGAAAAAGAAGCTGGCAAATTGCAAAGAGATTCAAGTAAAATCATCATAGAGAATGGAAATTGAAAATTATTAGCACGATTAACATGAAAATTTAAATGTGAATTGGAGTAAAAAGGCTGAGATAGTTCAATATTATTTAATTTAGACGTCTATGAAGTGGAATATAGGATCTATTTGAATTGACTTACGTGTTGAGACAAAGGTTATTGTTTTGTATTACCACAAATCTACTCAAGCTCTTGTTGGTTTTGAAATAAATTTTGATTGATTTTTTGAAAATATAAACAGGATGTTCATAAAATCAGATGTGGAATCATCTGCGACTGAAAGATAAACTTTAATCACTATCTTCCATCGTCAAGATAACCTCTTGTGGGGTATTCATGTTGAAAAGGGAAACATTCTCAATTGAATATTGATAGAAACATGAGAGTGCTTCTTAAAAATGTGTTTCCCATTTCTTCCGGTCTTCCTGATGATCGTGGAAGCGTGAAATAGATTTTCGTCGACAAAAATATATTGAAGACCTAGTGAATGCGATGTCTCTCCTGCGTCAATGTTACGAATGATTTCTGGTGAGTACTCCCTTTTGGAAAATATTCTTGTTTGCCTCATTCATCTTTATGAGTTCTTAATTAAGACTGGAATAGAAAATCAAATAACTATCTGAATAAAATGCCAATTTTCAATTTCAGATTTTTTCTTTTGAGTTAGAGCTTTTTCAGAATATTTATCAGATGTAGTTCAATGTCCAGCGTGGCTTTAGCCGGGGAAGTAGTTGTTTTTTGTTAGACATTCACAAAAAATAACTTCATTTTAATCGTGGATTTTTTCAATTCACAGAAAAATTTTGATGTTGTCAAAGTTACTTTTATGCAACTAGCTACTTTGTTAGAAATGTTGTCAAAAGATAAAATTGACAAACTTTCCAAAAGTGGTATATATAAGTAAAATTGTGAAGACTGCGATGCAGCCTACATTGGTAGAACTTGTAGACCTTTGGAAGTTCGTATTATGGAACATTTAAACAGTAGTAAAGTTTCTACCTTCGGTCATCACTTAAGATTCAACTATCATAATTTTAGTCCAGATAGAAATTCACAAATCTTACATGAGGTCAGTTCCAAAAATTATAATACAGATGATCTATTAATGCAATATTAAAAAAATCCAGGACTAGCCAAGTATACTGAATATTTTTTTTTCAACTTATTTCCTCGCAATAAATCCTTTTTGAGCTGAAAAACCGGGATGATTCGCATCAGTGTGTCAATGCTTTACGTGCTAGCTATGCATACAAGTCATAAACCTTTTGTTGTGATGATGATTTCGCTTTATATTGTATCAGCATATGTATTCTCGCCGGCTAAACCAGCTGACACAGTGTATTTGGAATATAGGAAAGTCAAGAAATAATTAAAGTGTTTTATCAGAAAAATCCAATTACAATCCAATGGGACTGTTTTATTATCATGCTATTGTTATGTTGGGAGAAAGTATTGTTGATTTGTTTTTCCATTTTCACACAGAAATCATTTATCGGTATGGTTATGGAACTTTCACTATTACATAGTGTGACAGGGACTAATTCAATTCGCAAATTGAAATGGATTGATGAAACTTGGGTGACTTGGAAAGTTTGGTTGAGAATGAAATACACATGAAGAAAGCTGGAAGGACGAACTTCACTTTTTGTTATCCGTGATGATGTCTTGAATTACTCGACACGAGGCTGGAATAGAAAATCAAAAAACTATATGCATAAAAATGCAAATTTTTACTTTCAGATTTTTTTCTTGGGAGTAAGGGTCCTTTCATAATGTCTATCAGATGTAGTTCAATGTCCAGCATCCCTTCAGTCGGGGAACTAGTTGTTTTCTGTTAGATATTACAAAAAAAAAACTTCATTTTTATCGCAGATTTTTCAATTTTCAGATGAATCATTTTATTCAATATTCAATGGAGAATGTTTCCTTCTTCAACATGAATAGTTTATAATTCCATCAATGATGATACAAGGAATCAACGAACATGATGGTTACTATTGAATTTTTTGTTTTTATGACCATACATTTCAATGTTAATACTCAATAGAAATCCATTTAACTCCCACCCATTGATTTTCACAAAAACGACAGTACAGTCGCCCGTGTATATGACTTTATAGAATACATAGGTACATCTCCGGACTCTCTAATGATTTTGAAAATTTTCAGATACGGTGGTGTTTTAAATATCGTAGAATTTTTAGCTTATCTCGCCCTTTGATATTATATGTAATATGTTTCAACAAAATGAAATTGTAATAGAAACAGGAGTATATCACGAAGGAAACAATTCTAGTATCTATTTTAGTAATCAATTTTACGCAGTCGGAGGCATCTTCTTTAATCTAATGAATATATATTATTGCCTCCGACTGCGTGAGATTGTTTACAGTATTGAGTTCAATAGTTAACCTCTTGAAACATAATTTTCTGACAATATTTTCTGGTCAACTTGTTTCCATCTTTTTTAAAGTACATACAATTAACTTTTTTTAGTCTACACTTGTTAGTTCGGATTATGAGACGGTAATAATCTAAAGTCATTATTTGAATTTACTTTTTTATTTCAAACTTTTCATGTTGGTACATTTTTGTGGGTGATTTGCTATTATAAATAAGACGAATTTGATCTCTTACGTTGGAATCGTTTCTGTCGCGATGCCGGAGACTGAGTTCCGCGACGTGCACTTTCTTGTTGGAATTTTTTGTTTTACGAGAATGATTTGCATACGACCGACGACGTTCTAGAGCTTGCAACATTGTGAGTTATACAGGGTGTTATGTAAGTACGTGGCCATACTCGAAGGGGTAATTCTTTGAGTAATTCTAAGACGAAAAGTTCATATAAACATAGGTCCGGTAATGCTTCGTTTTCAAGAAACAGGGTGTCAACATTTTTAAAGAAATAGTTTTTTCCTAAATATCTTAATAATCCTTTAGCCGTTTTTGTTAAAATTTGGCAGTGTTATTCGGGGTAGCAAGGGGCTAATTTAGCCCTTATTAGATTGAGAATATCATGCCCAGTGGCGTCCCGGAAGACACCTTAACCAATATTTTTGATAAAAAAAATTGTGCGTCACTGATTTTTTTTGTAATTATTGTATTGTTTTCGCATTAAGCTACTGAAACTACAACTTTTTTCTATTAAGCATTTTCTCGTATCTTGCTTTGTTTTTGAGAAAAAAATAAAAATAACTTTATTGTTATTTGGTAATACCGTAAATTAAAAAAAACATGGAACAAGAAGAACCCTTCATTAAAACCACACTTAAACAAATGGTACGCAATTTTTTTCAGGAAGAAAACATTTAACAATAAGTAACACAAAACTTACAATAGTTGCTCAAAATTTCCTCCTTCATCTTCAATGCAAGCATTACCTCGTCTTAACATCGATTGCCGAACACGTTGAAATTTTTCCGGCGTATGTCTTATCTGATCACATGAATCCCGTATCCGTTGGATCAATTCTTTTTCAGTGTTGACTGGAGTTTTATAAACGAGGGACTTTAAATGTCCCCGAAGGAAGGAATTTAAGGGATTTAAATCCGGTGACCTGGGTGGCCATGACTGTAGACCTGCCCGACCGATCCAGTTTTCTCCATAAGTTGCATCCAGAAATTGACGTGCTACTATGCTGAAGTGAGGTGGGGCCCCATTGTGCATGAACCACATTGCTCCTCTTACTGCCAGTGGGACATTTTCTAATAGTACAGGTAACACAAATTCCAAAAAATGACGATACTCTTGACCATTTAATCTCGGAGGTGAACAATGAGATCCAATGAGATTATCGCCCACAATACCAACCAAAACATTCACGGAACTGTTGTTGATGATGTTCTATAACCTCATGGGGATTTTCTTCAGCCCAGATATGATTGTTATGAAAGTTCATAATTGAATTTCGGGAATAACACGCTTCATCGGTAAACAATATAAGGGATGGAAATGTCGGAGATGCTGCTTGTTGTTGCAAAAGCCAAGTAGAATAAACAACTCGCTTGGGAAAATCCGCAGGTAATAACGCTTGCACACGCTGTATGTGGTGAGGATACAGCTGATAATCCCTTAAAATCTTCCATATAGTAAAGTGAGAAATGTTTAATTGTTGTGCAATTTTGCGTGTACTTGTATCGGGGCTACGCTCAACTCCACGTAAAACTGCTTCCTCCAGCTCCACTGTTCTTACCGTTGCAGGTCTCCCAATAAGAGCAGCCGACCTTTGGGAGGTGCCTGATTCGCACAATCTTTCGTGTATTCTTACAAATGTTTGTCTATTTGGTACAATGCGATGAGGATATCTTTCTTGATAAATGCGTGTAGCCGCTCTGGAATTGCCTTGGGCTATTCCATAGACAAAATGCATATCGGCCATTCCTGAGTTTGTAAACCGAACCATTTTGTAATATCAGTAACGAATTGTATAGCCTTAGACTTTCAAAAACACTTCAAATAATTACGTATGCACTGTTTCAAGTTATATGTCAAAGTCAAATTTGTTTGAACAATTGTTTTTCCTTCCATGGCACCCTAACTTTACTTTCAAAACACTGCAGTAATAATGAATGTTCTTTGTTTCATCGAAAACAGTTAATCTTGAAATTCAAAAGATTACTTTCGTGTAATTTCAGTTGTTCAATCATGAATAAAAAACTCGTTATTGGCAAAAAATTTTTTAATAATTAATAATTTTTTTTATTGCTTGCATATCTTTTGATAACAATTTCTAAGACTAGAATATACTATTGATATGGAAAAAAATAACAAGTACACCCTAGTTTTTGTGGGTTTGGTAGTTCAAATTTTTTATTATGATGTCCAAGGGACATGCAATTAAGTGATTTTTGAGTTTTTTCTCATAATCAAAGCAAGATGCGAAAAAAATGCTAGAAATAAAAAAGTTGTAGTTTTAATTGCTTAATGCCAAAAAATATACAAAAATTGCAAAAAATCAGTGACCCACATTTTTTTGGGTGCCTTCCGGGACGCCACTGGCCATGATGATTTCAATCTAGTTAGGGCTAAATTAGCCTCTCACTACCCCAAATAACACTGCCTTATTTCAACAAAATCGGCTGAAGGATTATTCAGGAAAAAACTATTTCTTTTAAAAATGTTGACACCCTATATCTTGAAAACAAAGCATTACCGGACCTTTGGTTGTATGAACTTTTCGTCATAGAATCACTCAAAGAATCACCCCTTCGAGTTTGGCCACGTACTCATATAACACCCTGCATAATACGCAGGTATACAACAAATAGATACAAACTGTCACCATGTGAACTGAATCATACACTAGCAAAGTACATGAACGATTTCACTTATAACAAATGAATATACTACAACAACAAAGTAGATGGATAATCTCAGTCACTAACAAGATATAGTCAAACTCGGTTATAACGAACTACCGAGGAAAGATTGTTCAATCAAGTCCCGATAATTTGCGAAATTTTACGACCGCAGTCAACCGGTGGGATTCCACTATTTCTCTATTAGGGATTTGTTAGATACATGGCGTAGTGTTAATACGTGTACAACCGCATTGTACCAATATCCCTTCTACATGTATATGATGCCACTGATATCAAAATTTGTTACAAATTCAGTGGTTTCAATCATAGCCAGTCAACATGTAAAAGCAACAATTTAATATGTCCAAAGTGTTCTCTTGATCAATGTTTGAGAGATTGCAAATCTGCTATTGAAAAATGTGTCAGTTGTACTTCTGCCAAAATCACTGATAACCAGCATGCAGTTTGGGATAATAAGTGTCCAATTTATCAGAGAAAAATGTCGTTGTTCAAGTCAGATTCATTTGTAACTGACTAGCAATCAGGGGTTATGAATGTACCTAAAGTGATGTCTGTGTCAAAGTCTAACCAGTTTACTTTTTATTATCAAAATGTCCGAGGTTTACGTACTGAGACCCATGCATTTGCTGATGCAGTTGCGGCATCTGAGTCTGATCTGATTGCCCTGAGTGAAACCTTGCTAGACTCACCACACCGTCCTATTATATACTCTCTCAGACGAGACGCAACCGTTTTTATGTGTGAGAAGTTGGAGAAAAAAAGGTCGCAGTTCACGGAAAAATATATATTTGGAGTGATAGCTATAATATCTTTCATTTTAACTAAAAAAATGCTTCCGGTCCGGAGAAACAATTTTTTTTAACCGACGAAACCAAAAAGGAGGAGGTTTTCTAGTCGACCCGTATATTTTTTTTTTCATCTTTATTTTTATGTATGATCACGCATAACTTTTTACTGAGATGTCCGATTCCGAAAATTCTTCTCTCAGTGGATAGGGTGTACTTCGAAGGTGGTCCCATTTGAATTTGAAATATGAAATCCACCCCTAAGGGTAGCAAAATGAAGGATATTAATCACTCACCCTCTGAATTCTGGTCCGTTAACCGATTCTATCAGGCATAACTTTGTACTGGGTTCTTCGATTTGGATGATTCTTTTTTTAGTAGATAGGGTATACTTTATATTTGGATTTCGAGAGGAATTAGCCACCCTTACGGGTGGAAAAATAGGGGATAATTGATTTTTCACCTATGAACATTGGCACACACATACGTAGTTGACAATGACAGATCGCTACTGACATTATTTCTGTTTCACATCCGTCAAAACCATTATATTCTATGAGAGGATGGAATGATATACAGAGTTATGAAATAAACTAACCAGAACAACAAAAATATTTATATTACAACAAATAGTAAAAGTAGATAATCATATTATTTAACTGGTAATAGTTGAAGTAAGGTGGGTAAGTAAGTATTTTGGAAGTAATCAAAAAACAAGTAGGTAGTAATTAGTATATTTCAGCAATAAAAAATTGAAAAATAAAAACTTTTTAACAAAAAATTAAACCGACGAAATACGGAACTGAAAAGTAAAAAATAAAATAAATCGATCGGCACACACCAAGACCATAGACGCTACTGTTTTTTAATCTTTCAGAGCTATTAAAACACAAATATAACGCGTGATTTATGACCTCCCATCGTATAGACACACCTGCCAGCATTGATGTCCGACTTGATTGGCCCAGACGAATCGGTTGTACAACAGACAGCCGTCACTCAAGTCCACGTTGACTATCGGCTCTTCTGATCTACCGTTTGCCGACGGAGAATGTTTACGAGTAGTACAGATTATTTTTCGTTCCGTTTCCTCGCATATACGCTCGTGTTAGCGAAGTGAGTTTTCATTTGCTCCCTATAGAAACAGCTTCTGCAATTGATATTGGATGGACTATACATTAGTTTAGGAGCTTAGTATTGAGACTGAAAAGGTTTATTTTATATTTTATTTTCAGTTCCGTATTTCGTCGGTTTAATTTTTTGTTAAAAAGTTTTTATTGTATACCGGGGCTGACCGTGCTAGAGCGCCACAAAGCAACAAACATACAACATGATAAACACATTACACTCCTTTGGGTCGCGCAGTAGGTTAAAAAGGTACGGGTTGGGTCTAATGTAAACCAATCGTCTATAATGCAAAACGCGAATAGGAAATCGAACTTAATCCCAACACGTCTGTAGGTTAACTAAAGCTAGGAAGGCCATATTATGCGAAAAAACTATCAGGAATATTTATTCACTGGTAATTTTCTCTTTATTTATGCCCAACGACTATCCACTTTATGGCGTAATAAAGATTTCTATTTTGATTATTAACATCAAAGAAAGATTTATTACACCGCCTGCGTATCCCAGTTGATGAAAGTATAAATGATGCTAACGTTTGAACTGACTTCCTCGAAAGTAAACAGTGCTGTGACGAAAGGAGTAATTATAGTTGATGTTCATTTCGTTTGAAGAGAACGATAGTTCATTAACTCATTTTTTATGAGTTATATTCATAACCCCAGCAAATAATGTGTATGTACAGAGACAGAGATCGTTGAACTGAATCGTTATTGGGACAGTAATTATCCGCGGATTTGCAATTTCGCGTAAAGTTCTTTGTTGGTCTAATATTCCAATGATTTTTTGTAATTTTAAGAAGTATTTCATCCTTTTATTGTCTAATATAAAATAATTAACAAAAATTGCCCATTGCCAAATCAATCCCCAACCAAAAATCTGAATCCAAGATACCCAATTTTTGGTGGAATGGAATTAATAATAGTCAGGAAACCAGTTTTTACCACATTTCCATTAACTTCTGTCTGTTCGGTACAAATTTAGCAATCGATTCATAACTATTGGGAATTCAAAATTAGATGGCAGCGCCAGAGTGGCGAGAATTCAAACCAGACATACGTACATTGTTTGTCTGTTTTCTCAGAGGTTATACACTTGTGTTCGGAGTTTTTCTTAAAACATTTCCATTTGGTATTATTTTCTAGTTTTTTTGTGTAGTGTTTTTCATTTTAAGACTCTAGTGAAGTGGTGTATTTAAATCTTAAGACAATAATATTTGCGAAAACTCACTTTGAGGGACTCAAAGTGTGTTCTAATTTGCTTGCAAAAAAAATATTTTTCTGGACAGCTTAGTGAAGTCATCGGGCATTATTGTTATGAATTATTTTGAAGAAATATTACACATTATTTGTGAATGTTCGAATTTAAAATAAAACTAACAAAACAGTTTTTGTTTTAATTTCATCTGAAACAAACAAGTTGGTGTGAAAATGTGTCCTTATCACCTAGATACATATATAGTAACTCTTTTTCCATACTGTATGAATAATCTTCGGTATGTCTCTTTTTTTCTACTTGACTTTTTTTTTCTTCTCAACTCTCTTCGAAGGTTCTCTCTTTAACTTTTTTTCTTGGTCACACACGATACAGAAACATTTTGGGAAGGAACTGTATTCTTCATCAAGATCCCAAGAGCCCTTCGCCTGTCTATAGACTCACTCAATCCTAGATGAGTCTGCACCAGTACGTTACATTCATTTTCTCACGGAAAATGATAAAAACTTATTCCAGTACAACGGGATCGTTTTGTCCAAGAGTCACATTTAGGTACACAACAATAATTATTTAAACTAGAATCACTCATTTTTTCACTCGAGGACGTACAATCAACAACAAAATATTCACCAGGTAAACCAGAATTTCATTGAATGTCAACAATCACAAGAGATTCGCCAAGTTTTAAATGTACAATAGCTAAAATCATATGAACATAAATTTTTCGAAAAGTAAACAATGTGTCCTTATCACCCAGACATACATATATAGTCACTCTTTTTCCATACTGTATGAATAATTTTCGGTAGGTATGTTGAATAATTTCTCTTCTCAACTCTCTTTTCTTTCCTTACAATTCTCTTTTTCAATTTTTCACACAGACGATACAAGAAGATTTTGGGAAGGGACTGTATTCTTCTTCAAGAACCCATCGTCTGTCTATAAACTCGCTCAATCCTAGATTAGTTTGCACCACGTTACGTTCATTTTCTCATGGAAAATGATGAAAACGTATTCCAGTAGAACGGGATCGTTTGCCCAAGAGTCACATTGAGGGTCACAAAAATAATGATTTGAACTTGAATCACTCATTTTTTCACTCGAGGACAAACAATAGTCAACAGGTAAACAAGAATTTCATTAAATGTCAACAATCATAAGATATTCGACAAGTTTTGGGTATACAATGGCTAAAATCATATAAACATTCATGTTTGGAAAAGTAAACAATGTACGAATGTAAAGTTTCAAAAATCTACACCAGAGGGAGTATCCCTTATTTTGGATTCCCAATTGTCCATTCAAAATAAAGAAAAGCGCACGGCAACAATGACTGAGACGTGATCATTACGTGCAGTGCACGTGATTGAAGTCGTGTCGCTATTGGTCAGGCAGATTAGACCAGACGGCAGCCTAGGGTGGAGTTTCGAACAGGTACAGACTTGCGATAATGCATATTCGGGCATGTTTTGAATGTTCACTTGATTTATTTCTGTTAATTATAGTTCAATCATTTGGTTGAGTATTAAAATTTGTTGAAGTTGCAGGATCTTTTCTCCTATTTCAATACACCAAAACTCGGATTGGGACTAATTTAGAAAAATGGTAATTTCATTATATTATACATGTACGGACCTGAATGCGGCTCTGCTATTTCAGTTCACCGATTTCGATCACGCACTAACGGCATGCATTTGTTTTGATGCTACTTGTCTTTATTTCGAATGGACTATATAGTCGGAGAGCTGGTGACGTGTTTGATTCACTTGGGAAATTTACATAGTGATAATTTTGCCGGACTTGTTTTTGGTACAGGAGGTTCTGAGCATAGAGCAAATTTACAAAAAAAATATGTATAAAAAAACATGAAAGTTGAGTTAATTTTGAACACACAAATAAGCAAGGCAGACAGTTTTGGAATACTCCTCAAAATCCGTTTCTGAATTGTAAAAATATTACAGGCATGTGTTGAATTGCCCCAAAAACAAATGCCATGTTTTAGCTGGGATTCAATTTGAGCATGATACAAATTCAGGAGCTTATGCATATCTGAATAAGTACGGAAGTTGGAAAACATATACTCAATTTTGAAATTAATTTTTCGCATTGAGGTTTTGTAGTTCAAGAATTCATCTAAATAAAATCCCAAAATTTCTACCGGTTCGTGATGATCAATGAGAAATGTTTTTTCTATGAGAATCTACAGATTTTCTACACTTTTTTAGCGATTGTGAATCCCTATAATCTATGTTTTTTCAACATCTATCTAAATGATTTACGTACAAAATGAAAAGTATAGACCCTAATATTGAACCCTATGGGACGCCTCTAATGAAATTCTCAGTCACAGATTGGAAAATTTTAGTTTTCCCACCATGTTGAAATTGTAAGGTGTTTATTTGTTTTCGATCCTATAGAAATGAGATCCATTCAAGTAGTGAACCTCGCATACCATATGTTTCCAATATTAATAGGAGTTCGTCATGATTAACGCAGTCGAATGCCCTACTTAAATCGCAAATTATTTTATGAAGAAGACATTGCGGTACCTAGTAGTTGGCATTCTCGAGGCAGAAACTATGTTATTTCTCATCAAGTATTTTATATCTATCGAAGGAGGTTCATAACTTATTGAGAAAAGCATTTTTTTTTTCAAAAGCCAGAAGGTATTGTTATCGGCCGGTAATTTTCTGATGAGGTGGAATCGTTTCTTTCTTTTCGTTAATCAAGTGGGTCAACGGTTTTCTGATTGTATAAATTCAATAAGAATGCTGGAACCATATTATTTGATTTATTATTTAGTAGTGAATAAAGTTAATTTTCTGTATACAGATAAAGGAACATAGTTTTAATGTTGAGCTGATTTTTAGGTATACTAAACTCATTACCAAATATCTTATCCACTAATCTAGTGCCGCTTCTATGAAAAAATTTTTGAACTCTGGCTATTTTATTAGTAACCTGCCACAAGGCACACGTATTGTTTTATGCATTTCCATTACGTCCCTGGAAATGCGTTGTTTGTTTTTTTATTGAAAGAGCACTGTAATGTTATAAATGGGAGCCAATATTGGATGAGATTTTGCAATAAAAACAAATCTTTCAACTTTTGACTAGAAATAATCACATCTTTGTCAACCAATCTCTAATTTATATTTCTCTCGTGAAATTTTTTTGGAAAATTAACAGTCTCCAAAATTATTTGTAATCTCTCTAATGAAATTTCTTCCCTGAATTTTATCATTTTCGCATTTTCTTTCCGGTTTCACACATTTTTGTGATCAGATATACAGTTATCCAAAACACATGTTCCCTCATTTTTGAAGGTGATAAATATTTGATCAATCAGTATAGTATCTCAGATACTGGAGACCAGAGGAGCTAGAATGAATTCTAATAAGGTGCAAAGAAAAACAAAATGATCGTTTTTGAACCTATCGGAATTGAAATCGCCACAGATAATCAAGTTCATATTTGGTTTGTAAAGGTTTCCCAATACTATGGAGATTTTATCATAGAATATGCTTTCTTCCCCACATGGGGACATATTAATTTAAAATTATATTTTGACGGTCATTTGTCCTGAAAGATATAGCACATATTTCAAAATATTGTTCCTCACAATATTCTGGAACAATACGTTCAGCCTGAATATCCCGTCTTGCCCATATTCCAACACCCCCACAACGCTTATTTGATCGACAAAATGAAGTGAAATCAAATCAAATTCCTCAATGTTTATACCTACTCTCTAATGTTTCATATTTTAAACCTATTTCAACCAAATATTGGAAATATAAGTCTTTGTAACTCTCTATATCAGCATCGGCCATTATGTGATTTATATTTTTTGCATGGATTGAAGTTTTATGATCATGTTATTGAACAAACCTCCCCATGCTGTACTACAGTATCTGACAACAGATTCAGCCAATGAGTTATATAATATCATAAGGTTTTTCCTATCCAGGATATGTCTAATGTTGTAGAATTTGAGATTGAGTTTTCTCAACCTATTGGTGACATTTGTTATATGGTCGTTCCACCTTAAATGCTGATAGAGTATAATGCCGAGATATTTGATATTCGAGGTTTTTCCTATATGAGGCCACTGGCATGTATTAGTGTTATTACATACATGTATTATAAGTGAATTATAAAGAGGTTGTTCGGTTTTATAAATCAAAAATTAAATTAATTTAGTTTTTTTTACATTGAGACTTGAAAGATTGGGTGTTTCCCGAATATATAATTGCTATATCATCAGCATATGAGACTGAAGTCCCTTTGAAATTTGTTATAGAAACAATACTGTTGATATAGACAACGAACAGTATTGGACCTAAGACTGTTCCTTGTGGAACACCATTTTTTATATCACTAGGTTCACTCAGACAGTCATCAACCTTAACAATTTGCGATCTCTGAGACAATAATTCTGCATCAGATCAAGTGCAATACCTCTAACACCATAACTTTCAAGTTTTTTCAGCATCAAACTATAGGAAACTGTGTCGAATGCCTTGGCCAGATCAAAAAAAATCTTTCTGATCTGTTCAAAGTATTGACAGTTTTTTCAATGAAATCCAATATGGCTTTTTCTGTATCTGAGTTCTTTCGAAAACCAAACTGTCTATCTGTTATAACTTTATATTTAGCGAAGAATGCAGTTAGTCTAGTTTTGACACTCTGATTACATTATGTTCAGCTGATTTATAGATAGGGGTGACGAGGGATTCCTTAGTTTGCATTGGTATCGTTCCACTTTTAAAGGAAAGACTGATAATATGGACTAGAGAAATAATAATGTGTAGGTGTATTTTTTGAATAAGTTTACTTCAGATTATATTTCAAATTCGCAAGAGTACAATAACCTCGTTATTTGTGACCAGTTGGAGAAAAATTGATAGGGGATCGATTGTGTTAACATTCAAAAGAAATACTAGATTTTTGGTTTGTTTATTTCTCGTGATATACATGCACCAAATTGGCAAATTCGTGGATTCATAGCCTTTTTGAAATGTTTGACATAAATAGTCACTGATTTATAAATTTCATCATTTAATTTTTCCCTAGTTTCATTAGTTTCTGAAATATCAAAAGAAATTAATATTTCTCCATCTTTCTCCTCAAATTATATTTAAGGTTTCGATTTGAACCATTTGATTTCGCTAGATGTCGATACGGCTTCATCATTCTGAGATTAGCCCAATTAGGTGATTGGATTGAAACCATAAAACCGCTATAAGTTCCATTTAAGCGACCTATTTCCACTTGCACTCTCACTGATTGAACTCACTTTGATTTTTTCATAAGTAGTTTCCAATTCCAAACGATGTACGAAGGGATTTATCAGCTCCCCCGAGCCGCATTCTTCGTGGGAAATGCCCCCTGTAAACTTCGTATCCATTTTCACTCAACTTTTCACAAAATTTCGGCTGACATCAATGAATTCCGCACATTCTGTAGCTGGTAAAGCAGTCGCGCGCGAGGCACAAATAGCATTTATTGGATCCTTTGGTGAAATTGTGAAAGTCTCTCCGCAGCGTTGCCAAGTCTGAAGTTGTCGATTTCCTGGGGTGTGAATATTACCAACAATAATAACACCGGCCGACAAATTAAAAGTTTTGGAACGTTGTTGTCATTTGAGTGTTAAATATCGTTAATTTTTAGTGTTCTGAACACAGAAATACCTCCATATTTGCTCAGTCACATCAGGTTTTTCTATAAAAGGAAAAAAAGTTTATTTTGAAATTTTAAGAAAAAATATATTATTATGTTACAAATACGTATATTTAAACATTTATGAAGAACATATCGAGTACAATCATTACTATAGGACTATTTATAGTGATTTCTTTTGCGCTTTTCTGTAAAATTACGTCTGGGTGTGATTTTTTTGTGAATATTATCAGGAATATCACGTTTCAGCGACCAGAAGTAATCAGCCATCGTATTCACATTTCATCGACCTTGGTACCTTGTTTCCATAGTTTTGATGTCTTGATGAAACCGTTCTCCCAGTTCTTCACTAAAATCACCAAGATTTTCAGGGAAAAAATCCAGATGTGAATATAGAAAGTGGAGTTTTATATTCATATTGCATCCCAATTTTTTATATTTATCCAATAAATTTGCCACGATATTCTTATAGTCAGGGTGTTTGTGATTCCCTGAGAAATCGCTAACAGCGTTTTTCAATGCCAGCCAAGCTTCTAATTCAGTAGTAGGTATTCATTGTTGCATCAAATTCCCCGTCTTTCATCAAAGATCTGATTTGTGGTCCATCGAATACCCCTTCTTTTATTTTTACCCGATTAAATTTTGCATCAATTGTTTGGAATCCCCAATATGCTACATATCAGCAGAGAATCGAAAGCATACAGAACAAATTTGTGGAACAACTATCCCGTAAATCAGATATCCCAATATTAAACAGCAACTATAGTCCAATTCTGAGAAAGTACTCCATGTTGTCTCTCACCGATAGAAGAAGTATGTCCGACCTTCTAATGATCTACAAAATATTCAATAACCGTATTGATTGTTCTGAACTATCGTCCAAAATATCCTTAAGTACACCCAACAGAGATTTAAGAAAGCACGAAACTTTTAATACACCATTTAGAAAAACAAATTCAGGATTAAACTCTCCCATTTGTAGAATGGTGAGAACTTTCAATAGCCAGTGTTATGACATCGCAATATTCAGGCTCTCATTTCTAAGATTTAAAAACTACGTGAAATCCATGTTCTGCCTTCGTGCAACGTAATAATGATTATTTTCATTTCAATATACAGATAATATCTCATTTGAATTGTTTATATTTTGTTTAAATGTTGTTCACATTGTACATAGGTGTATTGTCACTTTATTCAAATTTATTCATATTTGTTCATATTTGTTCAATGTATTCATATTTCTTCACATTTATTCATATTTGTTCATATTTATTCTATAATACATCATTGTTTATCTTGTAACTTATTTTAGCTCACTATTCGATTACTATTAGATTACCTAAAAAGAGGATACTCGTTGGATTTATCTGTTTGTATCCCTACTTTGTGATAAATAAATACATACCAAAAAGGAGGAGGTTCTCTAGTCGAAGCGTATATTTTTTTTATATTTTTTTAATGTATGATCACGCATAACTTTTTACTGAGATGTCCGATTCCGATAATTCTTTCTTCAGTAGATATGGTGTACTTCGAAGTTGGTCCCATATGAATTTGAAATATGAAATCCACCTCTAAGGGTAGCAAAATGAAGGATATTGATCACTCACCCTCTGAATTTTGGTCCGTTAACCGATTCTATCAAGCATAACTTTGTACTGGGTTCTTAGATTTGGATGATTTTTTTTTTAATAGATAGGATATACTTTATATTTGGATTTCAAAAGAAATTACCCACCCTCACTGGTACAAAAATGGGGGATAATTGATTTTTCACTTGTGAACATTGGCACACACATACGTAGTTGACAATGACAGATCGCTACTGACATTATTTTTGTTCCACATCCGTCAAAATCATTATATTCTATGAGAGGATGGAATGATATACAAAGTAATGAAATAAATTAACCAGAACAAAAATAATTTATATTACAACAAATAGTAAAAGTAGATAATCATACTATTTAACTGGTAATAGTTGAAGTAAGGTGGGTATGTAAGTATTTTGGAGGTAACCAAAAAACAAGTGGGTAGTAATTAGTGGATTTTAGCCACAAAAAATTGAAAAATTAAAACTTTTTAACAAAAAATTAAACCGACGAAATACGGAACTGAAAAGTAGAAAATAAAATAAACCTTCTTAGGGTGGGTATTGTAAAACTATTTCGACAGATAACTAGAAGTTAACTTGTGGATGACGTCACATGTTAAAGTTAACTTCAAAATGTAGCAGTTAACTTTATCGGGTGGAACGGGTGTCGGTTAAAGTTAACTTTGTAGAAGATGGTGGTTTTCGATCGTCGACAATTCTCCTGCTCCAGTCAATATTGCATATGAGTCATATAACCTCAATTTTATTGTTTTGATTTTTCGTTTTCGCAAAATGTTAGCAAACGATATCCACGTTATTTTTGAGGAACTTTTGACCGATGATGAAGGAGATGCTGTGAATATTGTTGAAGCCCCTCGGCGACAAAGGATATTTAGGAATCGGTTAGACCATTTCACCTTGTGGAAGGAAACATAATTTAAAAACCGATTTCGACTATCAAGAGAGTCTGTACGCTTGTTAATGGGGCACATTGAAGCAAATTTACAAAGACCAACTAATAGGTCAGCATTTCTAGTACGTATTTTAATTATTGTAGAATTATACATATTTTTAGGAATCATCCTCTATCGCCAGTAACACAAGTGTTGATTACACTCAGATTTTATACAACTGGTTCATTCTTGGTAGTTGCTGAAGATTTTGGAGGTATTCACAAGTCAACTGCTAGCAGTGTTATTTTAGAAAGGTCACAGGGGAAATTGCATTGTTATCCTCTATTTACATGAAAATGCCAGAGACTTTTTGTGTAGTGTTATTCATTTCAAGACTCTAGTGAAGTGGTGTATTTAAATCTTAAGACAATATCATTTGCGAAAACTCTCTTTGAAGGAGACAAAGTATGCTCTAAATTGCTTGCAAAAAAAATCTTTTTCAAGTTTCTGTACAGCTTAGTGAAGTCATCGGGAATTATTTTGAAGAAATGTTACACATTATTATTTGTTAATTAAAAATAAAACTAACAAAAACAGTTTTTTTATTCCATTTAAAACAAACAAGATGGTGTGAAAATGTGTCCTTATCACCTAGATAATAAATAATAATAATAAATAAATAATGTTTATTCAGGTTCAGATCACAAAAGGTAACAAGAAGGTAATACATAAGCTGAATAAACATGGTAGAAACCACAGAAGCATCACGTTGCTTATATGAGATAAACATATATAGTCACTCTTTTTCCATACTGTATGAATAATCTTCGGTATGTCGAATAATATCTCTTTTTTCTCTTCTTAAGTCTCTTTTTTTTTCTTCTCAACTCTCTTCAAAGGTTAGCTTTTTCACTTTTTTTCTTGGCCACACACACAATAGTCAACATAATATTTACCAGGTAAACCAGAATTTCATTGAATGTCAACAATCACAAGAGATTCGACAAGTTTTAAGTGTACAATGGCTAAAATCATATAAACATTAATGTTTCGAAAAGTAAACAATGTGTCATCACCTAGATATACATGTTGTAGTGATATTCACTGAAATGACTTTTTAAAAATAAACTTTATTTTATACTTTGGTTACAAAAAATTATTTTAAATATGACAACTATTCGAAGTGTAAAATGGAAGTTTAAGATAGAAGTGATGCTCTTCGGTTCTTGGGATTCTCTTATAGATGCGGTGGTGCTGACTCAGAACTGCGCCTTGTTTACGGCTTCTGGAGCCCAGGTGGATAAATGCTGACTTGGCTTTGTCCTATTTGCTCTCGCAACAATGTTGCAACTGCTTGTGGAATTACTGCGTAGAATGCCTGGATTTTTGGATATAACATACATTTATAGCCACTCTTTTTCCATACTGTATGAATAATTTTCGGTATGTTGAATATATCTCTTTTTTCTCTTCTTAACTCTATTTTCTTTCCTCACAACTCTCTATGAAGGTTCTCTTTTTCACTTTCATCTTGCACACAGACGATACAGGAGGATTTTGGGAAGGTACTGGATTCTTCTTCAAGAGGCCATCGTCTGTCTAAAAACTCGCTCAATCCTAGATTAGTCTGCACCAGAACGTTACGTTAATTTTCTCATGGAAAATGATAAAAACTTATTCCAGTACAACGGGATCGTTTTGCCAAGAGAAAAATTGTAGGTTACCTTTTTGCCTTCTTCTTCTTTTTATTTAAAAAATGGTACCTTTATAAAACTTACATTTTGAAGCTCAAGTTAACTTGACTGATAAAATTAAAGTTAACTTCAAAACATATTTATAATACCGGCCCTAAGTCTCAGTAACTAAGCTCCTAAACTAATGTTAGTAACTAATTTTGAGTCGGCGCCAAACAAACAATCAACGAAGATCATTAAATTACCTCAAAAAATTTATCAGAATGTCACCGTGCAACTCGATGCTATCATTTTACGCCTTAAGCCTAGTTTTCATCACAGCGGATGGCGGATTATTTTGTTGCGGACTTTTTCTGATTGGTAGAAAATATTCAAAATGTGAAAGGCGCGAAATATTTGAGGATATTTTAACATTCTGCGGAGTCTCATTTTGTTGTTAAACATTTTTAACTTTCTGGCGGTTTTTCAGAGCTTTTGGCAGTTTGACATTAGATAAGTGAGGTTATAATCCCAGCTCGGGTTTATATTTGTTTATGGTCTGTATTTGAGTCGTTGAAGTCACAAAATAGGGGGGGATATTTTGTGGTTAAAGTGTTCAAGTAATTTAGATAATCGTACTCTGTTACGTGTGTTGGGCAAGATGAATTCTGACGAAGGAGAGATTAGGATATGATCCTTGAGCTTTTCTGTTTGAAAATATATTTCTTACCCACCATCGTTTAGGTTGCCGTTTTCTTTTAATTATTTTGGAAAATCCATAAAGTAGTCCCAACGAGCAAATTTTACGAACTTTTGTGTTAATTTTTTTTTATACCACATTTCAACCTGAATACTGAATGAATTTATATTATTTGTACTACTCAATTCGTTTTGAAATCAAAACAACCTTTGACATGACAATGATGTTCTGTCCTTTGACAAAAACCAGATAGTTATCTTGTCGAATAAAAATGTTACTAGAATTCACTAAATATGAAAACGTTTGTTTGATGCGAGGATCATCCCTTACGCGGAATTCTATACCGCCATCCGCAATCCGCTGTGATGAAAACTAGTCTTTAGGCTTGTTTATTTGGCGCCGACTCAAAATTAGTTACCTACATTAGTTTAGGAGCTTAGTTACTAAGACTAAGAAGGTTTATTTTATTTTCTACTTTTCAGTTCCGTATTTCGTCGGTTTAATTTTTTGTTAAAAAGTTTTTTGCATCAAATAATTTTGGGAATTTTTGACTCAGGTATCCAAAACTATCACTGTCTTTGTTTAATGCTTCAACAAATTGTTTCATCATACCCAGTTCAATATGAAGCGGAGGTTATAAATTTTTTTTAGGATCCATTTTGTCGTATAACATTTTGGGGTCCACAAATGTAACAAAATGTATCCACACTATTTTGACACTTTCTTGAAGAAATTTTGTTCTGGAAATGTTGTTCAGCCACAAATCATTGATAAGATTCAATAAATATCAAAAGTAAAACACTAAATTTTTTTTTAAATAAAAATTTTTTGAACAAAGTTACTGTGACGGCTCATTCTCATGTAACGCCTTAATAACTGGGTGTGTCGCTGTTGCAACTAATAAATTTTCTCACGAGAAGTGGCACAATTTGAAAAAAGAGCGTTAAAACTTAATAATTTAACTTATTTATATTAAAGCAAATAAAATTGCCAATATATTAATTTTATTAAAAACCTGAAGTGATGCGATAAAATGAGGTCCGGTCTCGTCGTCAGTACCATAGAAAAAGTTAATATTATTTTAAACAAGGAAAATTATGTCGGCCGGTGTAATGATCTGCGTAACAGATTCAGTCCATTATCGTTCTGCCAAATGCAAGATCTTCTTCCAGTAAGGCTACTCTCCCACCACCTGACTATGGCGCTCTTGAAAGAGTACCTTCACTTTAAAGGTTAAAAATTGCACACTTATCATTCGATCCATAAAATGTATGTCTTCATCGAAAATATGCCAAAAAATCAACTCTTAATGTTTATAAATAACAGAGATACGATTAAAAAAAAAGTTTCTTTCTTGGCTCCTATTTACGAAGGCGTAGAAGTGCCACACTTTTTTTTATTTTACAATTCCGACTTACAAGTCGGAATTCCGACTTGTATCTCTGAATTCCGACTTATAAGTCGGAGGTTATATTACCATGATAGCGCGCCTCCCAACAATCAAAATCGGGTAAGAAGATTGCGATGGCGCAGAAATAAATGGATGCCTAGAAACAGACCCATTCAGTGACCAGAAAGGTCCCCAGACCTCACGCCCCTAGATTTCTATATCTGGGGATATGATAAAGGGGAGATCTAATGCGATAAACCAACGACACAAAAATATATAAAGGATCGAATTGGAGAAGTTTTTTGCTCTTTTACAAGATCAACTTCAATTGATGTCCGCAGATAGCTCAAAATAGAAGATTGTTTGAACATTTCCTGTAAATTTACGCTTTTCTAAATTGTTTGACTCTACTCTTCTGTCCAGCATTGAATAAAAAAATCATTATTGCTGTTATGATGACTTTTTCATACTTTCCTTAAGAATTATAGATACATTTGCGATGGAAATTAAGTAGGCAAACACTACATTTTCTGCAAATACATAGTGGTAGTCTGGTATAGCCTCACGTATAGGCTGCTCCATTTGAAAAAACTGAGAAAAAGTGATCCCGAGTTAGGTTACCCCTGTATGCAAAAAGCGCTATTCGGCAAAATTATGAATGGGAAATGAAAATACACTATTTTCAAGATTATTTAATGGAAAAATTATCTTATTCCAAATTATTGATTTTTATTATTTGGTGTCGGATGAATCCATTTTGTAACAAAAATTCCAACATAACTCCCGAATCACCTGGTATAAACCCATACCACCCTATTTGAGAAACACTCTTCCAAAGGGATTCAATCGAGTGAAAATGTATAGGATATTTCATTTGAAAAAACATAACTCTGATGAGTCACACATTTATCGAACATCCTGTATGTTGGAAGTTATTTTTGAAACATAGCTTCCATTGCTTTCTACAACTTTTATTTAAGTAATTTTTTCTTATCTCAAATAGGGAAGCAGCTATCGTCCACCCTCGTTGATACATTCTGTTATATATATATATATATATATATATATATATATATATATATATATATATATACAGTGCTTCTCAAAAGTCCCCTCCCCCCTCCTATTTTTGGAACGCTTATACATTAACAAGTGAAATTCAGAAACTGAATATCAAAGGTTGTAAACTTCCCTACTAGTGATAATAGATGACGAAATCGTCAAAGATGACGTCACAAGGCCATTGTGACCAATAATTTTGAATGGAACCCTACGGCAAGCGACACCTCTTTTAAAAGGTATCGAAAAAACCTATTCAATGGTACTAATTTTGTTTGTGTTTATGGCAGTTTTAATGGCTCATTAGTAAACATTAAAATTTAAATTCCATTCAGTATGATATTAATTACAGATTTAAGATTCGGTATCTACCTGAAGAAATTGCTCGAAGTGACCTCTATTTACTTCCTGACAGTGAAATATCCTATTTTCGAACTCTTCTCGTACTTTTGCAAATGTGTCTGCGGAAACAGCCTCACATTCTGCAACAATACGTTGTTTTAAAACTTCAATATTGTCAGGTTCAGTGGCGTCAACCTTCGATCCAAGGTACCCCCACAGAAAAAAATCCAAAGGTGTGAGGTCCGGTGATCGAGCTGGCCATTCCGTTGAACCTCGTCGTCCAATCCATCTACCACGATATTCCTCATCCAAATACCGTCTTACTGCACCGTAATAGTGTCAAGGAGCATCATCCTGTTGAAATGTTATTTCCAAATTGCCGAATTCATCTGGATTATCTTCCAAAATTTCAAGGATTAACGGTTCTATTGCGTTTTGCAACAGCTCCAGATAAACCTCACCAGTTAAATTGATATTTAAAAAAAGAGGCCCAACGATGTGGTTTCCCAGGATTCCTGCCCAAACATTCACCTTCTGGGGAAATTGGGTATGTGTTTCACGAAACGGGTGAGGATTTGCGTTACTCCAATACCTCACATTCTGTGTATTTACATTTCCATTTAGATAGAAAGTACTTTCGTCACTAAAACAAATTGTTTTGACATAGTCTGGCTGTTGGTTAATTTTAGTTTCCATATTTTCACTAAATTCTAGTCTTTGGTCTGGGTCGTCGTCTGAGAGTTGATGAACCATTTTTAATTTGTATGGATGAAATTTGTTTTTTTTTACACCCTGTGTACTGTACTTCGACTGACTTCACAAGTAGATGCAACGTGAGTTGTTGAAGAAGTAGGATTAACTATTACTTCTGCTAGTATATCAATTTTTTTCTTATCAGAAATTTGTGGTCTGCCAGATCGTTTCGCATCATCAATACTACATACAAGTCGGAATTCCGACTTGTATCTCGGAATTCCGACTTGTATCTTGGAATTCCGACTTGTAAGTCGGAATTGTACAATAAAGAAAAATGTGGCACGTTTTCGCCTTGTACCTATTGGTCGTAATTTTTTTTTTAAATACGTGTTTTTTAACCAGCTTTTCAATGAGCCTATTTATACCTTTACTATGAAAAATAATAAATTTATTCCATTTATTTATAAGCAAACGAACACCCCTTTTTTCATCACATAACATATTTTTTTAACTTACCTTAAAGCTCAACCTTCCAAGAATCCATTATAGTCTAGTAAAGAAGTGAGTTTCCTGCGAAAAATAGTTCCAAATCTCCAAAAAATAGCTCATTCGATTTGGGATGAAATTCTGAGAAAAAATTTTTTGTTTTATTTTGCTGACGGAAATTGCAATTGTTATTAACAAAAATAAAAAAAGGGGGTTCAGTTTTTTTCAAATAACTCTCAAAGAATAGGAAATTTCCAATAAAAAAGTTTTAACTCATGGAACTATACTCCATTATTTATAATTTTAATTTAACGCTGAAAATAGAGCTCCACGCGAGTACACAACATAAAAAAAAATAGTTTTGATATATTAATTTAAAAATGTCCATGTCATCAACACCTTGTATGATATTTTTTAGTATTTCTATAAAATCCACGTAGGAATTGACGAACTATGAGAAATGTACATCTCTAGGCATGTCCTCAAATAACAGAACAGTTCATTGGTCTTACAACAATCCCAAGTATTTCCCCATTTCCAGGAATTATCGTAGACCCGACAACACCGCCCGAGAAGAATCAGAGATTCCGCGCGGCTTCTAAAATCGTTAATTTCACTTTTGCGTAATGTGGAGCGCTGAGCGTTGTTGCAGGTGAAAGAAGAAATTCTGGGGGCACTAGCAAAGAGTAGATAGAGGCTAATCTTCGGCACTAGATTGAAGACGGAGATTCGCCGATAGGACTTAGAAAAGGAGGAGGAACCATTCGACATGCGAATGAGCGCGTAACGAGTCGTTTCATTTGAAGTCTTGAATGCCTTGAAGTGAGTTACAAGGCAAGTTCAAGTGGAGCGATATGGATAATACGTGGAGATTACATAGTAAAATCTGACATACATAATTCAACATGAGAATTGTGATAAATCAGCAACCATGGGCATAAATCACGATGTAGTATAATGATAACATTCAGTTGAAATTGTAAGATACTGTAACGTAAATAAACTTAACTTGGTTCTACTAATTTATTTAACACTTAATCTACAACTTAATTTATATTACTACTCCACTGGTATAGCTCGATCGTATGGGCTCGTTCAGACTGTGTACTCCCTCTTGAGGGCTGTCTATTTATCTCCGATACAGCATTCTCGATGTTTCGAATTCGGACGGTTGGCGACTAGCATATTCCAATTGTTCCCAATATTGACCGTTGTTTTTTCGCGGCAGAGCGACTGGATGGTTCTCGAATATCTCCGGGGATGATCTCATCGCTGTCGATGGCAACACGTGAGGCGACAGGTCCGGCCTAGGTTCGTTACATTGCCCCCTTCTTAAAGACATTTCGTCCCGAAATTTCATCCTTGGAGTGTGACGATATCTGCATGACTCCCCATATCTGCACCGTGAAGTTCGATGGAAGTAACACTCCACGGTCTTCATGATCGGTCGTGGAAGAGGGTTACAGCAAACCAAAATCTTGACGCCGCTGGATCTGAATATCGCCTCCAGCATACTTCTTATGACTCTCCAGTCCAATCCATCAATACCACAGGACAATTTTGGAATTGCTAGATCCACCAGATTCTGGTCCACCATAGTATCTCTTAGTTTGGTGAGACTCTTCCAGACATCTTCATAGGACGGTTTATCTTGGGAATGCCTCTTGGTAACTAGGTAGTAGATGTTTCTCTGGCCTTTCTTCAACTGTAGCACCCCACCAACTTCTGGATTCTGCTCCCGCAGTGTTTGGAGTTGACCAAATTTCTTGGAGAACACTACGGCGATGCCCTGGACATTTGAAGATCTTCTGCCACACAGTGCGCTAGTGCGTAGTCAGCAGGCACCTCGAAAAGGTCTCGTGACTCCTCTCTAGTAACCCAATGTAGAACTTTCTGCCCGTTTGAATACAAGGACATAAACTTCTCGAACGTCATATCATCCTCCGGTGGCTTGAGGGTGCGAACTTGGTCATGGTTTCCAGCGTAAGGGGCCAACCTGTTGAAATGGACGACCCTTGGTTTCCCTCGGGTGGCTTATGGATTCGGTACACAAGGTCGTTTATCCTTTTCACGATTTTATACGGGCCTTCCCACGAGTTCCGCAACTTTGGTGATAGTCCACGACGACGTTTGGGGTTGTACAGCCAAACCAGGTCATCAACCTTAAATCCTCCAGCGTCGGCCTTGATGTCATAGGTCTTCTTCATTTTATCGCTGGCACTCTGGATGTTCAACCGGACTCGTTCGTGGATGTCGTCCCTTCTCTGCCGAAGTTTGCTGACGTAGTCCTCTCCGCAGTGTCTTGTCCTGGCGGTATCCCAAACTTCAGGTCACAAGGCAGTCGCAGTTCTCGGCCCATTATAATACTAGCAGGAGTTTGACCGGTTGACTCGTGTACTGCGGATCGATAGGCCATCAGGAACAAATGAAGATACTGGTCCCAGTCTCTTTGATGGTCAGAGACAACCTTGGACAAGTGGCGGTTGATCGTCCTGTTCATCCGTTCCACCATTCCATCGGACTGCGGATGTAGGGCCGTGGTTCTTGTCTTGCGGATGTTCAGCAGTAGACATATTTCTTGGAAAAGGTTGGATTCGAAATTTCTGCCTTGATCCGAGTGCAGCTCCATTGGAATACCGAATCGACATATCCACTCTTTCACCAAGACGTCGGCGACGGTGATGGCTTCCTGGTTGGGCAGGGCATAGGCTTCCGCCCACTTACTGAAGTAGTCCATTGCCACAAGGATGTATTTATTCCCGTGGTCGGATACGGGAAACGGGCCGGCGATGTCAATGGCGATTCTCTCGAACGGGCTGCCTACGTTGTACCGACGCATCGGGGCCTTGGGTCGTATTCGAGGTCCATTGCTAGCAGCGCATACAGCGCACTTCCTGCACCAGTCCTGGACGTCAGCTTGACAATTGGCCCAGTAAAACCGTTGCCTCACTTTCTGCAGGGTCTTCGTCACTCCCAGATGTCCTCCGGCGACTCCATCATGGATTTCCCGCAGCACTTCCTCTCTTCTGTTCCTGGGAACAATCATTTGGCGTCTGTCTTCCCCACCAATATCGGCCTCCAGCACACGTTTCAGGATCCCATTGTCCAGAATAAGAGAGTTCCATTGTGCCCAATAGGACTTAACAGCCGGCGAGTAACCTGCGACTTCCTGCCATGATGGTCTTCGATTGCCCTTCTTCCAGCTGACGACTAAGCCAAGGTCGGGTCTCTCTTGGTCTTTCTGGATCTTGCTGTCATTCCAGTTGTCATCCATTGCCGCGGTTCTACAAAGTGTTGCTTCTTTCTCTTCTGCTCGTCGGCAATGTGAGCAATCATCTGGACATGGTCTTCGCGACAAGGCATCTGCATTCTTATGGCTAGTTCCGGCTCGATGTTCGATCTCGAAATCGAATTCTTGGAGTCTCTCGATCCAACGTGCTACTTGACCCTCAGGATTTTGAACTGTAAGAGCCATTTGAGAGCTGCATGGTCAGTTCTCAACAGGAATCTTCTTCCATACACGTACTTGTAGAAGTGTTCCACTCCCTTTACAACAGCTAACAGCTCTCGCCTGGTGACACAGTAATTGCGCTCTGGTTTGCTAAGCGTCTTGCTGAAATAACCAATGACCTTCTCCTGTCCCTCCTGGATCTGAGATAGGACAGCTCCAAGTTGCTGGCGTCCGTATCCAAAATGAATTTCCCTTTGGGTAGGGGATAGCTCAGTATAGGTGCGTTGATCAAAGCTCCTTTCAGCTTCCTGAATGAGTCTTGACATTCTTCGGACCACTGGAACTTTGTTTGGCCTTCCGTGAGCTTGGTCAGTGGTTTAGCGATGTTGGCGAATCCCAGCACATATCGGCGATAGTATGTGCATAAACCAAGGAAACTTCGAAGTTGGTGAATGTCTTTTGGGATGGGCCAATCCTTAACAGCTTTGATCTTCTGGTCATCCACTGCTACTCCTTCTCCAGAGACAACGTGGCCGAGGTATCGTACTTCTTTTTGGAACAGATGGCATTTCTTAGGGCTCAGCTTCAATCCGGAGTTCCTCATCGCAGGAATACTTCCTCCAAGTTTTTCACGTGGTCCTCGAACGATCTGCCGACCACAATTATGTCGTCGAGATACACTAGACACGTGTTCCATGAGAGTCCCTTCAGCACTGTCTCCATCAATCTTTCGAATGTGGCGGGAGCATTACAGAGCCCGAATGGCATAACGGTGAACTGCCACAATCCCGAGCCGATGGTAAAAGCAGTCTTTTCTCGATCTTCCTGAGCCAGTTCTACTTGCCAATATCCACTCTTCAGATCAAGGGTCGAGAAAATCGTGGAACCAGCCAACGTGTCAGGGGCACTATTCAATCCTGAGCCGATGGTAAAAGCAGTCTTTTCTCGATCTTCCTGAGCCAGTTCTACTTGCCAATATCCACTCTTCAGGGTAACTGTCGTTCTTCGTGACATTATTAAGTTGGCGATAGTCTACACAGAAGCGTGTCGATCCATCCTTTTTCTTCACCAGTACGACTGGAGAGGACCAGGGACTGTCAGATGGTTCGATAACTCCTTCTTTTCCCATATCGCTGACTATTTTGTCAGCCTCTTCCTTCTTGGCAAGAGGAAGTCTTCTTGCTGATTGCCGGATCGGTCGGGCACCCCCAGTATCAATCTTGTGCTGGACCACATTAGTTCGACCCCCTTTTCCTTGTCCGGTATCGAAGATGTCTTGGTACTTTTTGACTAAATCTCTTAGTTTGGGCTGTTGAGCTGGTTTTATGTCTTTGGAAGAGACGGCAACTAATTTTTCTAGTTCTGTGGGCAAGTTGTTGGGTTGGCTAATCATTACCTCTTTACGCCCCGGATACAGATGAAACTGACGAGCAGTGCCCTAAAATTGTTCCTTTCTTTAAGGTCACTGGAAAGTAATTGACATTCATGACCTTACCGGCACAAATTTTTCAGCACGTACCAGGGTTTTCCCTAGGGCAATCCCTCGTCAATTTTCTCATCATGAAGTTTGGGCTCGAACATCACCACGTCTCCACTGCTCGCACTCCCGTCAGGCGAGCCTCCAGAATAGTTTCAGCCCTCTCAGGTACGCTTACATCTTCAGCCAACAGCACACGGATCAACTCTTCACTTCTCCCATGAATTACCAAGCTCTTCTCCGTTGCCAGGTAGGACGCCGTCTTTGAAATCTAATTCAAACCCTCTGGAATTCATGATGTCCATTCCTATGGATTGCTTCGTCTTCGCTGCCCGCTACAAGTGCCTGATGTTTCACTTTAGTGCTGCCCAAAATTATTTCAATCGGTAGCTCGCCATATACGGTAGCTGGCTCCCTGTTGCTGTGCGTAGCTTCAAGTTGTCAGTTCAATTCGTTCCGGTGTTCTGGCAAGGAAGGTCCGAGTTGTCCTAGTCGCACCTGTATCTAGCAGCATGGTGCAAGGCTCGTTATTGATGAGACCGTCTACGAAAACACCTCTGTTCTGTCGTTGCAGGATAGCGACATATGCGTTTTAACCGGGGCTTGCTGGACCAGGCCGACGATTGCCCTTCTCGTCGACCTTCTTTAGTTTTCCTGCATCGGAGTCGTGTTTTCGAATGTTGGACATTTGCTACGCACATGTCCAATTTTGCCACAATTCCAGCATCTTATCTGTCTTTTCTCAGGGAACACTTCCTTAATCACTTTCCTTATGGCAGCTTCCAAATTAGCAGGCTCCTGTGAGTCTTCCTCAATCATTCGGACTTTACTCTGGCTTTTGCAAGATTGTTTCGCTGCCTCGAATTCCAAAGCGCGTGCCAGTGCGTCTACGAGATGTGTTGGACGGGCTAGTGTCAACGCTTGTCTGGTTTCTTGGTCACGGAGTCCATCCAGGAATGTTCGAACCGCTAGTCGCTCCATTACATTCTCCGGTGTGGCTGGATATGCGAGACGAACCAAGCGTGCAATGTCAGCTTCGAATTCTTGTAAGGATTCGCCCGATTTCTGGCAGCGATTTTCCAGTTGGGAGTGGTATACGTGTTCCAAATGGGCGTGGCCATATCGTAATTCTAGATATTTAATCAGCTGATCATAGTCCTCCTGTTCTTGGGCGGTGAGAGTTTGTAGAATATTTGTCGCTTCTCCACGTAATGCAAGTGTCAGTGCTACAGCTCTTTCCCCTGCATTCCATCCGTTTGCTTTGGCCGCTGCTTCAAACTGCCGGCGGTAATTTGCCATGGAGTTTTCCGTCGAACTGAGGCGGCTTCATGGAAAGCTTCCCTATTTCTGAAATGACCTTGACATCTTTTATACCCTCTTGGACTTTATCCACGTTCAAACTCAAGTCCAGCATTGCATTTTCGTTAACCATCTCTGTGGAGGACGCACTATTAATTTGTTTTTCCAGCTTACTGATCGTTTCCTTTATTTTGTCCATTTCTGCCTCGATTCCGTCTTTGATTTCATCGCTGATTATTTCCTTCATCTTGTCCATCTCTGCCTCGACCCCATCTTTGATTTTATCTACCTCCGTGTTCATTTGCTCCCTAATTTTATCTATCTCTGTCTCAACGGTTCCCATTCTTTCTTCTAGAAAATTAGCCACACCACACAATTTTTTTTTAGCCTTCTTTTTTAAATTTTTTTAATTTTCTTCAAGCTTCTCTTCCAGATTTCTAGCATTTTCTTCCAGGCTTCTTGAATTTTCTAGAAGCTTCTCTTCCAGATTTCTAGAATTTTCTTGAAGCTTCTCTTCCAGATTTCTAGCATTTTCTTCCAGGCTTCTTGAATTTTCTAGAAGCTTCTCTTCCAGATTTCTAGAATTTTCTTGAAGCTTCTCTTCCAGATTTCTAGCATTTTCTTCCAGACTTCTTGAATTTTCTTGAAGCTTCTCTTCCAGATTTCTAGAATTTTGTTGCAGTTCTTCTTTCACGGATTTAGTAGTTTCTTCGAGTTTATTCATTACCAAACTTAAATCACCTCCGGGAACTTCGGATAAAAATGTTTCGGGGTCCTCACCTTCTTGTATAAGTCCTTCTGCAAGTCTTTCCTGGAGTACTTGCTTTTTACCCGTTGTTTCCAGTTCCCTTTCCTCCAATTCCTGTTTCAATTCCCTACCTTCAAGTCCGCAAGGCGCACTTTTCTTGAACACATTTTGTCTTTGACGAGGTATCAGTCTGTTTCACACGAAAAGTTTATCAGTTTGTTAAAAATTCACTTCGCGAATTCTTTTCCACGGGCCACCAGTCTATTGTCTGTTTCACGCGAAGAGTGTATCAGTTTATATTCCCACGCACAATTGTCCACTTCGCGAAAACCGGGCCACTGTCTATTTTCTGTTTCACGCGAACAGTGTATCAGTTTATATTCCCACGCACAATTGTCCACTTCGCGAAAACCGGGCCACTGTCTATTTTGGGCGTACAAAAAGGTCTATCAATTTATTTTTCTGACTATCCACTCCACGATCACTTGTTTATTTTCAAAATCTCACTTCCGACACCAATTGTAACGTAAATAAACTTAACTTGGTTCTACTAATTTATTTAACACTTAATCTACAACTTAATTTATATTACTACTCCACTGGTATAGCTCGATCGTATGGGCTCGTTCAGACTGTGTACTCCCTCTTGAGGGCTGTCTTGGGGTTTTCCAATTTTTCCAATTCCTTTTTTTTCTCGGTAGCTCGATTGTATGGTTCGCGCAGTCTCCGGGGCGATCTCATCGCTGTCGATGGCAACACGTGAGGCGACAGGTCCGGCCTAGGTTCGTTACAATACCTTTTTTATTATAGTTTTCCCAATATCAATTGCAGAAGCATAAAAAAGTCTTGCGGCGAAATCCTGTGAGCAGCAGTGGCGGAGATAACTAATTTTATTTAGATATTTTAAGATTTTAAAAGTACTTCATAAATTATGAAAAATGAAAAAAAATTAAAGACAAGCTTTTATTTATACAAATACATTAAGAAAGAAAAATAATTTCTTTCATTGTTTGATGTAGGTTATTATTATATCCTAAAACGTATTTCGATTGGCACACACCAAGACCACAGACGCTACTGGTTTTCAATTTTTCAGACCTATTAAAACACAAATATGACGCGTGATTTATGACCTCCCATCGTATAGACACACCTCCAAGCATTGTTGTCCGTTTTGATTGGCCCAGACGAATCGGTGACAGAAGTCACTCAAGTCCACGTTGACTATCGGCTCTTTTGATCTTCCCTTCGCCGACGGCGAATGTTTACGAGTAGTACACATTATTTTTCGTTCTGTTTCTTCGCATATACGCTCGTGTTAGCGAAGTGAGTTTTCATTTGCTCCCTATAGAAACAGCTTCTGCAATTGATATTGGATGGACTATAACTGAACCTTCTTCACAGTGTATTTATGAAATGGGGCTGCTACAAAATTTTCTTTATTTATTAATATTGATATTTGTTTTTTGTTGAAACGTATCTAGATGGGACTATTGATGAAATATACGTTTGGAGGGAATGAAATCATTTTTTCAAGATGGAATTGGCAATGGTTTTTTAATCAATCCATTATTCACAGAAAAAATACAGTCTGTATTTCAAATAATGAATATAACCAACAAAATCAAATATGAACAACGTTTTAGCGAAATGATGAAATTTTATGATACAACATTGTTTGAATTATACTCCGTGATTCTATACATGGAAAAGGTTCCTGTGTGTATGCTCGTCATACTGTCTATGTACTGGTTTCTGGTTGAATGAACGAGCAAGATCTAGCTGTGCCATACGTGATCACAGGAAAAGATTGGATCCTGTCATTTTACAGAATCTATATCATTGTATTCGTCCCCATTTCTAGTATTTGTATTCGTTTTTCAATGCATTTATCTATGTCTGATTGAGAGTTATAACATTTGAAATTTTTTTTATATTTGAAGGAATTTATGAATTTTCGTTTTCAAACTGCAAAAATAATCAAAATGATATCTACGGGAGTACTCTTCAGAAAAAGGAAGGGGTTTCAATCTTCATTATGAAGTGAGAATGCAATAATATTCCTGGTCATTTCGATTATCATGGTTATTATTTAATACCAGTGAAAATAAAATTGTTGAAATGAAATGTATTGCCCAAATCGTCTTCGAACTTTTCATTTCATAAAAACTGTATTGTTCACTGCGTTGAAGTTTCTATTAACAAATCCAATTTTTTGTTATTAAAAGTCGAATGGAATAGTCTGCGGTGTAACGGTATGCGCAACAATGTTCAATTATAACCTCATTTAAACTAGGAATTCTCCGGAAAATTTTCAGTGAGGATCGTTATTTTTAATAAATCCACCGTAGTTATCCGATTCAGCCTCCACTCCTCGAAATCAATCAATTTCTGCTCTGGGTGATTTTTTTCGCAGTACTTGGAATTGAATATAATCAAGATAGAGACATGTAATACATGAAATATGTAAAATGTCTCGATTCTCACTACTACTTATAGTTTTCCCAATATCAATTGCATAAAAAAGTCTTGCGGCGAAATCCTGTGAGCAGCAGTGGCGGAGATAACTAATTTTATTTAGATATTTTAAGATTTTAAAAATACTTCATAAATAATGAAAAATGAAAAAAAAATTAAAGACAAGCTTTTATTTATACAAATACATTAAGAAAGAAAAATAATTTCTTTCATTGTTTGATCCAGGTTATACTGTAACAGATACAAATCCTAAAACGTATTTCGATCGGCATACACCAAGACCACAGACGCTACTGGTTTTTAATCTTTCAGAGCTATTAAAACGCAAATATAACGCGTGATTTATGACCTCCCATCGTAGAGACACACCTTCAAGCATTGATGTCCGACTTGACTGGCCCAGACGAATCGGTTGTAGAACAGACAGCAGTCACTCAAGTCCACGTTGACCAGCGGGCTCTTTGTGCCGACGGAGACTGTATACAAGTAGTACAGATTATTTTTCGCTCCGCTTCTTCGCATATACGCTCGTGTTAGCGGAGTGGGTTTTTATTTGCTCCCTATAGAAACAGCTTCTGCAATTGATATTGGATGAACTATACCAGTTTCTATTAATTTATCTCTCTGTTCGGTACAAATGTTTTGATAGCTCGATCGCTCGCAACAAAAATCCAAAACTACAATTTTTTATGTTCTGTAGTAATCAGGGCCGGAGTAAAAGGTGTGGAGGCCCTGGGGCAACAAAGGAGTGGAAGCCCCTAATTATTTTTCAAACAAGTTTTTTTTTTTATTTATTGCGGAACAAATCAAATTATTTCGACACGAGCATATGTAGGTATAATAAAATACAAGAAATAAATTGAATTACAGCGTAAACAAATGGATTCTTGCGAGCTTTTTTCGACGAAAAATCATTGATGATTTCGGTCAAATCCAGCATCCGGAGAAAATCATTCTCAATGCTAAGAAGCGATAACTTTGACAGGCGGCTTTGTCTCATCGTAATTCTCCTATTTTTTCATTTTGGAAAATGAGCGCTTTCCAGTGCAATTTGACAGCATCACATTTTCAGTTGTAATATCACAAGAGAGTGAAAATAATTCGACAGATTTTCGAAAACTTGTTGCCAGGCAATAGATAAGAGAGACCAACTGGCTCGAGTGGCTATTGCCAACAAGTTTGAGAAAGAAATCTAGATAATTATTTTCTACCATATCGAACTCTCGTGTGGTATTCTTTAGATTATTTTTTGATGTTACGATCATAAACACATTTCCTTGCAAAATTATATAATGTACTAAACCGGTTTTGATTCATTTCACACTTTTCATGCGAATTGATGACAGACGTCAAATTAAAAATATAGACGTCAAATTAAAAATATAGACAATAAAAAATATAGACAATAAAAACAAAATGGCTCAAATTATTCCCGCGACAATTTTCTAGGTAGAATATTCCCACTATCGATTGGCGAAAACGTATATGAATTATTTGAATTGAACGTTTTCATTGGTTTCTAGCAATGTCAAAAAAAATCACTGTAATTTCAATGTTTGAGGATGTAGCTCTGAAATTTTGGTTTTCAAGAATTTGATAGTAGGACATCTTAGATTGGTCTTTTTGATAGTCCTTTTTCAGAAGGATTTACATTTGTTGCGGAATGTCATCCTTCTCTTAGACTCACACTTTCAGATTTCGGGGATTTCTCTGCTACAAGCGCGCCACTCAGCGGACACTTGTCAACACCAATAAATAGGAAAAACAGGTATAGACGGGCAAAGTGTTTGTAGAATCGGCAGAAAAATAGGCAACAGAATTTGAACTTTTGTTCTATTATGGAATGCGCACAGGGCTCTTATAAATAATTTGATGCAATCATATTCATAAATTGAAATATTATTTTCTTTTACTTATGATTATTGATTTTCATTGTGTATCTAGATCGCTTGTGTCATTCGAAGAATACATCGACAGAAAATCCTTCATTTAATAAAAAAAAAATTATATTTTTTTTAAATTCAATTGTTTTTGTTTTTACAGCTAATTTCGATACGATATAATATTTTGTATAATAGTATGATGTTTTACTTGGTGATTGTTTCTCGCAAATATACATGATTCATCAGATCGAAGATTAATATTAACCATGGATTTTGACAAGAATACAAAATATGTTTTTGGATGTTTAAAACGAAAAATGAGAGGAAAAAGTGGAAGCACTGCTCTTTCGTTGTCAGATTTTTTATATATAATTTTGCATATCCTTCGGTATTTGTTAGGAAATTTTACCTAAAAATTTATATTGTGGAGGCCCCTATCTTGTGCAGGCCCCGGGGCTGCAGCCCCGTTTGCCCCACTCTTAATCCGGCTCTGGTAGTAATCTGGTACAATATTTTATTAAAAATCAATTCTCTAAGTAAATTAATGCAGATTCAAAGTATAAATCTGAAAGCTTATGTTTAGACTGTCTTAACAAAATAAAAACATTTTTTTTGGCTTAAGAGATGATAAGGGATTTAGCGAACTTCTTGTAGACGCCAGGGAACAGGCCGAAAAATTATAAATTGAACCAAATTTTGTATCTTCACAAACAGCTCGTCAAAGAAAAAAAAAGACAGTTTGATTATGAAAGTACTGACGAACCAATAACAGACCCGAAAATGAATTACAAAGTAAAAGTATTCTTCTCTATACTAGATACGACCTTATCATCTCTTAACGAAAGATTCAAGGGGTTGGAGCAATTTAATAACATTTTTGGATTTATTTATCAAATATTCAGCTTGAATGTAGAAGAATTAAGAAACTCGTGTGAAAATTTATCATTTCATTCGAAAGATGAAGCACATAAAGAATCAGATATTGATGCAAATTACTTATTTGATGAAATTATTTGTTTGAAATGCAACTTAACAGAGCAAAATGGGTTAGATCCTCAGTTAATTCTTCAACACATTTCAGAGAACAATTCAATTTCAACATTTCCAAATACTGCAGTGGCAATACGAATTTTTTTAACCAGTATCTGTAGCATCGGGAGAAAGGTCTTTTTCAAAATTATAATTAATAAAAACTTTTCTACGATCAACTATGGCACAAGAGAGACTCAGTAATTTGGCAGTTATGTCCTTAGAAAGTGACTTTATGGATTGTATTCCTTTAGACGAGTTGATTAAAAAAGGCAAGAAAAGAGTGCTTCCAATAAGTTAATTGTTCTTTTTTTCTGTTGTGTAACAATTTTATAGTTTTGTCAGTTTTGTTATTGCTTAGTTTTTTTTACATTCTTCGTTAATCCTTATGTCTATGACTTGTCAAGATCTTCTAAATGTTATGGGGACGAGCAGTCAGGTATCATGCTGATTAAAATCAGTACACTTTTTTTTATTTGAGCTTTCGGAAATACTCATTTCCTTTATTTGAAAACATCAAATGATAATGATTATACATTATACGGTATATAAATTAACAAATATTTCATTTCAAAATTAGATAAGTAATAGCGATTATTTCAATTTTGTGTGTACCCCCTTATCTGATGTATCAGTACCAAGATTAAATATAGGTATTAGCACGTATTTTAATTTTATTTGTGTGTACCCACCCATGTTTAAATTTTTACTAAAAAAGGGGTAAGGGGTGTATAATTATATTTTGCCAACAGGCAGCCGCATGGCTTGGCACGCCCCTGGGAATATATTTCCTAGGAAAGGTAACTGTTGGAACATATAGAAGTCTAATGCATCGACTGACTTATAGATGGCAGGCAGATGGCTTCAGTCGCAAACCTTGTGTTGAAAACAGTGATTCACATGCCGATTGATAAAATAAAAACATTATGGATAATATGGATATGGAAGATCTGGAATTTATAACACAGGAACTTGTTGTGAATTTTTGTAAGTTTTTACCAAAACATATTGAGATGTGGGAATATACTATAAAAGAGGCCAAAGCACCGGCTACTGCTTTGTCGAACTATGCGGAACAGCTGCGCCATGTGGAAAGGTACGTGTTATTGGTTGCATACCTAGTAGTGTTCGGGTAGTCACAGTTCGAATGCATTTTCCTCGGAATAGAACACAAGTACGATTTTTGCTCATTTGTCCGTTTACCCGAATCATTGTTCAAACAGAATCTTCTCTTTAAACAATGCTCGAATAGATATGATGAACAATATTATTTCATACACACCGGGTCTTTGAAATATATCTACCAATTTATATGTACCTATGTAGCCATCGTATTAAATTGATTCGCGGGGTTGCAAGATGTAGAAAAAATCACTACTTCTGAAAAAAAAAGAATGGTTCATAAATTTGCAATAATTTAATTGGTTGGTTCTGAGATCAGATCAGCTTATATCTTATATGAACACGTAGTAGAGAACTGCCCATTCTTGAGGAAGATAGTTGGGATTTTATTTCAGTTATCTCTATGGTTTTTTCAATAATGAATTTGTAGTTTGGGAAAATATTTTGACGATGGAATAAAAAATGGAGATATAGGAGAGACTATTTTTTTTTCGATTTTATATCGAATATAAAGCGTTTCCACGGATTTTTGTGAAGAACTATTGTGATCAGTATAATTTTAAGGATTTATTTTTATTTTGAGTACCTGTCAACGACATGTTAGACAAGTCATAACTTCTAGAATATTGGGTGTATAAAAATGAGATTTGGTATAGGTAAATGGTATGTGAAGAGGAGAGTTTTCGCATATTTTTCACTTCCCGGTCACTTCCGGTTTCACCAGGAATGTCTCCGGTTTTGAATTTTTGAATGGACACCCTGTATATTGTAACATTTTTGGATTTCTGAGACAATTCTGGATCAGAATGTGACATTTTGAAAAAAAATTACGGTTACTTCATTTTTTTAGAGTCACTTTTAATATTGCATCTAGGTGGCCATGAATCTGAGGACCTCAGGTGATGTCAGAAAATTACAATCGCATAGTTTTAGTGACTAGTATGATAGATAGGAATAAGAAAAGTTGACAAAATTACATTTTCGTGTCTATTATTTTTCAAATGGCGACCATTTTTTGACAAGCACTTTCCGAAATAAGGATTATTTGACGAATCTAACGATACTAATCTATTTGCGATTGGATTAAAAGTAAGAACATAACTTAAATATTACCAATGAAAATAGTGGATAATAGTTTATCTACTTTTGTCAAGTGTGCCATGGATAATTATTTATTTACTTTCACTGTATTAAGTTTTCAAAGTGCATTCCTCCTTGTTCAAGACAAATTTCAGGCGTTATACTTCTAAATGCCCGTAGAATTATTTCTTCTAAAATTTCAAGAGTGGCTGGGGCTGTTTCGTAGTAATTCTCTCCTTTAACATATCCCCAAATAACGAAATCGAGCACAGTGAGATCTGGTGAGCGGGCAGGCTACCGTATTGGACCATTGGTTGCGATAACTTGATTATTAAAATGCTCTATCAAGTATTTGAGAACTTCTCTGGTATTATGAGGGAGATCTCCATGTTGTTGGAAGTAAATTCTGCGTAAAACTGCTAAAGGTAGATTATTTAGATGATCCTCGATTTCATTTTGAAGAAAACCCAAGTACCGAACCCCTGTTAACTGACCTTGAAACAATATTGGCCCAATTATTCTGTTTCCAACGATACCAGCCCAGACATTGACGCCAAACCTTTCTTGAAAATTGCCCTATCTCACTGCCAGTCTCTTCATTTTCGAAATGTGTGTTTATGTTTTCAAAAATAAAGAAAATTTCATAAGAAATTCTGATATTCACGGATATCAAACACGAACTATGCACCATATTCATGTTCATTTTGCTAAAAGAAAAATAAAGTCCAGTGCTCCTGATCATGTTGGTCTTAACTGTTTCAATAACCTCCCACAAAATCTGAAGAATATAACTGCAATGTCTTCTTTTAAATATGAATTGGAACAGTTTTTACTTGATAAGTGTTTTTACAGTGTTAACGATTTTATAGAAATGTAGCGCTTATGTCAAACAAACCTTTTTTCTGAAAGTGCTTGTCAAAAAATGGTCGCCATTTGAAAAATAATAGTTAGACACAATGTAATTTTGCAATCTTGTCTTATTCCTATCTATCACTAAAACTTTGCGAATGTAATTTTCTGACATCACCTTAGGTCCTCAGATTAGTTTACGTCCGATCATGACTCTAAAATAATTAAGTAGGAGTAAAAACTTTTTAAAATGTCACATTCTGGCATACTAATTCTTTTTACACGTATTAAATATTTCCAGTGGTGTATATCCATTCCATTGGAATTTGGCATGTGTATAAGATTTGCGTTAAAATACCTTCAATCATTTTTATAAAATATAAATTCAAGATTCCAGAGGGCTGCTGCAGTATTTTGTCATTTAATCGACTTGAAAACTGAATCTCAGAGGTTTTCAATGTCTAAATAGATTGCCTCAGTCGTGACGTGAGACACGATGGCCGGAGCATAGCATAGAAAATTCAAATACATGTTGAATGCCCATAAGGAATTTTTATTTTTCAGTTTATTCGTGATTGTGTTATTAATAAGGGAAGAAATATTAATATTTTGATATAGTGAGGCCAAATTTAGGATTTTCCATCATATTTTATAGAGAGGTAAGTAAGGAACGTAAGTGCCATGTGAAGTGGAATGAATAGAAAAATCGAATTAAACGTTTTTTTTCACATAAAGGATTCAATATAAAATTGAACCAGAAAATGGTAGATCTCAGGTGAAAAAACAACTACTTTCCTGGCAAATACCACGCAGAACGTTGAATGATATTCATGCATACTTCCATATAATATCATTGGACATTGAATGCAAATGTTTCTATCTGATAAGCTCGATTATGTTTAATTTATGTCGTGTTCACCTAACAATCCGCATACCGGTTTCAGGCTTCTTGGCCCTCATCAGTACGGAGTAGTCAACCAGCCAAAGGTCCAAAGAACTCTGGCTGAAGTGAGACACAACGTAAACAAACCATCATCGAGCTTGTAACACCTATAGGTACGCCGGAAAAGATAAACTTTAACTGGCGGTACCTAGTGACAGAAAGGTTCAATTTTATATTGAATCCTTTATGTGAAGAAAACCGTTTAATTCGATTTTTCTATTCATTCCACTTCACATGGCACTTATCTTTCACTATATGCTAGACGGGCTTGCCACTCCTACTGAGAAGGAATCTTTTATTTAGAAACCTATCGAGGTGGGAGATTTTCGGAGTGTTTCTTTCTGTCACTAGGTACCGCCAGTTAAAGTTTATCTTTTCCGGTGTACCTATAGGTGTTACAAGCTCGATGATGGTTTGTTTACGTTGTGTCTCACTTCAGCCAGAGTTCTTTGGACCTTTGGCTGGTTGACTACTCCGTACTGATGAGGGCCAAGAAGCCTGAAACCGGTATGCGGATTGTTAGGTGAACACGACATAAATTAAACATAATCGAGCTTATCAGAAAGAAACATTTGCATTCAATGTCCAATGATATTATATGGAAGTATGCATGGATTTTCAGGTGAATATCATTCAACGTTCTGCGTGGTATTTGCCAGGAAAGTAGTTGTTTTTCACCTGAGATCTACCATTTTCTGGTTCAATTTTATATTGAATCCTTTATGTGAAGAAAACCGTTTAATTCGATTTTTCTAGGTAAGTAAGGGTTATAACATATGTATGGCATATTTGAGATAGTTGAGGTTATGTCCTTATTTTGTTCTAATTCAAACATAATTAAGTTCTAAGCTACTTTTTCTGACATTTTTTTGTTTTGGACATTCCAAGTACACTCTTTAACTGTGACGGATATGTTGTAAGGTCCAAACAGAGCCAGTTTGGCAATGTGGTGACATTTCATTCCCCTAAGGCAAGAACAAGTGGCAGAGGTAATATCAGCTAATTTACTCAGTGCGATATACAATATAAACATGTTCATTATATGTTTTATATTTCATGTTACCGTGTATTTCTCCTCTGAACTTCAAATCAGCATGAAATTGAATTATTTTGCAATGGTTGGATTTCAATGCATTTTCTCCTTTTTTATTTATTTTATTCTCATTCTCCTGGAACTTGTTAATACTAGAAAGCTTCAAAACGTGTTTTGAAGTCATTATAAGCTAGAATTTTGAAAATAAAACGAGATATTCAAGCAAAACCCACAGAATAACAATCAAAAGAATGACATAATCTCAATTATTTTAAATGAGCCATAAATATGTTTAAATCCTTACCTCTCTACAAAATATGATGGGAATTCCTAAATTTGGCCTTACTTTAACAAAATATTAGTATATACACCCTTATTCACGTATAAACTGAAAAACTTAAATTTTCCTTTAATGACGACAGACTTACGTAGTACATTACTATCCGGTTAACACGTAAAAAGAACATCCATATAAGAGCAGTTATCTACTGCCAGGTAGCAATTTCCATGACGACCTTAAACCTGTCATCTCATCGATTTCAAATTCGTATAGGCAATATTTTTGACGTTTCTATATCTTGTACCTGCAATGTTCTCAGGTGGTAACTCAAAAGCTTGGGTGCTACTTAGTATTTTATAGGTCTGTCGGTGCAGTACCGTGGAAACTTTCAGAATTCGGTGGTGTTCAATTAAGCGATTCCCCATGTTTAGCCCATTTGTTATTCTTTTCGTACGGATAATGGTATCTTTGTAACTCCGACATAGGAATATTTCATCATTCAACTGGAGTTGTTTCTCCTTTTTTTTTCCAGTAACTGTAATGAGGAATACGTATACCTGAGCTCTTTTTTTTGAATATTTCGATTTGCACATCACCGCAGCTGAACAACATATCCAGAATTTGAAAAAAAATGTTTTATCTTTTTCCTAATTCGAAAGTGAAAGTACTAATATTTTCATCCTATTTGAAAATATACTTCTAGTGCCTCCGTGCTAGTGGATTCACAAGAAAATGGGGACGTTAGCAGGATGAACATATTAGCATACATACAGATATGTTTCCTAAACACGCCTTGTTTTAGAATGGGGAACACGCATGATTTTATTTCAATTTTTATTTGCCTCAGTTTGGTCCTTGAAAATTACATTTTGTAAAAAAAAACAAATCCCAAAATTTTGTCGAAATTTGAAAGTGCTCCTCAATTCAAACTTGATTTGACTTTTACTTGAATAACTTCCTCCAAACACTAGCGCCAATCGTGGTTGTTTCAGGAATGCTGATAGACAATACTATTTCTTACAACACAAACATAAATTCAACCTCACTTTTACGATGTTTCAGTAACAATTGAAGATATGATAATACAAATATTATTAGAACAAAAACGAAGACAGATGAAATTATAGTTGACAATTCGAAGCAACTAGCGGTAAAGGTTTGAACTGTGTGAAGTAATGATACATACGTCTGTCTATCAGAGACGCTAGGCGTCCGTTTTTAAATGTGATAAAAAATTGATTTTTCAATATCAAATTATGAAAAACATTCACAATTTTTTCAATTTCAAAGTTTGTTGCAGAGATTTAGGTGGTGATGCTCATATTCAAATCAGAATATTCTTGGAAAGTACTAAAAAATTAAGTTTATGCAACAATTTGAATCACTCTCGCTGATTCATTGCCTAAAATTGGATTATAACGATACTAACAGAGCCGGATTAAGAGGGGGGCAAACGGAGCTGCAGCCCCGGGGCCTCCACAAGAGAGGGGCCTCCACAATATACATTTTTAGGTGACATTTCCTAACAAATACCGAAGGATATGCAAAATATATATATAAAAAATCTAACAACGAAAGAGCAGTTCTTCCACTTTTTCCTCTCATTTTTCGTTTTAAACATTCAAAAACATGTTTCGTATTCTTGTCAAAATCCATGGTTAATATTAATCTTCGATCTGATGAATCATGTGTATATGCGAGAAACAATCACCAAGTAAAACATCATATTATTATACAAAATATTATATCGTATCGAAATTAGCTGTAAAAACAATTGAATTTAAAAAAAATATACAATTTTTTTCATTAAATGAGGACTTTCTGTCGATGTATTCTTCGAATGACACAAGCGATCTAGATACACAATGAAATTCAATAATCATAAGCAAAAGAAAATAATATTTCAATTTATGAATATGATTGCATCAAATTATTTATAAGAGCCCTGTGCGCATTCCATAATAGAACAAAAGTTCAAATTCTCTAGACTATTTTACTGCCAATTCTACAAACACTTTGCCCGTCTATACCTGTTTTTCCTATTTATTGGCGTTGACAAGTGTCCGCTGAGTGGCGCGCTTGTAACAGAGAAATCCCCGAAATATGAAAGTGTGAGTCTAAGAGAAGGATAACATTCCGCAAAAAATGTAAATCCTTCTGAAAAAGGACTATCAAAAAGACCAATCTAAGATGTTCTACTATCAAATTCTTGAAAACCAAAATTTCAGAGCTACATTCTCAAACATTGAAATTACAGTGATTATTTTTTGACATTGCTAGAAACCAATGGAAACGTTCAATTCAAATAATTCATATACGTTTTGGCCAATCAATAGTGGGAATATTCTACCTATAAAATTGTCGCGAGAATAATTTGAGGTATTTTGTTTTTATTGTCTGACAACCTATATTTTTAATTTGACGTCTGTCATCAATTCGCATGAAAAGTGTGAAATGAATCAAAACCGGCTTAGTACATTATATAATTTTGCAAGGAAATGTGTTTATGATCGTAACATCAAAAAATAATCTAAAGAATACCACACGAGAGTTCGATATAGTAGAAAATAATTATCTAGATTTCTTTCTCAAACTTGTTGGCAATAGCCACTCGAGCCAGTTGGTCTGTCTTGTCTATTGCCTGGCAACAAGTTTTCGAAAATCTGTCGAATTATTTTCACTCTCTTGTGATATTACAACTGAGAATGTGATGATGTCAAATTGCACTGGAAAGCGATCATTTTCCAAAATGAAAAAAATAGGCCAATTACGATGAGACAAAGCCGCCTATCAAAGTTATCGCTTCTTAGCATTGAGAATGATTTTCTCCGGATGCTGGATTTGACCCAAATCATCAATGATTTTTCGTCGAAAAAAGCTCGCAAGAATCCATTCGTTTACGCTGTACTTTAATTTATTTCTTGTATTTTATTATACCTACATATGCTCGTGTCGAAATAATTCGATTTGTTCCGCAATAAAAAAAAAACTTGTTTGAAAAATAATTAGGGGCCTCCACTCCTTTGTTGCCCCAGGGCCTCCACACCTTTTAATCCGGCCCTGGATACCAACATCAAATTTGAATGCACTATCCCTTAACCGAATCTTGCTATTTTAGAATACAGGTAATGGTGCGATTCCGAATAATGATACCGGCAAATACATATCCTCGGGCTTTCCCACTTTCCATTTACACTCATCATGAGCATGTAAAATACACAATGTTGAAACTCACCAGATAAATTACGAGTGTGCTTGACACAACACTGTGGTGTGGTTCAGCCTTTTGTCACATTTATGTCTCATGATAATCGAAGGTTGAGTTTATGTGAATAGTCATGTAACAACCACCGATGGCGCTAGTGTTTGGAGATGCTGTACAAAAGCAAATCGAGCTCGAGTTGAAGGAGAAGAAGAAATGGGTCATGCGTATCCCTATTCTTCGTGGATTTTGGCATAGAGATGCGGCAACGTTGTTTCGGTTTCGGCTACGATAAACTATTGCGCCTTGCGCCTGCGCATGGCTACATTCCGTTTTGTTTATTGTGGTTTGTGGTTGTATATTAGTGTATTTTTTACTTAACCAAATCAAAGAAGCACTTGATTGAAAATATTTCCATGGAGTTGTGGAGAAATGACGAACTGCATAGCCTGTAATAATAATTCCGAGGAGCACCAAGGATTTAGCTATTTCAGATTCCCGAAAGACGAGAAAAGGTAATTATGAACTTTTTGTCTTGCCTTTGGTAATGCCATTTCATCTTCAATAACTACTCTAACGCATGTTTATCTTACCCACAATAGATACTGAACGTATCAGTTAAATATCTAATAGCCTTGACCAAGGTAAGTTCAACTTCCATATTGGATGGGAGTGGCTAAAGACCCGATAGGAAGTCGGAGGTCGGATAATATTTGATAACTGTCAACTTTGAAAAAATCAGTAGTGCCACCTGTTTTTTGAATTTTAGTAAGTATCCCTGGAAATATAGACTAATTTTCCGCGAACCGTACCATCGAAACATTTCTGCCATTCAAACATTTTATATTTCGATTTTTTTCTATCGGGACATCGGATTTATCATATCAGTAATCTTTTTTAATGAAACATTTTTCAGAAAAAATCCGAATTTGTCTCACTTTTCAAAGACCCTGCCCCGTATTTTCCGTAATCTATACATACAAAATTACAAGTCCTGACTGACTGATTCATCGTAATTTGTATTCGAGCTATTCTTTTCAAATAAAAAACACACATTTCAGGGTTTTTGAAAATTCAATCTGGGGTGAAATGGGGGTTGAAAGTTTGTATAGGAGTACCCTTAGTTTTTACGTTAGGGCCATAAAAATTGGTATTTGAAGTCTTTGTTACAAATAAAGAAATAGGTGTTTCAGTTATTTTGAAAATTCAACCCCTTATGGAGCATGAGATAGTTATTGAAATAGAATTGCGAACTTCCAAGATGTCGGGGACTAGTCTAAAATATCACTGACGTCTACCTGAATAATATACACTGCACGCCAGGGGCGATGGAACTGTCAATTTTTTCCGAAAAAACAATATTAGCAGACGAGATGAGTTGAAAATTCCCCAGATTCTTGATCGAGACATCGAACTTATTCACCAGTACACTTTTTTTGTGAAAATATCCAGCTTTGAAAAAACAGAATTTGCCCTCATCCCTTATTAGCTAGTTATTTTATAGAAGTAAATAACCAAAAAAAAAACATTTGTCGAAATAATGTAAAATATCTTTAATATAACACAAATATTTTTCAAACGTTTCAGGAATTTATGAAAATTGTATACTACTCACTGATAGTGTCCAGAATTCACAATGGATTTCTTGGATAGGAAGGTGCTCTGGAAATTCAACTAAATAAATTATTTATACTACAAAATTATTTTCTAACAATTGATAGACATATTACGTTTTAAAAAAATGAAAAACCCACTTGAAAAGAGTTTAAACATCATAAAATATTGAAAAGGGAAATATTCTCAATTGAATATTGGTAGAAAGATTTTTCTGTGAATTGAAATATCCACGATTAAAATGAAGTTATATTTTATGAATGTCTAACAGAAAACAACTAAAGCCACGCAGGACATTGAACAACATCTGATAGATATTCTGAAAAGGCCCTAACTCAAAAAAAAATATCTGAAATTGAAAATTTGCATTTTCATTCAGATAGTTATTTGATTTTCTATTCCAGTCTTAATTGAGAACTGTTAGACATTCACAAAAAATAACTTCATTTTAATCGTGGATTTTTCAATTCACAGAAAAATCTTTCTATCAATATTCAATTGAGAATGTTTCCCTTTTCAACATGAATACCCCACAAGAGGTTATCTTGACGATGGAAGATAGTGACTAAAATTTATCTTTCAGTCGCAGATGATTCCACATCTGATTTTATGAACATCCTGTTTATATTTTCAACAAATCAATCATAAAATATGTTTTTTAAGCCGCGGAGCTTACCTGCAAAATTTGTACCGAACAGACAGACAAACAAGAAAGCGAGTTAATATCACATTGTCATTCAGTTCTGAGCTACATTCAAAGTTCCAAGTCTCTGGCTCATCGGGCAATTACTTGAAATACGATTGCAAAATGTCCACCGAAGAGACAGATAGACTAACAGACACACAAGAAAGCGAGTTAATATTGCATTGTCATCCAGTTCTGAGTTATGTGAAATGTTTCAAGTCTCTAGCTCACCGGAAGAGTTCCTTTAAAATCCACTCCAAAATTTGTACCGAACAGACAGACAGACAAGATAGTGAATTAACAATAACGTGGTAAAATAAATCTTTGAAAATAATAGTTGTAATTTCATGCGAAAATATTAGGCAGGTGGTGCGGTAAAGTACATGATAGATATTACTGTTTTGAAATTATAATCTCATTTAATCTTTATACAGTGCTTTCGTAAAATATTGAATAAATTAATTTTTAGCCAAACTATCCATTTCTGAGGAATCTCCAGAAATAGGCCGATTTTCAATCTCAATTTGCCACATTTATGAGGGAACATTGAATATACAGGGTGATCCACGTTGATTAATGACGTCCGCGACAATTTTTTCAAATGGAGCACCCTATATATTATTCAATTTTTGGAATATCCGAGGAAAGCTGATTTCAAAAATATATCACACATAGGGTTTGTATACAGTGCGTCCGTTAAATTCAGTGCTCCCGTGAAGTAGTGGATAAATTCGTAAAAAATTAAAGGAAACATTTTTGGAAAGAACGCTCGAAGCCGTCGAATTTTATTTCCATTCGGGCATTCTTTCAAATTTAATTAACACTTACAGAATTATTCGTGTAGGAGAAATGACGTCATCGGTATTTTTTTGAAAGCAACTCCATTTTTTATTACGGAATGTGAAAAGGTGATTATGAGTATGGGTGAAATGAAAATAAAATAAGAAAAACCATTTTGAAATATGAAAATACTAAATCAAACAACGGTCAAATTAAATGTTCAAATTTATGCACCGTTTGCTATCTGACAGTACCCAAGACGATCAATAAATTCTTTTTGAACATTTTCAATAACGTCAGGAGGTATACATTGTATCTCGTGACGAATACTTGCTATTACATCTTCTAAATTTTCCGGCCTATTAACATACACTTTAGTCTTTACGTATCCCCACAAAAAGTAATCAAGGGGTGCCAAATCTGGAGATCTAGCTGACCACTCAATCGACCCCCTTCTCCCTATCCAACGATTCGGAAACACCACATCTAAATAGTCGCGAACAGCTGCTGCATAATGGGGAGATGCACCATCTCCACTACATAATGCAAGAAATTGTTTCCATGCGTACTTTTTTGTTTACACTGTATTATGAGGCTCAGTATTTTGTATACTTTCGTCTATTGCATTTGCATGATAAATCTCCGAATCTACTCATTTTTGAACAATTATTGATAAACGTGAAAATTTGACGGCCCTGTTAGTTTGTGTATTCTTGTATATTGATGTGGATGTGGTTACTACGGAAATGGAATTATTATAAAATTTTCGATTGGTGGAGCTACTCTATGTATAATCAGGTATTATCGAAATTATACAAGGTAACTTAACTGTGAACGTTCTGATTGGTTAAAAATTACACGAAAAAAATAATCATCTAAACACACGTTATATAGAAATATAAAAGAAACAAAAATATCTTCCACGAATTATCACTCAACGATAATATCCGTATAGATATCCTACCACTCATGTATCGAGGGTAATATAAGTGCTAGGGGTTTTATCGCCCCCTTTTTTTTTTTTTTTTCGAGAAAGCATTTTGCCTGGAAATTTAGGGGTTGCGATTGGCGGTCTTATTATCCGATTAAACCCTGTTAGACGGTTATCTAGTTCGTTTCCCTGTTCTAGGTATTCACTTCTACAATCTCGGTACAAGGGTTTACTGTTTTTTCTTCTTTATTCACTGTTATTTGGTTGTTTTCCTCTTCGGGATTTGGGTTGAATCGCTCGATTCGTATTATCCTAGCTCCCGTTTTTCGCCTATTTTTGCTTACTTCCGTGTCGCTTTTCGTTCCTGTTATATTCTCTTTTCTGGGTTTTGTAATTCGTCTTGTTGTTTTGAAACTTATTTCTTCATCAGTTTCTTGGTTTTCAGAGTTATCTATTTTTTCTATATTTTTAGCGGTTTGGGTTGTTCGATTCTCCCTTTTGGGTATTTTATTTCCCACAACTGTTGCCTTGTTTTCGATATTCTCCGGATTTCGTCGGAGTCTCGTTGAAAGTGTGGAGAACATAGATTTTCTGTCGAAAATGGATTGTCTGCTGATCTTTTATCATCCTCCATATCACTCCCTATATTTTGATGAGTTGGACTCACCATTTTTTCTGAATTTTTTTTTAACTTTGAAAGAATATATCAGTTCTCGGAAGATCAGGTTCCTCTAGATCTGGATAAATAGTCTAATCAACAAGTTCAAAAACGTGTTAAATAGATATAAAGCTCCTAAAAATATGAGCGATAGCTCATTCGAATCGGAATGACGTCTAGAAATTTTTTTTTGAGGGTTTATTAGCACGTAAAAAATTGCGATTGTTATTAACAAAATAAGATTAAAAAAAGAAGGTATTTAGTTTTTCGTTAAGAATTTAAACTAAAATAATGATATTTAAGGAATTATGAAGAAAGATCCTGAAATAGGAGGAAATTTCCAATAAAAAAGTCCTACCTCCCGGAACTCTATCTCTATTATTTATATTTTTTTTAACGCTGAAAATAGGCATAGGCGCACCGTCTAAAAAGCCGTTATATCACCTAAAATAATTTTTTTGTAGTATTAAATAATAATTTAAAAATTTGAATAAATTATGGTGTAATCTAGACACTTGAACGAAAAAACCTCGGTAAAAAAAAATTTCCATGTCGATTTTTCAAAAAGTTACAGCATTGTTAATTAACAAATTTTTTTTAAATCTGTTTTTATAAATTACGACATAAAAGTTTAAATAATTGGTCTATAAAATTTTCGCTTCGTGGAGCTCTTTTCATTTAGGTACTCAATGAAGCAATGCAAAAAAAAATTATTAAAGTTTATTATTTTGTTAATTATAATTTTTTTAAATTAACAAAAAATGAAATTTAAAAAAAAAATCATCAAAAAAATTTTTTTTTGATAATATCTTATTATTGCTGTTTTTGCATCTAATATAGGTATTAATTAATATTGGAAAAAAAATTTTTACGTCATTTGTTAAGAAATTGTTTATAAACAAACAGACTATTTTGGGATTTTTAAGAAATTTTTTTTACCATCTTATTGCATAGGTAAAAAAAAAAAAATTTTTAAAAATTTTTTTTTTTTTTTAATTTTTTTTTTAATTTTTAAATAATTAGTTAAGAAATTATTTCATTCTTAAAAATCATCATTGACTTTTTTTAATGAATTAACAGAGAAATTTTTTTTTTATAAATAATTTCATTGTTTATTAACTTAATAATTTGTTATAAACAAATAATATTAACCGTTATATTTTTTTTCGAAAACTTCAAAACATAACAAAAACAAAAAAAAAAAAAAAAAAAAATAATAAATAATAAAAAATAAAAAAAATTTTTTTCTACACTTTGTTATACATAGTTGTTTTTGTTATTTTTTGAAGTTTCCGAAAAAAAATATAATGGTTGATATTATTTGTTTATAACAAATTGTTAAGTTAATAAACAATGAAATTATTTATAAAAAAATTTCTTTGTTAATTCATTGAAAAAGGTCAATGATGATTTTCAAGAATAAAATAATTTCTTAGCTAATTATTTAAACAATTGAAATATAAAAAAAAATTATACAAAAAAATTATTTAAGAAAAACAATTTTGTTTTTTAATTATAATTTGACCTATCTTAACAAATGACGTAATTTTTTTTTTCCAATGTTAATTAATACCTATATTAGATGCAAAAACAGCAATAATAAGATATTATTAAAAAAAAAATTTTTATAACATTTTTTTGAAATTTCATTTTTTGTTACTTTAAAAAGAATATTATTAACAAAATAATAAACTTTCATAAAAAATTTTTGCATTGCTTTATTAAGTACCTAAATGAAGAGAGCTCCACGAAGCGAACATTTTATAGACCAATTATTTAAACTTTTATGTCGTAATTTCTAAAAACAGATTGGAAAAAAGTTTGTTAATTAACAATGGTGTAACTTTTTGAAAAATCGACATGAAAATTTTTTTTTACCGAGGTTTTTTTCGTTCAAGTGTCTACATTACACCATAATTAATTCAAATTTTTAAATTGTTATTTAATACTATAAAAAAATTATTTTAGGTGATATAACGGCTTTTTAGACGGTGCGCCTATGCCGTAACGACCTCGCGGAACCCTAGTTTCAGCGTTAATTTTTTTTTATAAATAATAGAGATAGAGTTCCGGCACTTTTTTATTGGAAATTTCCTCCTCTTTCAGGATCTTTTTTCATAATTCCTTAGATATCATTATTTTAGAAATTATTAACGAAAAACGAAATACCTTCTTTTTTAATTTTATTTTGTTAATAACAATCGCAATTTTTTACGTGCTAATAAACCCTTAAAAAACATTTTTCTAGACGTCATTCCGAATCGAATGAGCTATCGCTCATATTTTTAGGAGCTTTATATCTATTTGACACGTTTTTGAACTTGTTGATTAGACTAAAAAAGTAGTGCAGGAATAAGGTCGAATCGAAGAAAATCCAAATATATTGTACCAATCAGGTTCACGTCAAAGAAATAGGGACCCAGAATTCTTCCGTCGACTATGCCACACCATACATTCACTTTCTGTGGATTTTGAGTGTGATACTCCATCATCCATTGGGGATTTTCGGTAGCCCAATAACGGCAATTTTGCCTACTGACGTGGCCGTTCAATACAAACGTAGCGTCGTCAGAAAAAATTGAATTTTTTACAAAATTATTATCATTATTGCATAGCTATTGCAGTTGTTCGCAGAATTGATTTCGCCGATCGAAGTCGTCTTCATTCAGCTCATGGATGAGGCGTACCTTATAAGGATGGTGCTTTGCTTTTCTCAGAATTTTATGGACTGTAGACGCTGCCATATTGAAATCAGAAGCCAATTGGTTGAGTGTTGTGTGATAATTTTCATGCAATGCCAACACAACATAAGCTGATCGTCTTCTGGTGGCGAGGGTCGACCAGATTTAGGAAGATCATGGACATGCTCAAATTCACGGTATTTTGAGTGAACTTTTCTCACCAAGCTTTGGTTAATAGGTTGCAATAGGTTGCATCAAACAATTCAACGACTTCTCTTTGGGTGCGCATTTTGTCTCCAAATCCTATCATGTAAAGAATATCAATTCCTTCTCGTTCATTTAATTTAATCATTTTCCATGACATGACAAAGTTACTACTCAATAATGTATCGACAAACGATAAGATATGTTATTCTTTAAAGAAATAACTTCACAAAAACTATTCAGCAATAAAAACAAAATTCTGGTCGCTATGGCTACTTAGACCAGTGCTGAAGCCTTTAAAAATGGTAAAATGTGAAAAAAAAATAATAGTAGGATGAAATCCATTGGAAAAGAAAGAGAATATAACAAAATTGAAAGGAAAAATAATTTACGGGCGATCTAAGGGTAAAAAACTGTTTATCTCGATTTCCGACAAAACTACAAGTCCTATGGAAAAAAGTTACATGGCAAAGTTGTAGGTAATGAAAAGATCTACAACTTTTGTATCCACACTTTTTTCACATAACCTCAAAATTTTTGGTGAAAAATTCAAATATCCAAGTTTTTGCTTTTTTATTTGTATCTTCTACAACAATTTTTTTTTTCACGAAATTTGGTGAAAACCTCCTTTTTTATGTTCCGAACACACTGTAATTTGTTTGATTTAAAATATTTATTTCTTCACCTTATTTTGATTTAATATCGAAAAAGCACCCTAATTTTCAATCTAAAATTCTCCCGTCAAAATATCAGCTTTTTAAAAAAAGTCGGTGAGCTTTTTGTTCGTTGAAATTACTACTTTCCGATGGTATGAAAAAAAAAGTACATTACTCTGACAGAAAATGCAAAGAAACGAAAAAAACTCGAATCCGAATTTAATAAGACATCTACAATATTTTGAGAAAGTTGTGGAATCTTCTTTAAATTCTATGCGTATATACCTATTTATTGCTATTTTAAGATAACTTATATACCTGAGTAACCTACGGAAAATTTTAGCCCATCAAAAGGCATTTCATAGAGAAGTGGGGAAGGGGCTAGGAGGGTCTGGGCCTTACTACCTGTTATTTCTTTGCATTTTCTGAGAACATTTACCATAGTAATGTATATTTTTTTTACTTTATCAGGAAGTAGAGATTTCAACGAACAAAAAGCCCACCGATTTTTTAAAAAAAACCTGATATTTTCACGGGAGAATTTCTGATTGAGAATTAGGGTGTTTTTTCGATATTAAGTCAAAATAAGGTAGAAAAATAAATATTTCAAATAGAAAAAATTACAGCGTGTTTGGGACATAAAAAAGTAAGTTTTCACCAAATTTCGTGAAAAAATTTTTTTTTTTGTAAAAGGTAAAAATAAAAAACCAAAAACTTGGTTATTTGAATTTTTCACATACATTTTGAGATTATGTGGAAAAAAGTGTGGATACCAAAGTTGTAGATCTTTTTATTACCTACAACTTTGCCATTAAACTTTTTTCCATAGGACTCGAGAAAAACCGTTTTTTACCCTTAAAAACTCACCCCCTTCCACTTCCCGACCTCAGATCGCCCGTAAATTATTTTTCCTTTAATTTTTGTTATATTCTCTTCCTTTTCCAATGAGTTTCATTCTACTATGATTTTTTTTGGTTTAAAAAATTATCGACCCTGGTCTAACTGTCAAATAATGGAAATAGTCAAACGGTGCACAATTTGATCGTTGTTTGAAGCTAGCAGAAGCTATCATTACTCATACTCGTAATCACCTTTTTACATTCCGCAATGAAAAATGGATTGCCATTAAAAAAATACCGATGACGTCAGTTCTCCTACACGAATCATTCTGTATGTATTAATTCAATTTGAAAGAATGCCCGAATGAAAATAAAATTCGACGACTTCGAGCGTTCTTTCCAAAAATTATTCCTTGAATTTTTTACGAATTTATCCACTACTTCAAAAGAGCACTGAATTTAACGGACGCACCGTATACAAACCCTATGTGTGATATATTTTTGAAATCAACTTCCCATGGAGATTCCAAAAACTGAATAATATATAGGGTGTTCCATTTGAAAAAATTGTCACGAACGTCATTAGTCAAACGTGGATCACCCTGTATATTTGATTTTCCCTTATAAATGTGGCAAATTGTGATTAAAAATCGACCTGTTTCAGGAGATTCCTCAGAAATGGATAGTTTGGCTAAAAATGAATTTATCCAGTACTGTACGAAAGCACTGTATACATCATTTGAAGGGTTATATCTACCTGATAGTTCATCAGCCTTCCTGGGGAACATAATGACATTTGAATTATTCACAAATCAATGTAGGATTTGTCATTTATACCTATTATACAAATACTTTGTGTCCCGTCATCTTCACTTAATTATTGGTAAAGTTCCGGACGAATTTAAATTTTCTAGGTTTGACTCTACGTCATTTTCACTGTTAATTATTTCTGTATCTGTCGCCCCTTTGAATTGCATCTTGAATTCTATCTATTGTTGGTTCATTTGAATATTCCGCTTCGATCCGCTCGAATTGAAATCGGTATTTTTGTTTGTAACATAATTCTTCATTTCTGTCCAAACTAGCTCTATTGGATTGAGATCTGGGTAGTATGGGGGAAACCGCAGAACATTTTGCCTTTTTTTTTCAACAAGTTGGTTAATTTTATTTCTTGTTTAAAGTTTTTGATAAGGCCGTGAAGTTAAGGTTTTAGCATCTTGTTATCGAATGGTATGGCTTTACTTGTCAACAAGTTTCGCAAACCCGCTTTTCTTGAAAGGGGTGTAGGCATTTTTTTCGGTGTTTACCTGTTAGGTGCATTCCCGAAGGGGCATGCATAAAAATTTACCTGTTTTTACACGCTTTATATTAGCTTCACTTGTATGTTTGTTTGTTTGTTTGCAACCGACTCCTTTGGGCGCGATTTTGACCCACTTCCAGACGTCCGAATGATTTGAAATTTGGCAGGTGTACATAACTCCGGTGACAATGCATTAAGAAATTGTGTGAAGAAAAAACAAAATGGCGGCTCCAATATGGCGTACGAGTTTTGTGATTATGGTCTGATCGAAGTTTTTGTGGTCGGAGATTATGATTCTTTTGTCAAAATTGAAAAATTCAAGATGGCGGCCCCAAAATTGCGGACGAGTTTCGTGATTATGGTCCGATTTGTTTCAAAATTGGTATCTGAGGGTTTCCGTGGTCGGAGATTCTGATTTTTCCGTCAAACTTGAAAAATTCGAAATGGCGGCTCAAAAATGACGGACGAGTTTTGTGATTATGGTCCGATTCTATGTAAAATTAGTATGTGGGGGTTTTTGGGGTCGAAGATTTTCACACGTTACACGCAATATGGACTGAAATGTTAAAAATAAAATTATAGTTTAAAAAAAAATAAAAAACACGCGTATATAGCAATAAGGACTAAAAAGTTAAAAATAAATAATAGTTTAAAAAAACTGAAAAACACGCTTTTATAGAAAACCAAACTAAAAAACATGCTTATATAGCGATAAGGACTGAAAAGTTAAAAATAAATAATAGCTTAAAAAAACTAAAAAACACGCTTTTATAGAAAACCAAACTAAAACAATAGAAAATAAGAAGAAAATTATTTTATTTTAAAAAAAGCGTGGCGTGCATGGTATCAATAATTATATAGTGCATTACACACCTAGGGCAGTAAAGTAAGGAATGTCTCAGATTACAGGTAATTGATACCATGCACTCCACGCTTTTTTTTAAATAAAATACATTTTCTTCTTATTTTCTATTTTTTTAGTTTGGTTTTCTATAAAAGCGTGTTTTTTAGTTTTTTTAAGCTATTATTATTTTTACTTTTCAGTCCTTATTGCTATATAAGCATGTTTTAGTTTGGTTTTCTATAAAAGCGTGTTTTTTAGTTTTTTTAAACTATTATTTATATTCCCATTAAGTGCACGACGAAAAATTATACCTAAATGACCCTAGTTATAATAATAATAGTTTTTATTGACAGATAAAGTTATTACAAGATATGAAATAACATATTTTCGGCAAAAGGCAGAGTTCGTGCTTTATCAACTGAAAGTATCGAAGCAGCGCTCTTTTACCTACCACATGATTTGAAACACGGCATCAAAATCAAACAATTTGAAAATTCAAACAATCGTGTAGAAATCATTATACAAAAGTGGAAATACAGCCTGAAAGACTGGTAGCAAACAATACAGGGTGTAATAAGTGCGAAAGATTTCAAGGGGCGATTCTTTGTCGAAAATGAAAGGGGTCTTTCATGTAAACAAAAGCTCTTAGGCCTTTCCTTGAAAAGTTACACGCTTCCAAATATGAGAAAAAAATGGTTTTTTTTTCTTGAAATTGCTGAAGAGTTGAAGAAATGGCATTTTGTGGGTATGTTTTACCTATGAATATTTTTTTACACGCTTTATATTAGCTTCACTTGTATGTTTGTTTGTTTGTTTGTAACCGACTCCTTTGGGCGCGATTTTCACCCACTTCCAGACGTCCGAATGATTGAAATTTGGCAGGTGTATATAATTCCGGTGACAATGCATTAAGAAATTTTTGTGTGAAAAAAAGAACAAAATGGCGGTCCAATATGGCGCGAGTTTTGTGATTATGGTCCGATTCCTTCAAAATTGGTATCTGGGGTTTTCGTGGTCAGAGATTATGATTCTTTTGTCAAAACTGAAAAATTCAAGATGGCGGCTCCAAAATGGCAGACGAGTTTTGTGATTATGGTCCGATTCTATTCAAAATTGGTATGTGGGGGTTATTGGGGTCCAATATCATGATTATCTTGTCAAAATTGAAAAATTCAAGATGGCGGCTCCAAAATGGTGGACGAGTTTTGTGATTATAGTTTGATTCTATTCAAAATTGGTATGTGGGGGTTTTTGGGGTCGAATATTATGATTCTTTTGTGAACATTGAAAAATTCAAGATGGCGGCTTTAGAATGGCGGCCGATGTTTGTGATTATGGTCTGATTCTATTCAAAATTGGTATGTGGAGGTTTTTGGGGTCGGAGATTATAATTACCTAATTTGATAAGATTATTCCATTTTTTAATTTGCAAACAAATAATAAAAATAATAGTTTAAAAAAAACTAAAAAAACACGCTTTTATAAATGAACCACACTAAAAAGTAGGAAATAAATAATAGTTTGAAAAAACTAAAAAACACGCTTTTATAGAAAACCAGACTAAAAAAATAAAAAATAAGAAAAAAATGTATTTTATTTAAAAAAAAAGCGTGGGGTGCATGGTATCAATAATTATATAGTACATTACACACCTAGGGCAGTAAAGTAAGGAATGTCTCAGATCACAGGTAATTGTTGGCCTAGGCGATACCATGCACTCCACGCTTTTTTTTTTAATAAAATACATTTTTTTCTTATTTTCTATTTTTGTAGTTTTCTATAAAAGCGTGTTTTTTAGTTTTTTCAATCTATCATTTATTAATTTTATTGTGATATTTCAAAGGGGTGAAACATGCAACCCCTATTCCATTTTTTCCAGAACTTTTTAACGAAACAAAATTTTTTAATTTAAAAATATGTGTTGAAGAGAATGATTCATTGCAAAACTTTGAAGTCACAAGTTGTGCAAACAAAATGTGACAGCCACCTACTAGATTTTTTCGATTCCATTTACAGAAGATCCGTTCAAGCACGATGTTGTATTTTATTTTTTATCAGGAAACTATTGCTTTTACGGACACAACACAAGAGTTAAAAAAGTTTTGCAATAAATTGTTCTTTTCAACATATTTTTAAATTGAGAAAGTTTGTTTCAATGAAAATTTCTGGTAAAAAAAAGGATAGGGGTTGCATGTTTCAACCCTTTAAAAATCACAACAAAATTAAACAAATTTTCATAGGTAGACTTTTTATTGGTAGAACAAGCCCACACAATACCATTCCTTCAACGCTTCAGCAATTTCATGAAAAAAAAACTATATTTTTGGGAGCGTGTAACTTCTCAAGGAAAGGCCTAAGAGCCTTTTGAAAACAATGAAGACGATATTATTATTATTCGACTTCGTTTATTCTAGATGCGATGCATGGAGAAAAAATATAAATATTCCTTTACTGGACTACCAATCTCCAGAAGAATGCCATCGCAAATACCGTGTTTGCAGTGCACACTTTGATGCGGACATGTTTTCCAACGTTATGAAAAATCGGCTTAAGAGAGATGCCGTACCGACTATATTTCATGGGGGACGGAGAAAGAAGAACTATGAAGTAACATTAGACGACGAAACTGAGTTCGAGAGACCTACCGATATAGAGTTCGTAGCTGTGAAAGAAGGTAAGGAATGCTGGGTGTTTTACGGGGTGTATCCAGCTGGGCAGTACTTGGTAAACGTTTCAGTTGAAGTATATCGAATTAAACAGGTGTTGACGATTCTGATTTTCCCGAAATGAATATTATTTGAAGTTTGCTCTCCCCTATACTATAGTGCATTCTTTAATTTCACACTTTACTCATTTTCACGATTTTTCTGGAGATATATCTTGGTTATTGTTTTTTTCTAGTTTTTGTATTTATTCGAGATACAGGGTGTAATCTAACCTCTTGCACACCCGTGAATGTCGAATACCATTTTTTAACGAATTACAGTGCTAAAAATCTGAAAAAAAAATTGAAATTATATTTTGTTCTTTGTTGAATTCGACAAAATTTTGGGTAGCGCCTCCCGTCTAATTTCAGGTGACCAGAGGAAAACTTCGGCAATTGCTGAATGCAATTAACATTTAACTCGACATTTGAATAAGGTAGAATGTTGAACTGATTGTGTGGTAAATGTACACATTGCAGGCTGACTGAGATATATATATATATATATATATATATATATATATATATATATATGGTAGATTTTGTGGTTCTTGGGATTTGGATTCTTCAATAACTGGAGTTTCAATTTACATATATCAAAACGTTTCGCCCCTAGCTGGGGGCTTTTTCAATTGTTTATTAAAAATTTTTTGTTAACATTGTGGGTTTGGTGTGTTCCTGAAAAATAATAACAATTTCATTTTTCTATTTTTGTTCGATATTAAACATTTTTGTTTTGTTTTATTAGGTGAAAAGTGCATAACCTATGAAGTACGTACCTTGCCAACATTGTTAACAGAGACGAATTACATATTTTAATGTTTGTATGTTGTTTTGACTCGTTTAAAGTCATAATTGCTACACCAATACACCAATAACAATCCCCACGAAATAACTCCTATCTCCCCCAAACATAAAAACAAAGAAAGCAAAGAAGCCCATGCGCGAACGTCCCAACACAGAACAAATCAAATTATTGTACGAATACGTCATTTCCTTCCTCATTACCCTTGACAATCTAAACAACATAACCAAACACTTGGACCACAGAAAATCCAATCGCCATTGCAACGATCACCTCCCAACTCAAGGAAAAAGAACCGACAACACAAAAGTAAACCAAATTTTCATGAAGAAAAAAACGCAATTATTACTTTAAACGAGTCAAAACAACATACAAACATTAAAATATGTAATTCGTCTCCGTTAACAATGTTGGCAAGGTACGTACTTCATAGGTTATGCACTTTTCACCTAATAAAACAAAACAAAAATGTTTAATATCGAACAAAAATAGAAAAATGAAATTGTTATTATTTTTCAGGAACACACCAAACCCACAATGATGACAAAAAAAAAAATTTTTTTTCAATAAACAATTGAAAAAGCCTCCAGCTAGGGGCGAAACGTTTTGATATATGTAAATTGAAACTCCAGTTATTGAAGAATCCAAATCCCAAGAACCACAAAATCTACTATAATAAACAAGATTCAAGAACCTCTCCAAACAATAAATATATATATATATATATATATAAATATATATATGCTGTAAATTACAGTAATTAAAAATCCTAAAAAAAAAATTCAAAACACGTTTTGGTCTTTGTTAAATTGTACAAAATTGTAAGAAATGCCGCTCACCTAACCTCAGCTGTCCTGGTCAGAGCCTGTAAGTGAACGCAATTGCCGGATGCAATAAACATTTAGATAATGTGGAACAATGAATTGATTGTGTGGTAGAAGAATCTAAAAATTTTCATTTCAGGCTGTTTGCGATAGATATTCAATTTCAAAGTGATGAAAACAAACGAACATCGTTATATACAAACTGGTAGATAAAGTCAGAACTAGTAGATGTCAACGCAGTTTTGGCACTCATCAAATCACAATTATCAAGAAAAACAGTTAACACAAAAGACAATATTGTTTATTTTTTCAAATTATTTACGGTCATCATTATGAACTAGTCTTGTCCTTCTTCAATAATTTCATGGCTATTTACTCCCTCTTCGCAGTGCTGCCAATGGAAACTGTTAAAAATGACATGATAATCCTCATAAAATCCGCGCAAGGTTTCTCAAGAAACTGGCACTACAATGATATGATCAGGGTGTACTGTACGTGAGACTCAAAAAAAATTAAAGAAAGTGACATTCTAAAACGTACTCCTAGCGCCTCTGATGGACGTATGCATCATTACTTCACACAGTGCAAACCTTTGCCGCCAGTTGCATCGAACTGTCAACTATAATTTCATCTTTCTTCGTTTATATGTTCTACTAATATTTGTATTATCATGATATCTTCAATTGTTACTGAAACATCGCAAAAGTGAGGTTGAATTTATGTTCAAGTTGTAAGGAATAGTATTATCTATCAATAAATCTGAAACAAACACAATTGGCGCTAGTGTTTTGGGGAAGTTATTCAATAGAAGGTCAAATCGAATTAATTTGAATTGACGAACACCTTCAAATTTGAAATTTTGGTATTTTATAAGCTATTTTCACAAAATGTGCACTAATGCAGAGAAAAATTTGAATACAAGCATTATTCCACTTTTAATAGTACTCAAGAAAACGCAGATATGTTCGAACGCACGATACGTTCGGTCGTAGACAACAACAGGCGCATGCGAGAATCATAAAAACACCAACTGGCAACAGTGTTCACATTATATGAATGACATATGACTAGTTTACAATGATGTCCGGAATTATTTTGAAAAAATAAACAATACTGTATCAACAATATTTGTACAACATATAAACGAAGACAGATGAAATTATAGTTGACAGTTCGAAGCACCTAGCGGTAAACTGTGTGAAGTAACGATGCATACGTCCATCATAGGCGCTAGGAGTTCGTTTTTGAACTAATCGGAAAACAGTACGCGATGTGCACGAAAATTAATTTGAACATTATTGTCTTTGTCTTTTGAAAAATTTGCCTTTCTATCAAAAAATAATTTATATTATATTAATATATCTAGTACCAAGGCGCCCCCACAGTGATTGGCGACCGCAGAATCCAACCAGAATTGAAATTTACTACTTCATTCATAAATGCGACGAGTAATTCATCTTGTCTTCCACAAAGGCAATAACATTTAAATTAATTCTCCTGCACATGGTTGCTAATTGGGATCTTTCATTCACCAGCCAAACAGAAAACACTTGTAGAATCTAACAAACTTTCGTTCGTAGACAGCTTTGTAAACCATGCATGCGAGAATCTTGCTCGGCAACGTATTCTGAATCACTACAATGGTCGTGATATTATTTTTCAAAACAATATTCAATGACTAATGTTTCCCTTTTCAATACTGTTTGTGTCGTTTGTTTCTTACAAGTGACTGTGATAAATACGAGTGTCTCAAAGCAGACGGGGCTTGTGGCTCAGTGGAACGAGCGTCGGTCTCGTGTCAACTGTTTCCACCTGGCGCGGGTTCGATTCCCGCAGCTGGTGAAAAATTTTTTCAAGGTCCCAAGAGTGGTTTCGGATCCTACTATAAAAGGTAAGGTCCCCGTGATCTTAACTCGTACAAGTTTTCATTAACTTCTGAGGGTTGGTCAAACAACTAAGAAAGCGGTTAAAAAAAAAAAAAAAAAAGAGTATGAAGCCAACTAGTTCTGACTTTATCACCAGTTTGGATATAACAAGATAAGTTGTCCTCTTTACTTAGAAATTGAATATCTATCTCAGGCAGCCTGCAATGTATTCATTTACCACACAATCAGTTCAACATTCTACATTATTCAAATGTTGAGTTAAATGTTTATTGCATTCGGCAATTGCCAAAGTTTTCCTTTGAGAAGGTCACGTGAATTTAGGCGGGTGACGCTACCCAAAATTTTGTAAAATTTTACAAAAATTTTCAATTTTTTTTTAGATTTTTAACCACTGTAATTTATTGTAAAATAGCATTATACACCCGTGAATGGTGTGCAAGAGGTTAGATTACACCCTGTTTATGGAAGAGGCTGTTGACATACTCTTAATTCTTGAAGTTCAGATGCATTTAAAATTATCCATAATTTTCTCTTCAATAAATTAAAATGCTAATGAAAAAAAGCGAATGGACCATTTTTTTACTGTACTTTTTCATAGGCATTTATGATACATCTTTATTTTTATTCACTGCTGTTTTTTTGATTTGAATTGCTTAATAGAATTTATCATGTGGAATGTCACCAATAGTATTTTTGTTTTCAGAAATAACTGATTTCCTGGACGAAAAAGACTGCACGACGGCACAACTCATCGATGAGAATGTCAATGAAACCTAATGTTCTTTCAATCAGGGGAAAATAAAGAAGATTATTATTGATTATAGATATCCATTATGTACATAGAATGTTTCAATAAATAAATCAATTCTTAAATGAACCACAAAAAGGTGACGTTTGTTTTGAAGGGATATTTCATTTTATTTTAAAAGTTGGGTTTTCGACGGCCCACCACCGGCAATTTTGCGAACTTTGTGAGATATATCACAAAACCTGATATACTTAAAGCCGGCGTCTCACGGTGCGAGACTTGACAAGCTCGGCTTGAGGATTGTCGAGTCTCGCGACGCGAGACTGGTCGACCGAGACTTGTCAACATGTGCCTTTTAGGTAAAATTTTTTTTATTCGCCTCAGAAAATTATGATCGAGGTGTCATTCGATTCGTCATCGCATCTAGAAACTTTTTGAAAAATTTGGAGTGGCGCTTGCAAAAATTACAAAAGTTATAAACAATTTAGTAAAAAAAAGGGGTTTGGTTTTTTGCGAATATCTCAAAAAGTATTAAAAATTTTTGAAATTTGAGAAAAGATCCAAAAAAAGGAAGAAATTTTTCTAGAGGGTTGAAAATACGGCCGAAAACGGGAACTCTCGCTTGCGTAAGCTCCGCCCACTTCGGACCTTTGATAAAAAAATATTATTTAAACTTATTAAATATGAAAATTAAGAACTGAAAAAATTCAGGCACCTACAGAATAGATCAATCAACAATAATCCGCAGATCAAAAATTTTTATCGCAATTTTTCAATTAGTTATCCATTAATTAATTAACAATTTTTTGTAGCACGAACATCAACATTAAAAGTGCGATAATTGTTAAACTATAAATCTGGGATGTTTTTCCTCTCATGGAGCTATTTTACAAAGGCTATAGAACGGATTCCCGTTGGAAAAATTAAAAAATTGTCAATTTTCACTTGTTCTTAAGTTAAAAATTATCAACCCCGATTAAACATCGAAAAAAATTATTTTTTTATAATATTGCTATTGGTTCGTTTTCTTATGATTATAAGCTACTTAAAAAAGATTTTTAATAATTTTTATCCCATATTGTTTAAAAAATTGTAATAAACAAATGCGTTGTTTATAAGAAAATCAAATATATTTTTTTGTTAACATAATCTTTGATAAAAATTATGATTTAAAAAAAAATCGTTTCTTAAAAAAAAATGTATTGCTTAAAAACGCATTTGTTCATTAACTATTTTTTTTTACCACTTGTTATGAAAATTAAGGAAACATTTTTTTTATCATTCATCTTGCTCTTCGATGTCACATTAATTCATAAGATTATAAAGTTACAGCCTCAGCTAGGAGCTCAATTTGTTCATTAACTAATGCAGAATGAACTTTTGTCGTATCTGTTATAGTTAATGAGATATTTTGATTTTAAAAGCAAAAACAATTTTTTTTTCTTCGATTTTCATAAATAATTGCAAAAAAATTCTATAAATAATTAAGTTAGAGTTTTAGTTTGGTTATAAATTTGTTGAGTAGCTAATTTAGAAAAAAAAGTCTAGATGAATTTGTTGTATCTGCAATAGTTTATAAGTAATATTAATAATGAATAAAGAAAAGCAGGCGCGAAAGGTAAGTTTGAATATACGAGAATACTTAAAATTAAATAAAAAATCGAAAAATCAATGTTTTTCCAAAAACTGATACTGGGCTGTTTCGTTTTATATATAAATAAACAAATTTTTATTGCATGAACAATTCAAATTTGAATAAAGATAAAAAATAAAATTGAGACATTGAAGAGAAAAAAAAATGGTTTCTTAATTTTCACAAGTGTAAAAAAATAGTTAATTAACAAATGCGTTTTTAAACAATAAATTTTTTAAGAAACATCTTTTTTTTTAAATCATAATTTTCATAAAAGATTATGTTAACAAAAAAATACTTTTGATTATCTTATAAACAACACATTTGTTTATAACAATTTTTCAAACAATATGGGATACAAATTATTAAAAATCATTCTTGAGTAGCTCATGATTATAAGAAAACGGACCAATAGCAATATTATAAAAATAATATTTTTTCAGTGTTTCAATTCTATAGCCTTTGCAAAATAGCTCCATGAAAGGAAAAAAATCCCAGATTTATAGTTTAACAATTATCGCACTTTCAATGTTGATGTTCGTGCTACAAAAATTGTAATTAATTAATGGATAACTATTGAAAAATCGCGATAAACATTTTTAATCGGCGATTATTTTTCATTGATCTATTCTGTAGGTGCCTGAATTTTTTAGGTTCTTAATTTTCATATTTAATAAGTTTAAATAATATTTTTTTATTAAAGGTGCGAAGTGGGCGGAGCTCACGCAAGTGAGAATTCCCGTTTTCGGCCGTATTTTCAACCCTCTAGAAGAATTCTAAATATTGGTCCTAGAGTTCCAAGATATTTAGGAAATTTCTTCCTCTTTTTGGATCTTTTTTCAAATTTCAAATTTTTTTAATACTTTTTGAGATATTCGCAAAAAACCAAACCCCCTTTTTTTTTACTAAATTGTGTATAACTTTTGTAATTTTTGCAAGCGCCACTCCAAATGTTTCAAAAAGTTTCTAGATGCGATGACGAATCGAATGACACCTCGATCATAATTATCAATTATTGCCGCCCATACATTTACAGAAAATTGATACTGACAATGTCTTTCTTAATGCGTGCGGATTTTCCAGAGCCCAAACATGGTTGTTATGAAAGTTTGTGAAGCATTTCGGGAAAAGTTTGCCTCGTCCGTGAAGAGTACATATCTTGAAAATTGAGAATTTCCAGCCAATGGTCTCAAAAACCACTGACACATAGTAATGAGTGGGGGAAAGTCTCGTGGCAAAAAGAGCCTGTACCCTTTGAATATGGTATGGATAAAATTGTTGATCGTGGATAATTCTCCAAACTGTGGACTGAGTATAATTGAGAGCTTCAGCATTTATTCTTATACTTGTTTCTGGATTCTCCTCGAGAGCGTTCAAAACAGCTTCTTCCAATTCTTGGGTTCGGACTGCTCGTGGTCTTCCAATAATATCAGCTGCCCTCTTGAAGCTACCTGTTTCTGCCAAACGACGATGGAGACTGGTAAATGTTGGAGCTGAAGGCAGTACTCGATTAGGAAATCGCTCCTGGTAAAAACGTCTTGCTTCGCGCGCATTGCCGTCTGCAAGGCCATAAACGAAATGCATATTGGCTAAATGAGCATTATTGTTTAAAACACGTTCGCTGCCGAGCTAAAATTTCAAAATCTGACCTCACGGGCCAAGTTAATTTTCACCACTGAGGTACCTTTTGCAAGCATTCCCCATATTTGGTTTAATTTTGTGGACAACCTGTCTCGTTAATGCTTACTTTCTCTATTGCGAAAATTCGGTACACTCTACAAAATTGACAATCACGCAATTTAGAGAGAGTGTTATACAATCGCTTCTCCATTCTGAACAAAGAGTAGAAGCCAAGAGAAAAATCCATCATTTGGTACAACATGGTCAAAATAAAAGGGGTCGGTGCAACAAATGCTATAAAAAATTTGGTAAGCATGGTAAAGTGGTAGATGGCAAAAAAAAAGATGGCTGCACAGGTGAAAACTGTCTGCGATCAGTGTGAGGGAAATCCATTTTTCTGCAGAGAATGTTTTAAGCGTTGTCATTGATTATTTTTTCAAATGTATTTTTTTGACGCCTTCAAACTTATTTTTACGTTGATATAATTACTTTTTATTCGTATTCACATGAATGAATCGAATTGCTTTACTGCCATAAGTATTTGTTTTATACCCACACAATAGTCCCCACCAAAACCCTCCAGGCCAAAACTTTAAGTTTCTCTTTATGCTGCCAGGACGCAGAGACCATAAGCTAATGTATTTCTTATTGCCGATGTATTCTGGGGAATACATCGCTGTTCAGACAGAAAAATAGTTCGTGTATCATTAAGGCCTGTGGAAAGCACTACATGGTGTATCATAAGTAATACACCCGGCAGCGAATGTGTTAAATAATCCATTTCTTCAAAATTAGTGTTTTGAAACTCACAGAAACTTCAACAAAACAACAAAACGTTTAACTGTCACATAATATGTAATTACCAAAACTACTTACTTAAACATCAAATTCATTTCCTAAGCATTCTTGTGAAAAATGCAAAATAATGGTAATAACTTCAACACGCATCATTATCAAATAATCGACTTGAAATTTTCAAGTCCAAATATCTAGAAAACGGTTGCTTATAGCGACTTGTAATAGGAGTAGCTTTTTTACGTAGATATGATAGAGAAATTGATTTTTTTACTGAAAAATGTGCTAGAAATACGCTCAAAGAAGTTATGATTCTTCAAAAAGAAAAATACGTATAGGTGGCGCCCCCTACGAGTAAGAGCAATAATAACATCAGGTTCGAATTCAACACCTCAAAAAACCTCTCAATACCAATTTTCGTTGAATTAAGGTCAGTATTTCGAAAGTAATTTGAAAAAAACGAAAATAAAAATAAAACTTCAACACCCTGTATCTTGGAAACGAAGCGTTTCCGGACATATATTCATTCGGACAATTCATATTAGAATATTGTGAGGAATCACCTGCTGAAGATTGTCAAAGTACTTTTGAATCACCTGTATACAGGGTGTATCTTGAATGATGTCATCAAATCAAGATGGCGATTCCTTGTCATATTTCGCGAAGAAAAGTTCATTAACACGTATGTCCTAACTTGTTTCGTTTTCGAGTGTCAAAGATTCAATAAAAAATCGGTTTTTCATGAATTACTCAAAACTCTTTTCGCCGATTTTGATGAAACTTGGTGTGTTTGTTAGCAGTAACAAGAGGCTTCTTTCCATGGTATTAGTTTTTGAATTTCAGTACCATTGGCGACGTAGAGGGTTGATTTTAGATTAAGTCTTAATGTTTCTAGTGAAAAGGACATATTGAATACTCTTGTGTGCAATGAAGAAAAATGGAATTTATGTTTTTACCGTTCAAATTTGGGTAGAATAGATGTTTTTATGGAAAGTTTTGAAAATATTCCTCAAGTGTTGACTACAAAATTTCGTATTCATAAAATAGTTCTATGTGGAGATTTCAACATGAACCTCTTTAAAAAAAAACAACACATCGATTGAATTTTTAGAGTTACTTCTTTCTTATAATTTTCACCAAACAATTTTTGAGGCAACAAGGGCGACAAAAAAGATGGCAACCCTTATTGATAACTGCTTTGTGAACTTCGAGAACGTCGAGAGTGAAGTATTTGTTAGTTACAGCCTTATCTGACCACCATGGTCAAATAGTAAACCTGGAAAACAAGGTTACCTATAAAAAAATTACCGATCAAACTAAGATAATATTTTCTGAAACAAAATTAAAACATTTTAGGGAAGAGCTGCAATCTGAAGACTGGGATGTAGTTCTTGGAAATTCAGATGTTAATGAGGCATATTCCTTGTTTTTAAATATTATTAGTGGAGTAATGGACAGAATCATGCCAAAAAAGAAATATTCTCCTTATAGATATAGTTCAAAGTCATGGATAACTGTTCATGTAAAAATAAACGAATATTATTTGAAAAACTTAGTAGAGGACTAGTTAGGGTTACTAGAGAAAGAGATGAATAATTTGAAACAAATACAGACAGCAGAAAATAAAGGAAAGGCCACCTGGAGTTTGATAAATAATATACCAAAAAAAAGTTCAATAAAAAAAATATTTTCAATCACTTTGACTTCGATAAAAAAACTATCCTGGATCAAGTTAACACATATTTTTTAATGCATGTCCAAAAGTAGAATCCAAATCCAATACCAATTATTGTAAAATTTCAAACAACATTCCGCATAGTATATTTCTAGCTGAAGCTACTCCTCTAGAAATAATTGAATGTATTAAAAGCCTAAAAAACAAAAAATCAGTTGGCATTGATGAAATTCCTATTGCACTCCTGTAGAATAGATTTGATAGCCATTCCTTTGCCACATATTATAAATCTCTGTTTTGGAACGGGGATCTTCCCGGAAGAATTAAACCTATATTCAAAAAAGGAAGAAAGGATGACTTCAAAAATTTCAGACCTATATCACTGCTTCCTAATCTGAGCAAAATTCCCATTAAGAGGAGACTAAAAATGTTCTTATGCAAAAATGCATTTTATAACACTCTGAAGAATATTTTCAACATGATATGGAAAGTTTGTGATAATTGTATATGCAGATACCTAATGTTGGTCTATAAGAGTGTGTGTGTTTAAGTAAAGTATGTGAGAATATGTGTCAATTTATCTATATGTATATGTATGTGTATATTGGTACCTATTGGAGTATGTTTATTTAGAAACTCATTATTTCGTTTTTAATGCTATTCGACAAGTCTGGTAATTGGGATTTGATTACTTTCCCTTTTAATATCTGTGCAAGTTTCTCAATTTTATACATTTTTAATGATTTTATTATGACAGGCAGTATGTCATTTCATACGTGTGAATATTTTATCGTAATCATTGTAATTATATTTAAGATTATTTATTTGACATGTTCTACACACATCTATCTATATCTATCTATATCTATCATATCTATCTATTTATGGTAAACATCATTGTACGCTACTGTTTTTCGTTTGATATTATTTGAAATAGCTAAACTTCATCGAAGTCAGTGGCGTAGAAGTGGGGGTTACACATCATCAAAGTTCAAAAATGTATGTGAAAAATTTATTTTTTCCAGATATTAGTCGCCATTTGATCAAACCTTTGAAATGCAAATTTTTGAACATTAATCATGCGTAACTCCCATTCCTACGCCACTGACTTTGCTTCGATAAAGTTCAGCTATTTCAAATGATATCTAACTTAGCGAAAAACAGTAGCGTACAATGATTTTTACCATAAATATCAGCCAGGTAACCCTCTGCGACGCCAATGATATTGAAATTCGGAATCTATTTCAATGAAAAAAGCCCCCTGTTACTACTAATAGATACACCAAGTTTAATCAAGATCGGCGAAAAGACTTTTGAGTAATTCATGAAATACTGATTTTTTATTAAACCTTTGACACCGCGTTACTCGAAAGCAAAGCAAGTTAGGACATACGTTTATATGAACTTTTTTCCGCAAAATATGACAAGGAATCACCACCTTGAATCAATGACATCATTTGAGATACACCCTACCCTGTATTATGAACGATTTTTCCAAACTCAAGAAAAAAATTGAAAACTTACAAACAAAAAATGGATCTCCATAAAAATTGGATAGAAAACCTAACTGACACAAATGTTCCTGAAGACATTTCATATACCTTGAGTCTTGGTCAAAATTTCAACACGAAAATAGGGAAATACCTACAGAATCGATAATTGCGAATTTAGAAGCTGGAATTACCTATCAAACAAGCGAAAATCAGAATGAAATCACACACAAAATCAATGACATCATCACCAACTTCAAACCAATTGTGAAGAACAAACAACATTCAAAAAATGTCTTGAACAAACTTAAAAAAAAATTGGAAAAATACCAAATTACTTAACTCAGGGCTGATAAAACTAACAAAACAGTAATTATGCAAACTGAATACAAAGAAAAACTATAAAACGAAACCACGTATAAAAAAGAGAGATCCAACCCCACAGAAAAACTTCAAGCGGAAGTTAGTAATTAGTAAATAATTGATTCAATGAGAATCAATTATTTAGTTATTACAGCACTTCCCATTCGTTTTTGAAAATCAGCAAATTTTGAAGCTACTAATGTTGGCGCTCTTTGTGACGTAAACGACCGAGCAGCCAATAGGCGTAAATGGGTTGATTGTGAAATCAAACGGCATTGTTGACAAGTTTCTTAAAACTATAAATGTCAGAACTAGAACACTATTCGCAATGTCAAGATTTGAAAATATGGCAACGTTGCAAAATTGATTGAAACTGTCAACTGTGGGATTGGTTGATCTGGTGATTACGTCACATTTTTGCAATGGCGCTAAAAAGAAGCCATTTGAATTTTGTCGACTTCAAATATTTTTTTCAAATCGTCGCTTTGTGAGTTGATTAGCATGCCTTCAAATTGGATAAAAAGGTTTGTCAAGTTAGGTTAGGTTGTGTTCCTTCTTTTTACGTAAGAAATTGGTTGGATATAAATGTTCGCGAGCGGAGCGAAGCGTCGTTTCTTGAGGTTGATTGGCTTGCATTCATCTTGGATAGCAATGTTAGCTGAGTTAGGTTAGATTGTGTTCTTTCCTTCTGCGTGAGAAAGTGGTTGGATGTTTTCTCTTATGACTTAGACGTGTCTAGTCCTGGGATTCGAAAAAACCCAGTCAAAGGCGTGTCTTGCGACACTTGAAAGTAATGCCTCATTTTCAAAAGCTATTCAACACACAAAAAGCGTGGTTGTATTTCCTTTAGGTTTGAAACTTCTTGTTCGTTTTTGCATATGCTGTAACGGTTATCATTTATATGCTCAATATGTATGTCCCATTGAATTTGAGTAATTTATCTTTCTCTCTGGAGACATTGGCAACATCACATATCAATAAATTGACGAACTCTGCAAGATTCGAATAAACAAAACATAATCACCAACGTTTGATTTTTACATTTATTTTGAAAAATTACATGAACAATAAGCTTGTTCTCGAGTTTATGGAAAATTAAATGAATGAAATATAATTAAAACGTATAATAAGTGGGCAGTTGCTATTTTAGTGTGAAAAGGTATTGATTATATCAATTTAAAATTTCCAAGAGTGACGTTCCATAACCTCACTTTATGGACCTTCGGAGGCCCATATCTCCTAAAATTATCGTTTCCGCGCAAAAATTTCAATTGTTTTACTGTAAAAATTTCGTCAAACTCCAGGCTGGTCTCATAATCTTGGCCTATTCTCTTAGGTATTGCTGTCGTACGGCAAGAGACCAAACAGGGTATGCAAATTTTACTAATGGTAACAAATGAAAATCCATCCTAATAATTGCTTAACTTACAACTCACAGATCAGGAAACAAAAAACAAACAATAAAATAATTATTAAAAAAACCTTTTTTAAAAACAAGCTTTTATTTAAATACTATAGAAAGTACAAAATAATTGCTTTGGATGTGTGACGTAAGTTATTCCGTGGGTTATAGAACTTTGCGGGACAAGCTCTTGAATCTATAACTCACGGAATAACCTACGTCACACCTCCAAAGCATTTATTTTGTACTTTTTAGGGTATTTGAATAAAAGCTTGTTTTTAAAAAGTTTTTTTTATTAATTATTTTATTCTACATATTCAAAAATTTTTGAAATTAAATGTTGATATTTCTTGCAAATTTTATTAAAACAAATACAGATGTTGCACCCTCAATACAAAAATAACTATTTCAAACGAGTAAAAATAAATAGCGTCCAAATATCTAGAAAACGGTTACTTATAGCGACTTGTAACAATGGTAGCTTTTTTACGTAGATATGATAGAAGAATTGATTTTTCACTGAAAAATTAGCTAGAAGTACTCTCAAAAAAGTTATGAATCTTCAAAAAAGAGAAAGACTTGTAGGTGGCGCCCCCTACGAGTAAGAGCAATAATAACATCAGGTTCGAATTCGACACCTCAGAAAACCTATAAATAACAATTTTCGTTTAATTAAGGTCAGTATTCCAAAAGTAATTTAAAAAAAACGAAAATAAAAATAAAACTTCAACACCCTGTATCTTGGAAACGAAGCGTTTCCGGACATATATTCATTTCGACAATTCATATTAGAATATTGTGAGAAATCACCTGCTGAAATTTGTCAAAGTACTTTTGAATCACCCTGTACAAGCAGTCTCCCATAATGCATTCTTGTATAGTATAGTTAGGAGAAAAGATCGAGTCAGATACCGTGTCGTGCACAATATTTTGGTGGTTAACAGTAATTGATTCATTTGGTTGTGCTGTAATAGAGAAGTGTAAATACACGAATAATAATTGGTTCTCCATTTTAAATAGTTGGAATTCTAGTTTCTTAACAGAATTGATGATGATTCAATCCCACTCCATAACCATAAAAGGTATTTATCTCAAATGCTACGAGCAGGTAATAATCAATTCCGGAATGGGTACACTTTAGACCTCTTTCCAATGATGGTTTCAAGTAGAAAAACAATAGCAGAAATGAAGTGGCCAAATACCAAAAGGAAGAACAATCCTTCAAGACGTTCTAAATCCACAACTCTATTTCCATTATCCATGTGACTTTCCTCATAATTCTGCTACTTGGACATCATCTGGTTACTCAATAACTGAAATCTTTTGAAAGTGGGGAGATATGGGGAGTTTTTCTGGAAAAAAAATATATCGTATCCAGGAACCAAAGTCTCTTCAATCAAGTGAAAATAAGAGCTACCGTATTGATTTTCTATAAACTCTAAATACATTAGCGCTGCATTTTCTTTGAGTAAGTAAGCGCCAGGTTCTCTTTTTTTGAGCATCGCGTCAATTGTAGATGCCATCGCTATTTCAAATTGCTCGCCTAATCCATATTCTGCGGGAACTGCCTTTACCAACAATGCTTGTCCATAAATTGGTAACTCGCTTTTTCTCAGCTCCTCGAGAGTGTGGATATCGTCCAAAAAATTGGGCTTGATGAAAGCAGCAAGCATTTTCGTTTGTATGGCCGTATTCAGAACATTACTGAATAAAATCCAGAACAAGAGAACCATCCCAGTCCAGGTTGGGCGTGAATGGATATAAGGAAGAGCACTTTGCAGAATGATCCTCCAAGAATCCAGCAAACATTTCGCGAAGCCTGCATCCAACTTGTCAATCCTCGAGACGAATTTTGTGGCGATTGAAATTAGTACCAAACAAATCAGAAGGCATACCAAAGTCTTGCCTTCAAATATGTAGAGTATGTTTTGATAAGACGGTAAGAGCTCCGCTTTGGGGACCAATATGACTAGTTTGTTCTCATCAATGTACGTTGGTTCTATCACATTCATCGCTCTTGCGTAGGTATCGAACCTGAATATTCTAACAGCACACATATCGGCTTCGTTTTTTCTCAAGGAGCTAATAGCTTTAGTGACCCCGGCTGGAACATGAAATTCTGGGGTGAAATTCAACCACTCAGCAAAATCTTCTATACGTTTGTAGTCGTCTCCTATCCATTTTCCATCACTGAACTCCAGTACCGGGGGGTATTCAAAGATCAATATCCTCATTGGATAGCCATACATGTTATCAATGAACCTGGTGAAGAATGGGCAAGTTGGACATTGCTTAATGTCTTTGACTTCTACTTTGAATGGATTGTAGGAGAGGATGTGTAAATTCTCGTACAATAACACTATTACGTAGTCAAGGTCTTGGTAGTTTCGCCACAAAAAATCCATGTAACTCTGGATTTCAACTGGGTTATCGTCGCTGCAAATCATGAGGTGCGTTAGCCCTTTTGTATCCCAAACTTCGGCATCCATCAAAATTTCAATATAGCGTGGAATATCTGCTAGGGTTTCCTAGGAATATGAATTCCGCTTGGGAATTCAAGATGGAGCCATTTTTTTGGAGATCATAGAGTTCGGGATTCTTGAACAGATAGTTTGGACACTGACTGATTTTGAGAAAATAGTTCACCAAATCCATAGCCACGGTTGATTCTTGTTTCACGTAAATTGCACAGGAACTCAATTCAAGTGACAACATTTGTTCAAATATTCCTTGAAACTCGTCAAGATTATTCGTTTGCAATGAACTTTTAGGAATTATTGTCCAGAGAATAGAATTAGAAATACACAAAATGAATGTAACTGCGAAGAACATCATGGTTCTCTTTCAAGTCTAATCAATTGTATAATGTCATATTATTATGTGTGTGAATATATTCGTTTTCCATTACCACCATTATAAAGTTAGGCATAAGTTATCTCATTTTCATGTAATGTATTAGATTTGTGTTTCTCCGAACTTTGATAAGTAGAAAGTTTGATGGTAATTGGGTTGCATACAAAATATTCACTGAAAAATTTCCATGAAATCAAGTCGATGTTTAAATACAAAACTGTGGTAATATTAGAAATATTTCCCTCGCATTTATGTCTGTGCTTTTTGAATTCTAAAAATTCTTTGATGTGTTTTTTTCTGCAATTGTGACACATAATATTGTTAGCTGATTTGCATGATGATAATTATTTTTGAACGAACTATGATTTGTTATCAGTTTCTTTATGTTTTTGTTTTTTCAGTGCTAATATCGAATATATAGATGGATTTATCGACATCCAGGAAAACTTGAGATTCAAATTATTCACGGAAATAGAGGATGAAATAAAACTTTTGAGGAGTGTCATGTGAGTATTTTTCGGGATGGTGAGAGTTTTATTGATTTTTCTAAAATATGAACAGGGTGTTCATACAGTGCTTTTGTAAAGTACTAAATACATTCATTTCTAGCCGAACTATCCATTTCTGAGGAATCTCCCGAAACAGGTCGATTTTTAATCTCAATTTGCCACATTTATAAGGGAAAATTAAATATATAGGGTGATCCACGTTTGACTAATGACGTCGCGACAATTTTTCAAATGGAACACCCTGTATATTATTCAATTTTTGGAATCATTATGGAAAGCTGATTTCAAAAATATATCTCACATAGGGTTTGTATACAGTGCGTCCGTTAATTTCAGGGATCTGTTAAAGTAGTGGATAAATTCGTAAAAAATTAAATGAATATTTTTTGGAAAGAACGCTCGAAGCCGTCGAATTTCATTTGCATTGGGGCATTCTTTCAAACTTAATTAATACATTAATACATTAATTAATTAATACACTTCGTGTAGGAGAAATGACGTCATCGGTATTTTTTTAATGGCAACTCCATTTTTCATTACGGAATGTGAAAAGGTAATTATGAGTATGATTGAAATGAAAATAAAAATAAGAAAAACTATTTTGAAATATGAAAATACTAAATTTAATGGCAATGATATCTTCGAACAACGATCAAATGAAATGTTCAAATTGTGCACCGTTTGCTATCTGACAGTAGCCGAAACGATGAATGAATTTTTTTTGAACATTGTCAATAACGTCAGGAGGTATACATTGTATCTCGTGACGAATTCTTGGTTTTAAATCTTCTAAATTCTCCGGCCTATTAACATACGCTTTACTCTTTTAGTATCCCCACAAGAAGTATTCCAGTGATGTCAAATCTGGAGATCCAGCTGGCCACAAAATCGGTTCCCTTCTCCCTATCCAACGATTCGGAAACACCACATCTAAATAGTCGCGAACAGCTGATGCATAATGGGGAGATGCACCATCTTTTTGGAAGAACAAATCAGTTCTCGGAAGATATGGTTCCTCTAGATCTGGATACGAAGCTTTTAGTGTAGGAATAGGATCGAATCGAAGGAAATCCAAATATATTGACTGGTGCAATATATTTGGTTCACGTCAAAGAAATAGGGACCCAGAATTCTTCCGTCGACTATGCCACACCATACATTCTCTTTCTGTGGATTTTGAGTGTGATAATCCATCATCCATCGGGGATTGTCGGTAGCCCAATAACGGCAATTTTGCCTATTGACGTGGCCTTTCAAAACAAACGTAGCCTCTGCAGAAAAAAATATATTTTTTACAAAATTGTTATCATTATTGCACAGCTGTTGTAGTTGTTCGCAGAATTGATTTCGCCGATCAAAGTCTTCTTCATTCAGCTCATGGATGAGTCGTATCTTATAAGGATGGTACTTTGCTTTTCTGTGTGTTGTGTGATCATTTTCATGCACTGCCAACACAACATTAAGTTGATCGTCTTCTGGTGGTGAGGGTCGACCAGATTTAGGAAGATCACGGAAATGCCCAGATTCACGGTATTTTGACTCAACGCTCACCATGCTTTGGCTAATAGGTTGCCAATCAGGATGAGTTGCATTAAACAATTCAACTACTTCTCTTTAGGTGCGCAATCTGTCTCCAAATCCTATCATGCAAATAATTTCATTTCTTTCTCGTTCATTTAATTCAATCATTTTCCATGAAATGTCAAATTACTACTCAATAATGTATCGACAAACATTAAGAAATGTTATTCTTTAAAGAAATAACTTCACAAAAACTATTCAACAATAAAACAAAATTATGTTTGCTATGGCTACTGTCAAGTAATGGAAATAGTCAGATACAAACGGTGCACGATTTGAACATTTAATTTGATCATTTAGGTTTCAAGTTGAAAAGAGAAATATTCTCAAATGAATATTGGAATATTTTTCTGGAAATAAAAAATATGCGATACAAATGAAGCTTTCTTTACTTAATTTAATATCTAACGAAGATGACTACTTTTCTGGCGAAAGCACACGATGGATATTGAACTCTGATAATATATATATAATATATATATATATAAAAAAAAAATTTTAAATATATATATATATATATATAATATATATATATATATATATATACAGTATGTCTCACTAAGTTGGAACCATATGGAAATCTATTTTATTATTCATTTTAGGAAAAACGTTATTCTTCATAAAAAGTTTTGAATGGTCTAACATCTAAAATACAATGATCAGATATCAAATTTTTTTCAGTCGTATACGCGGTTTGTCAAGAAATATGAATTGTACCTTTATATTCGACAATATCGAAAATTCTTATTGAAAATGGTTGTTCAGAACTAAAAACTACGTTCAAATATACAATTTCTAACAAATTTGCAATTGAAACACATAATTAATGCATATGCATATATTGAGCAAATAAGAAAATACATACAAATACTAAGTTGTGTAACTAACATTATATTAATTCTGTAAATAAATAGAAATTTAATGTTTCCTCATTCCACTGATGCCTCGACATATCCACCCTCTCGTTCAATGCATATAATCGTTCTTTTGGAAAATTCACGTAATACATTCCTTATCATTTCTGGTGAAATTTCCTGGCAAGTTTCTAAAATTATCCTCTCCAAATGGCCAACATCTTGAAACGGCCCTTTCTGATAAACTTTTTGTTTTAAGCAACCCCATAAGAATATCTGTGAATAACTTTTCCATGGAATGTATATTCAAGATACCATCGTGTTGGAACCAAATACATTGACGTTCTTGTAAGGGTAGTTCGTTCAAGAAGTCATTGATGTGAGTTTGTAAAAACTGTAGATAACGTTCGGCATTTATAGATTTGCGGAAAAAAAGATCGTATTGATCTGTTCTTATAAATGCCACACCACACGTTCGTCTGAAATGAATATTGGTCATGAGACTTTATTACAGAATTGGGATTTTCATCAGACCACTAGCGACAATGTTGTGACGAGACAGTTCCATTTGACGAAAATGTTGACTCATCGGAAAAAATTATACGCCTCGTAAAATAAGGGTCATCTTCTAATTTTCCTTGGATGAGATGGCAAAAATCAAAGCGTCTATCATAATCCCTTTCTTTCGATGTGTGAACGATTTTTGGTTTGAATGGTCTGTATCAGTTTTAAAATTCTTGCCACTCATTCTTGCTACTCACATTTTCTTGCATCGACGACTTTATTTTGCGCAATGACATTTTTGGATTTTCTACAACTGACAGCATTACTTCAAACTGCGTATTCTCATCGGCTACCAGTTTTCGTCGTTTTCCAATAAAATGATTGTTAATACTTCCAGTATTCTTGAATTTATTCACTATTTTAGTAACAGTTGAATGATTGATATTTTTATTGGGATGTATGTTATTAAAAATAGTTGCTGCTTCTCTATGTTATAGTTTTCTCCCACAGTCAAAACAATTTCTATTTTCTCTTCACAAGGTAATTATGCTACTATTTTTATGTGTCTTTTTAATTCTAACGCGTTTTGACATTCACTGTCAAACATATCTTGCTATTAACAAATCAACAAATCATTTCTTTGTCAGTGCATCCTAGATTACACATACTACAGTCAAATTTGCTTTGTTATTGTAGACAAAATAAGAAAAAAATATTTTTCCATGTAAATGGATGTAATTGCATATTTGAACGTAGTTTTTAGTTCTAACAATTTTTTTTAACAATTTTCGATATTTCAAATATAAAGGTATTTACTCTTGAGTAAAATTCATATCTGATGATTGTATTTTCGATTTCAGAATATGCAGAATTTTTTATGAAAATAACTTTTTCTCCTAAAATTTATAATAAAAAAGTTTTCCATATGGTTCCAACTTAGTTAGACATACTGTATATGTATATATATTTATATATATATATATATATATATACATATATATATATATATATATGGTGTAATATAACCTCTTGCACACCCGTGAATAACGAGTGCAGAATGCCAATCTGAAAGAAAAAATGTAAACATGTTTTGTTCTTTGTGAAATTCGACAATATTTTGGGTAGCGCCTACCACCTAATTGCCGAATGCCATAAATATTTAATCGTCATTTGAATAAAGTAGAATGTTGAACTGATTGTGTGGTAAATGCATTAATTGTAGGCTGCTTGATATAGATATTCAATTTGAAAGTGAAGAAAACATCTAACCTTGTTATATCCAAACTGGCGATAAAGTCAGAACTAGTTGACTTCATACTCTGCTTTGAGGCACTTATCATAATTATCACAGTCACTTGTGAGAAAGAAACAACACAAACATTATTGAAAACGGAAACATTCGCAATTGAATTTTGAAAAATAATATCACGTAATATATATTGTTATGTTATGAAGTACCAGTAATTTATTTGAAAAGGAAAAAAGAAATAATTTCATAAAAAACCCACAGAAATAATAATTACTTAATAGTTCATGAGAAATTATTTTAAAGTTTTTTTAGATTATATTTCCTTTATGAAGCCTCCGTATAATATCAATAGGTAAAAATATGCAAATACTGTAATGCAATCATTTTCATACACTGTCAAAATGATTACAACTTGTAATTGTTCAAAATACAACAAAAAAGTCTGGATTCACAAAATCATTCTGAATAAAATGTGATCAACAAAATTATATGCTTGAAACATACAATATATGAAATTGTATCTAACTAAAAATAGCCAATGGGAGAACAACAAACTTCTTGATGACAATAGCCAATCAGGGAACAGTATGGTCAGATGTAAGATTCGAAATTGTGGAAAAATAAGAACTGTGAAGTGTCAGAGACAATTATCATCAAATATTGTATATAGTTTTTAAGAAATGTAGAATATAAAAGTTCATCAGTTTTTTCAAATAAACCCAAATGAGTGATAAAGTGACAAGAAAGTGTGCGAGTTTGAAAATTCAAATGAGATGGACAAAACAGAAATGGTATCTAAGGGATGAAAAACAAAGCCAGGTGGAGATTGAAAAAAATTTAAAAAGAACGCCACTTACATAATTTTAGGAGAGATTCCCTTCAAGATTTTCATGAATACAAGGTATTCTGTCTATAGAAACTAACCAATTCAACCTCAAGAGAATTTCGACAAAAATAAATAAGAGAAACAAGATTACCTTTCATGTACTCCACATAAAACCGTTTCCAAGCTGATTTATGTTATTTGTATGGTTCCTTTTGTAATGAAGAGTCCCTGAGAGCAGTAGATTGGAAAAGGACTTCATATTATTGCCTTATTTTGTAGCAGCGACAGTTCCAGCTCCAGGTATAAACTTTCTAGTGCACATCACAAACTGAATAACATTACAACGTAACTCATATCGTATTTGAAGAACTCTATTTTAATTTGGGTATTGAACTATAAAATAATTCTCCCAACCCCAACAAAAAGGGAGGTTATGTCTACTGAATACATCACTGTTTCTCAATATTGTCTATAAAAATCTGTCTGATCATAGTATAAGTTATCTATCGTAGGCCAGGTTAATGTAAGTTTTTCCTGAATAAAGGAAATAATTGTTTTTCGACACTTTTTGGTTTATTTTCCACAATGATATGATCTGCAATCGTACTTATAAACACAGAAATTGACATCAAGACCAGGGCAGTGGCTCTATTGCCAGGACCGGCTATCTGAGACGGAAAGCGTACCAACTGAGTTTAGTCGGGGTAAGAAAGAGTAATAACAATTGGCAGCAATGTGACGAGTTAACAGTGACGTTAGCTAGCAATACTTATTATTACAGTACAAAATATTATACTGAGCGAAAAGAATATCTATCACATATCATATCAATAATTATTCAAAGTGGGACAAAAAATTACAACAATAGTTTTTTTTCAATTATTATTATTATAACAATATATATATATATATATATATATATATATATATATATATATATATATATATATATTCCCAAATGCTCACAACCCTTTATTTTCTCTATTGCAGTGATCTACTTGGCAACGCGAATGAAGTGTTGAAAAACAAACTAACAGTCCTGGAGAGATCCACAATAGACTTGAATTGGGATTCAAACACCCCCCTCCTGAAAGGAACCGCCCTCCAACCTCCCTTATCTAGAATATTACAGGAAGGATTAACATTTTGGTTATATTTTTCCAAGACTACCAAGTCTTTGAAAGAAAATTTCAAGAAGATAGATGTACGAAATGAAAAGGCGATGAAGGATTTCGAAAAAAGTTTTGAATTAGATCTGGAAAATGAATGTGTGTCGAGGCTTTTATCTTTAACTCAGTATGTTATTAACCCAAAAGCAGTAATATAAGTTTTGAAATGGAATGCGTTGAATTCTTCATTATGGAATAGTTTCAATCAAAACATCAAATTTGAATCCGAGAGGCCAACGTTGACATCGTCTAAGTGGTTCAGATATATTTTTGAGAAATTTCGCCCTTCCGAAAACAATGCACTATCAATTCTGGTTCAACCTCCTTCCAAGTTTTACATAGATACAACAAATAAAATGATATTTTGAAAAACTAAAAAACACGCTTATAAAGCAATAGACTTTATTTGGCTAGTTTACACATCGGTTTATAGCACGTCAGTTTGTACAGAAATATTATCTATGGAAGATAATATGTAAAATATATAAGATAGAATAATATGTAAAAACATTCATTTTATCGACATTACATGTGTTTAAAAATAACATTTAAAAATATTTTTTAAAAAAAAAAAATAAAAAATAAAATGGTAAAAAAAAATTTTTTAAATTAAAAATTTTTTGGAATTTTTTTAATCTCAAAACAAATTTTCATTCAAGGCGCCAACTTCTAAGTCAACTTGTTATAAAGTTTCAAATTCAGAGAATTAGATTTCGACTTAGTGAGCTTGAAGCGTTGAAGAGCTATTTGGTTTGCCGATTTGGTTTCGTATTTGTGAATATCAGACGAAAGAGTATAACTCCCTTTGTTTGAGTGTATTTCACAGAGGGTTTGATAAATATAAATGCATGGCAGTGTCATTATTTTCATGTCAATGAACAGGGGACGACAGTGATCACGGAATCCAACACCAGCTAGAAGGCGAATAGCCTTCTTCTGGGATCTGAAGATGATTACCGCATTGCTGGAATTTCCCCATAAAATGGTTCCATAACTAATTCGAGAATGAAACAGACCAAAATATATTTGCCTCAATAATTCAGAACCTACAACATATCTCGATCTTCTTATGAGGACTGATGCACTAGAAAGCTCGCTGTTCAGTTTTTCAGTATGATAGTACCAGCTGAGAGTGTCATCGATTGTTATTCCAAGAAGCTTGCAGTGTGCTCCTGAGGTGTACTTATTGTTACTGGAAATAACCAGCTGTTGCGTTTTATCACCATTGAGTTGAAGGAAATTAGCAGAGAACCAATTTCTAGCAAAGTCAATCGAATTGTCAGCTAGAATTTTGAGGCTATAAAAATCTGGAGAAGTATTGATAAGTGATGTATCGTCAGCAAAAAGAATGGTGGTAGTGTCCTGTAGCATGTGCTGACAGATGTCGTTTATATAAATAATAAAGAGTAAGGGTCCAAGGACAGAGCCCTGAGGAACTCCATGTTTCAATATCCTGAGTTCAGATGTTGTATTTTGAATTTTAGCCAGTTGTTGTCTGTTTGTTAAGTACGATGACATCAGTTTGAGTGGTGTTCCTCTAACCCCGTAATATGATAACTTTTCTGAAAGTAGGTCGTGAGAGACACAGTCGAAAGCCTTGGACAAATCACACATGGAGAGAATGGAATGTTGCTTGTTCTCAAGGCCTTCAACAATATCTTCCACGACCTTCAGCAGTGCCCTTATTGTGGATTTGTTTTGGTGGAAACCAAATTGAGTGTTGGCAAGGAAGTTGTTAGATTCAAAATAATAAGGACTAAAATGTTTAAAATAATAAGAATAAAGTCGTTGACCAAAAAATTTTCTCTTATGTAAAAAAAGCGTGGGGTACTTGATATCAGTTATCTTAAAATAATTATGAAAAGTAAGTAAAGAGCACCTCACGCTTTTTTTACATTAGACAATTTTTTTTGGACAATGACTCCATTCTTATTATTTTCAACATTTTAGTCCATATTGCTTTATAATCGTGATTTTTCAAACTAAAATTTTATTCTTAACTTTTTAGTCCATATTGTTACAAAATACTAAAAAAGAATACGGGATATTTTGAAATGTTAATTATGCTGTGAAAAACCATTGCATTCGCCATATTTTTGTTTTTTTTTCTGACGATCTAGGTGAGAATACCAGATAGCTATGAGATTATTGTATTGTCATCGGTTTTTAATATTATTGCAAAATTTCATATACTTCTGACATCTGGAAGTGAGTGAAAATTTAGTTCAAAGATTCCATTTCCTACATTCATACATACATACATACAGGTGAAGCTAATGAAGCGTGTATAGCATTATTTTATTCTGATGGTAAAATACATGCTATTTGTTTGATTTTATATTTGCATAGCACAGTATCTAATATGGTTTATTATCACCTGTTTGTTCAGCGATTACTGTTTGCCATCAAAGTCTATATTTTTTTTGGAGAATGCACAAGTGTACGAAAATGTCTCATAATCCTGAACTGAACAATAATTCAGTCCTGAACATAAAAGGGAAAATGTCTTAGTTATATCTGACTCACTGTATACTTACCGAATAGTAACAGAAATAATGTTGTATTCACCTACCTGTTATTTTTTTATTTTCTCTAGATTTGTATATATTACTATTGCCGTGACATTGTCAGTATTTATTTTTGTTTTCAGAACTTGTAGTTTGTTAATTATGTTGTATGGAGGGTTTGTCTTTCAGTTCTGTCAACAATCAGCTGATCGACCTTGCAGATATACTATCCAGTGCATCAAAAAGGAGATACGTCATTTTCTTGATTGATTTCACCTCTCATTTGTTTATGACCCTTGGTTGTCGCTTCGATTGTACGGTGATATGCATCATCCGTCCAATGTTCAACATTCAGTATGAAAGATAGAGAGAAATATCGAGTCCAGATTTGAAGTTCTTTCAAGTACGTTTCTGTGCCGATTTTTTTGGGGTAGAAAAAGTTTTCAGATTAAAAATCATTCCTTTTCGCCACCGAGCGTCATGAGAGAAAGTCTCGTTTTGAATTGACGAAATGTCTGGCGAATGATTTTAATGGGACATTTCCATGTTTGCGATTTGGTTTACCCACTGATAATTAAGATGGTATGTATTCTTTTCCGACAGTTTTGATTCAAAGACTGGCCATTTTGTACTATTTTTCTTTGTAATTCAACACGTGTGTAAATGGGTAATAAGTAATCCTATTCAACAGGGTCCTTGGTTTCCTTGGTTTCTTTGGTGTTTATGGTGCTGACGTTTCTTCATGACCACCAGTTGTTAAGCACAACCGAGATCTTTGGATACATTTTTTGGTTCCATTCTGTTTTCCGTTTCTTATCATCGTTTGTCTGTCTGCCGTCCAGAGAGTTCCAAAGTATAGTCCTGTTTTGCTGTCAGGTGATTCCTGTGTGTCCTAGACAGAGAAGCTAATCAATCCTCCAACAGGGAAGAAATCAACAGTTGAATACCGTTGAAGACTGGAAGATCAACCCTCTTGTAAGTGGAAAAAGAACTATAGGTATCTATCCATAACATGTAATTTTTTATGACAGTTTACTTTTTCAACACATTTTTTCATTATTATAATTGATCATCGTTCCTGGAGAATATAATTGAACATTCGTTCCTGAAGAACATAAATTTTCTTTGTACATAATTGTAGATATAAACATGTTTTTTGCATTAAACTATCAATGGGGTAATCGATTTTTATTTCATTAGGTTTTGTCACCGATATATGATTTTGGTTTCTAAATTCCGTAACATAAAAAATTTAGTGGCGCTCAATTTCATTTTTCTAATGATTATCAAATTTTGACTAAGTATACGTTGAACCACGACCCATTTGCCACCAGACGAAGAGCTGTCGTTCGCTGTGTGAAAAAATAGTGCCACACGTGTATAAAAAAACATGTTTGGTAACTTCCGAGTAATATGTCGTTTGCCAAGCAATCAACTTTATATCCCATTGTGATTTGAATGATTTGAAAATACTTAAATCTAAGAGATGTAAAAGATATGTTGAGTGAGACGGTAATTTCAGTATTGTTATCACTTCCCTCATGACAATTTGTAATAACGAAGCATCAACGTGTGACCCGCGACCATATACCGGGTGATTCTCTGAGGTGGTTCACCCCTATAACTTTTTTATTATTAAAAATAGAAAAACGACATTTGGGGGTTGTGTATTATAGTTCAATTTACATTTTTCACATATTCACTTGCTTTGCCGTATTTCCGGTTTGACCAGAAATGACCCCAACTTTCGATTTTTAAATGGGACATCCTATATATTTTTACTTATTTCGATCGAGAATGACATTCTAAATCCAAGAACACCTCACTTGTCAATATTTGACAAATAAAGTCATTTTTATTCCAATTTTTATTTTTCGATCCAGAATACCATAGATCGTGTAAATCGCTTTATTCTTGATCAAGTAACATGGGAAAAATACGACTTTGAGGCTTATGACTTCACAGTCGTTTTAAGAATTATTTAAAAGTCGCAAATATTAATTTTTCCAGTAACTTGATTTTTTCAAATGGAAAGGGGGTGGCTCGTCGGCTTTTTGTGAAAGATCATATTCTTACGAATAATTTGATACCACACACTGTCACTTTATTTTCACTATTTTTCTGAATAATTGCAAGAAGCGATCATACCTGATGACAAATAATACGTATTCGGTATACTTATACACTAAGTTGCTAGGACTACCTAAACAAATAGGCTAATTAATATGCTGTCACTTTTAAAAATTTATTTTTCTCCGATTGAGAGCAAATATTAATTTTGCAGACACATATCAATCAGCAAAGTATTTCTTTTCCTGCCTAGGCAGCAAAGTAAGGACTTTCCTGCCTAGGCAGCAAAATAATTATTCTCAATGGGAATGAAACATTTGACATTTTTTGACAAAAAGAAACATTCATTAGCAATTATTACATAATACTTTCAACAAGAATTTAAAAAACATATTTTTAGTTGCTATTAACATTGTTTTTTTTTTTTTTTCCTTATGTTCTGGTTCCTACGAAAAGGGATATCCTGTAATGTTCAGATAACATCGTGGGAACCAAGGGAAAGAAAGTAGAAGTTGGTGTTCTTCTTAAATTTCTGGAGGTTGTATGCCTCGGGGAACACCTCCCTAGGCAATGAGTTCCAAAGCCTCGCTGTTCGTTGGATGAACGAGTCTTTGGAAAGTGATGTTCTGCAGGTCTCCAAAGTGACCACGAAGGCGTGTGATGACTGAACTTGACGGGTTAGTCTCGAAGAGACTGCCAAAGCAGGAACGATTGTTGATATTTCAGAAGAGCATCGCCCATGAAAATATCTATAAAATAGAGACAAATCGCCAACTTTTCTATGGTGTTCCAGACAAGTGGGCGAGTTTGTAAGCGAGGCATCACTGACGAGACGAATTGCCCTTTTTTGGACAGAATCCAATAGCCTCAGGATATGTTTAGGTGCCGCGCTCCAAATATGGGAACAGTATTCCAGGACAGGTCGGATCTGTGCCTTATAGATCATAAGCAGCTGAGTGGGGGTGAAATAGCTCTTGGCACGAAACAAAAAAACCAAGTTTTTGGGATGCACTTTTGGCAATGGACCTCACGTGATTTTCCCAGGAAAAGTTATTGCTGATAGTAATACCAAGCATCGATATGGATGACTTCAGTGGTATGGTTACTCCTGACAAAGTTATGTTAGGCACAGTGAGATCGGCTTTTTTAGAGGAAAGACATGCTTGTGTTTTGTTTGCATTGAATTCTACCAAGCTATTAGATCCATACTCGAGAATTGTTGCTAAGTCCATATTTATATTATTAACATTTCTTCCTCGTTCATTTCTGGTTTCACGGGCTGATATACGGGCCCTGGAAGAGAAAGGGGTATGGAGGGTACTATTATCGGCAAAGCTGTGTACTGGACATGAAGTTGCTTTCAACAGGTCGTTGATGTGAAGTAGAAATAGTGTTGGTGCGAGAATATATCCTTGCGGAACACCAGCATTTATGAGTAGAGTGTCAGATGAAACTCCATCGACCACTACATGGAGAGACCTGTTTGAGAGAAAACTAGCAAGCAGAGAACACAGCTGAGGGGGCAAGCCATAAGACGGAAGCTTGGCGAGGAGTCCCTGGTGCCAAACTCGATCGAACGCCTTGGAGATATCAAATGCCACAGCTAAAGTTTCTCCATACTTTTCAATAGATAGCTGCCATATATGTGAGACGTAAGCGAGCAGGTCACCAGTTGATCTCTGATGGCGGAAGCCATATTGCCTATCGTTGACAATTCCTGAGTCTTCCAGATATTTCATGAGCTCGATGTTGATGGCTTTTTCCATGACCTTTGAAATAATAGATAGCACTGCGATAGGTCTGTAGTTGCTAGGTAGGGCCTTTTGCCTTTTCAGGGACTGGCTGTACTCTTGCAATTTTCAATTGGACGGAAATACCCCAAATTGTAAGAGTGGTTGAACAACTTGCAAAGAACAGGTGTTAGTTCGGGGCACATTTCTTGAGAACAATCGGCGGGATTCCGTCAGATCCACAGGCTTTGTTGGTGTTGAGACCCAGCAAAATCTTTCTGATAGTACGTTGGCGAAAGGTGATCTCGGGCATGTGACTGTCAATAGGTGTAATGTTCGGGGGTTGTTTTCCCGATGAATCCAGAGTGGAATTTCCAGCAAATAGGTGCGCAAAGATATTGGCTTTTTCCTGGGCAGTCGTTGCTAGTGTTCCATCTTCTTTGGTTAGAGGAGGAAATGAGCTGGAAGTGAAGTTTCTTCCCACAGCTTTGGCGAAAGACCAAAATGAACGGGATCCGTTAGGACATTCAGCAAGTTTTGATCTTATTTTGGCATTGTGGGCATCTTTCGAGCATTCTATTGTCTCTTTGCATATGCCTCTAGCCTCGACATATGCTGCTCTGGTCTCAGGGCCCGGTTTTTTTAGCCATCGATGGTATGCTGCCTGTTTGGAAGCCACAGCTCTAGAGCAGTTTCTGTTAAACCAGGTCTTATCGGATGATGTTCTTCTTTCGGTATTCGGTATGTAGGTTTGCATCCCCAACATCATGATTTCAGAAATTGTCTCAGTACATCGTGTTGGATCTACTGAAAAGAAACAAACTCTCTTCCATGGAAACGCTGAGAAAAACATACGAAGGCCTTCCCAGTCGGCCGAATTGTAATGCCAAATGAGTCGGGGTGGTATTGTGCAGCTCGATGGTAAATAGAAAGAGCATGTTGTGGAGATGAGGGTGTGATCAGAGTTTCCAAGTGGGGCACAAACTTCTATTCTATACGGGTCAGGATTGGTGGTGAGGAAAAGATCTAGTGTATTGGCAGACTGGTTGTTGACATCAGGGATGCGGGTTGGTAGCTCGACCAGTTGTTCTAGACCATGAGTGATGGCGAAGGCCTCGGCTTGACGACCCGCATCATCTGTTTTGTTAGAGAATTTGAGCCAGACAGCGTTATGTACATTAAAGTCTCCCATGATTATGGTTTCAGCTGTTGGATGGTTCTCCTGAATGTAGTCCAGTTTGAGTGATAAAAACTCAAAGAGGTCGTTATATGAAGGTTCATTAGGTGATAGGTAAAGGCAGCAGAGGAACTTAGTCAGTTTGGTATCAGATAGCTTGAACCACATCACATCAAAGTCTTTCGGTTCCAAACTCTCTTCACGCTGGCATGAAAGGTTACTACAATTTTGAATAAATAGGCCACCTCTCCTTTCCTCAGATATCGTTCTCTTTACATTCACTATATTACCAGTTTGATTCGCCTCATAAGTAGTTCCTACATTGAATCCTCAATGTACCCTTCTGCTATAGTTGAGGATTTCCACCCACCATGTCTTTTCAACATTGTTGTCACGTCCTGAATTTACAAGTAAAGTGGCAGAACTTCTACGGAGGCAGTGTCCCACATATTCTTTAGCATTCGGCAACTTTAAATAGATAGATAGATTTCTTGAGATATTTCACCAAATTTATAGATACCAACAAATTGCTTTACATATTTAACTTTTACGTATTTAAAAAAAATCTTGTGTCTTTCAATTCAGCAGGCTGAAGAGCTATATTTTCAACATCTAAATATTCCATTATCACGAAAGACCTCGAATTCTTCGTCTCCGTGTTCAATAGGGATACCAATAGTTTATTGTTCATATCTTCAATATTTTCTAACTTTTAATTCAATAGTTCGTCGCAGCGACATGCACTCGCAATCCCAAAAATCAATACAACCTAAAAGAATGGATTATAAGTATTTTCACTTTATCGTATGAATATCTTATTTAAAACTTACTTCTGCTAATAAATATTCATCATCTGGAGCATCCAGTATAAAGTTTGTAATATCTTGTTTTTCGAAAACTAGGGACTTCTTTGCCTTGTAGCCTTCGGATGCCCGTTTTAAATATGCCCGCAACTTCAAACATCTTCCTATATCTACGCTATTTTTAACATTCATAGTTGCCTTCAACATGGAATATACAAACCAAAGTGTAGAACTCTTCATTGTTTCAGATAATCCAGCAAAAAGTCTTCGCATTTTTCTCCATGCAATAATCCATAAATCGTTTATTTCCTTCATATTTCATCTGATACTTCTCCGGCAACAAATTTAACTAATTATTTTTTGCCACCTCCCTTATTTCTGGAGGAGTAAGTACTTCTAAGTCGCTATCACTGTCCATAATATAAATATACCGATATTTTTCCACAAAACTGTCAGAAATTTCATAAGTTGTCAAACTATAATTATTATGGACATATACGTTTTCCATAGCAACCAACCATTCCAACAATTGCGATTTCTATCAAATTTTGTTTTAGTTTATAACTACAGGAAAAATAAAAAGATTCTGGGAATTGTAATAATTTGCAAATACAATATCCTACATATATCATTAAAAACAATCGGAGAAAAAATATATCTGTTCAACTCGGCAGCAAAGTAGATTGACTGCCTTAGCTATCAGCCGCGGCAGTCAATCTACTACTTATTGAAGTTTTTTGGAGCTGTGTGTGCACGTAATGAAATAGTAGGTTTGAAAGAAATTTGTATTTCGTGCAAAATTATTTTTATTTTTAAAAACTTTTTCACTCTAGAGTCACTCTTCTTCACTCCAAAATGGAATAGAACGCCATCTACTTTACCACCTTTTGTGTAATATGTTTCTAAGGTTCCAATTCATGTGTCACTCTTGTCATTGTCAACGACAACATCCGTTTCCTTCTTCAGTTCAGCATTGACTTCCATGAAACCATGTGGAATTCAATTTTAAAATAATGAATTACATCAATTCATAACACTTGAGTGTTTTTTAAGAAATGTTTTAACATGTTATATGTACCTAAGGTTTTTACCTATTTTTTACAAACTGGAAAGTGTTTTGATGGACTTCTTGTAAACCTGACGAGTAAGTAACCTAAAATCTTCATCTTTCAAAATGTCAAAATATTTTATACACAATTTCATGAGGTATTACTTACTTGTTGGTACGCACTGATGATGACTATTATATAGTCGAAAGCGCTCTGCTACGATTTTAAATCTACTACTTTGCTGCCTAGTAAAACAAATAACCATTGTTGCGTAGTTTATAATTTGATATGGAAAATCAAACTAGAAACGAGAAAACTGACATCTAATTTACGGAGAAGCAAAAAAGAATGCAACCAATGCATCTCGAATTTATGCTCAGAGATTCCCTAATCGCCGCCATCCCACTCGGCATTATTTTCAAAACTGGAAAGGAAAATGCGAAATGAACCAGAAGAAAATGCCAATAACTTCAGCGTCAGTGAAGAAAAAGAAGTAGACGTGTTGGCCTATGTTGAAGTGAATTGTACGGCGTCAATTTGCCACATTGTTTCTGAGTGTGATATAAGTTATTGGTCCGTTTGGAGGATTCTTCACAAATATAATTATCGATCATTCAAGTAATACCAACTACACCAACATCTTAACGATAACGACCACAACCGAAGATTAACTTATTGCAACTGGTTTTTGACTAAATACAGAGAAGATGTACGTTTTCCTTTTAAAATTATTTATTCAGATGAAACTCGATTCACCAACTTGGGTCTGTTCAATCGGAATAATAAAAGGTACTGGTCTCAAACAGATTGAGATCTGATGCAAGAAGGGAATTTTCAAGAGCGATTTGGTTTGGGGTCAACTTACTGCGGAAAGATATCCACAGTTCCTTAGAAATCAAATTAATGATTTCATTGAAGATTTGCCACTGGCTAACCAAGTTGATATCTATTTTCAACAAGATGGAGCGCCACCTCACAATTCTCAAGTCGTAAGAGAACATCTGAATGACACCTTCCCAGAAAAGTGGATTGACATTGGCACTTTCCAGTGGCCTGCGAGGTATATTCATAAGTTGTGATATTTTTTCATAATGTATTATTCTAGATCACCAGATCTTACTCCGCTAGATTTTTTTCTCTGGGGCACAATTAAAAAGTAGGTGTTTAACATGGCTTCAGCTACTCGTGAAGAACTGGAGATAAAGTAAGGGTGGCAATCCAGAATCAATGTGGTGCGCGCAACAATTGAATAAGTTGAACTTTGTCGTGATCAATGGGGAGGTCATTTTGAAAATTTAGAACCTTAATGGACTAATTTGAGACTTTTAAATAATTCTTAAAACGACTGTGAAGACATAAGTTTTTCCCATGTTACTTGATCAAGAATGAAGCGATTTACACGATCCATGGCATTCTAGATCGAAAAATAGAAATTGGAATAAAAATGACTTTATTTGTCAAATATTCACAAGTAAGAAGTTGTTGGATTTAGAATGTCATTCTTGATCGAAATAAGTAAAAATATATAGGATGTCCCATTTAAAAATCGAAAGTTGGGGTCATTTCCGGCCATTCCGGAAGTACGGCAAAGCAAGTAAATATGTCAAAAAATGTAAATTGAACTATAATACACAACCTTCAAATTTCGTTTTTCTATCTTCTATAATAAAAAAGTTATTGGGGTGAGCTACTTCGGAGATTCACCCGGTATATTATTAAAACCGGGCGGATATTCCCTATGGTAGATATTTTTAAATTTATAAAGTAATTTGCGGACTATTCTTCTAGGTCGGTAGAAGTCAAACTTATAAGAGGAAAATAGCAACTCCCTTCTCCACTCATCATTTCCCGGTTTACACATTTTTCACTCACTGTCAACATCCCTACTCCCTATTATCTTTCCTTTCTTTCCAGTATATTTCCTGAGCGGTGGCGGCTGCTTTGATGCTTTGATCGCTGGTGCAACCCACTCTAATGACCTCAAAGAACACGATCAATTCCTCCTCGAAAACATCAAAAGCGGCGGGTATAACAATTAGGAGCGGATGGATGGTGTGGCATAGAAAAGGATAACTTCAGAATTGCTCGTTTGCGATATATTTCAACTGAATTCTGTTTATTTCTCTTTTCGTTCTGCTGTCTGGAAGCAAACACCTACATAACAACAATTTTACTTTTTCCGCCAATTTTAAACAACTTTAGTAGTGAAGAAATCTTAAAAGCATCAAAAAAATTAAAAAACAAAATGTCTAGCGGACCTGACGGTATTCCTGCCAAAGTTGTCAAAAAGCATATAACTTACCTATGTCGACCCCTACAAATAATTTACAATAATATAGTATCACCTATTATTAATATTTTGGTCATGCATCTAGTTAGTTAGTCTTAGTTAACAGATAAAAAAGGCATGTTGTTATGAGGATTATAAATGTAATGTAACTGTCAAAAACCACCAAAATATACATTTATTTCGAATCTATACTTTCACTAATATAAATAAGTTAATCAGTATATAACAAAAAATTAAACCGACGAAATACGGAAGTGAAAATTAAAAATAAAACTAACTTTCTTAATCTCAATAATTAAGCTCCTAAACAAATGTAAGTAACTTATTTTGAGTTGGCGCCAAACAAACAAGCAAATGAATTAGATAAGGCGTAAAATGATGGCATCGAGTTGCGCGGTGACATTCTGATAATTTTTTTGAAGTCATTTATAGATCTTCGTTGATTGATCGTTTGGCGCTGACTGAAAATTAGTTACTTACATTAGTTTACATTACATTAGCTTAATTATTGAGACTAAGAAGGTTTATTTTATCTTTCACTTTTCAGTTCCGTATTTCGTCGCTTTAATTTTTTGTTAAAATTTTTATTTTTCAATTTTTTGTCTGAAATTACTAATTACTACCTACTTGTTTTTATTACTTCAAAATAGTTACTTACCCACCTTACTTCAACTATTACCAGTTAAATAATATGATTATCTACTTTTACCCTTTGTTGTAATATAAATTATTTTTGTTGTTCTGATTAGTTTATTTCATTACTTTGTATATCAACCCATCCTCTCATAGAATATAATGATTGTGACGGATGTAGGAGAACAATAATAATGACATTAGCGACATCAACTACATATGTGTGCCAATGTTCACAAGTAAAAAATCAATTATTCCCTATTTTTCTACCCGTAAGGGTGGATAATTCCATTCGAAATCCAAATATGATCAACTATGAAGTATATCCTATCTATTAAAAAAAAACCATCCGAATCGAAGAACCCAGTACAAAGTTATGCCTGATAGAATCGGTTCACGGACCAGAATTCAGAGGGCGAGTGATCAATATCCTTCATTTTGCTACCCTTAGGGGTGGATTTCATCTTTTGAATTCAAATAGTACCAACTTTAAAGTGCACTCTATCCACTGAAAAAAAGAATTATCGGAATCGGACGTCTCAGTAAAAAGTTATGCGTGATCATATATAAAAAAAATATAGGCGTCGACTAGATAACCTCCTTTTTTGGTTTCGTTGGTTAAAACCGATTCCCTAAACTATGGAAAACGCATTTACCCTGTTCATAAGTCAGGAGAGGCAAATGATAATACCAACTACAGACCAATTGTGCTGATATCAGTTTTCTCAAAACTTATTGAAATCATCCTGTCGGATCTAATTCATAATAAAATTGCCAGTTCTCTCTCGGAACTCCAACATGAATTCATGAGAGCACGTAGCACTGTTTCGAATCTATGTACACTTACTCAATATGTTTCGAAATCGTTAGATGATAAAAATCAGGTGGACGTCATTTATACTTATTTCAGTAAGGCGCTCGACAGAGTTTTCCATGAATTAGTTCTGGGAAAACTAAGTCGATTCGGAATTTCTGCGAAACTCCAAAACCTTCTGAAATGCTACCTCTCGAACAGAAATTTAGAAACCTATCGAGGTGGGAGATTTTCGGAGTGTTTCTTTCTGTCACTAGGTACCGCCAGTTAAAGTTTATCTTTTCCGGCGTACCTATAGGTGTTACAAGATCGATGATGGTTTGTTTACGTTGTGTCTCACTTCAGCCAGAGTTCTTTGGACCTTTGGCTGGTTGACTACTCCGTACTGATGAGGGCCGAGAAGCCTGAAACCGGTATGCGCATTGTTAGGTGAACACGACATAAATTAAACATAATCGAGCTTATCAGAAAGAAACATTTGCATTCAATGTCCATTGATATTATATGGAAGTATGCATGGATTTTCAGGTGAATATCATTCAATGTTCTGCGTGGTATTTGCCAGGAAAGTAGTTGTTTTTCACCTGAGATCTACCTTTCTCTGGTTCAATTTTATATTGAATCCTTTATGTGAAGAAAACCGTTTAAATTCGATTTTTCTATTCATTCCACTTCACATGGCACTTATCTCTCACTATATGCTAGACGGGCTTGCCACTCCTACTGAGAAGGAATCTTTTATTTAGAAACCTATCGAGGTGGGAGATTTTCGGAGTGTTTCTTTCTGTCACTAGGTACCGCCAGTTAAAGTTTATCTTTTCCGGCGTACCTATAGGTGTTACAAGATCGATGATGGTTTGTTTACGTTGTGTCTCACTTCACCCAGAGTTCTTTGGACCTTTGGCTGGTTGACTACTCCGTACTGATGAGGGCCGAGAAGCCTGAAACCGGTATGCGGATTGTTAGGTGAACACGACATAAATTAAACATAATCGAGCTTATCAGAAAGAAACATTTGCATTCAATGTCCATTGATATTATATGGAAGTATGCATGGATTTTCGGGTGAATATCATTCAATGTTCTGCGTGGTATTTGCCAGGAAAGTAGTTGTTTTTCACCTGAGATCTACCTTTCTGGTTCAATTTTATATTGAATCCTTTAAATTCGATTTTTCTATTCATTCCACTTCACATGGCACTTATCTCTCACTATATGCTAGACGAGCTTGCCACTCCTACTGAGAAGGAATCTTTTATTTAGAAACCTATCGAGGTGGGAGATTTTCGGAGTGTTTCTTTCTGTCACTAGGTACCGCCAGTTAAAGTTTATCTTTTCCGGCGTACCTATAGGTGTTACAAGATCGATGATGGTTCGTTTACGTTGTGTCTCACTTCAGCCAGAGTTCTTTGGACCTTTGGCTGGTTGACTACTCCGTACTGATGAGGGCCAAGAAGCCTGAAACCGGTATGCGGATTGTTAGGTGAACACGACATAAATTAAACATAATCGAGCTTATCAGAAAGAAACATTTGCATTCAATGTCCATTGATATTATATGGAAGTATGCATGGATTTTCAGGTGAATATCATCCAATGTTCTGCGTGGTATTTGCCAGGAAAGTATTTGTTTTTCACCTGAGATCTACCTTTCTCTGGTTCAATTTTATATTGAATCCTTTATGTGAAGAAAACCGTTTAAATTCGATTTTTCTAGAAATGTGTTTGTTGAATATGAAGGGGAAAAAAGCTTCGAATGTATCGCCTGTTCTGGGGTGCCGCAGGGCTCAAACCTGGAGCCACTTTTATTTCTTATGTTTGAAAACGACATTTGTGACTCCATAAAATCAAAAAACTGATCTTCGCAGACGATATGAAACTTTATAAAGAAATTCGGTATCCTACGGACTGTACCACATTACAACACGACATAAATAATTTAGTTGAATGATGTGACTCGAATAACTTACCACTGAACATTAGCAAATGCAAAATTATGACATACTCACGTAGATCTCCAATTGTCCACAATTATTTATTGAAGGATACCATCATTGCGAGGGTTTCTGAATGTAGGGATCTAGGAATAACGTTTGACGCGAAATTAACGTTTTCATCACACATCAATGCGTCTTCTTGGATTTGTCATACGAAATTGCAAAGAATTCAAATCACCAGTAGCGATGAAATTCATATTTTTTGCTTTGGTGAGATCGAAATTGGAATACGGCAGCCAGATATGGAACCCGCATTATAAAAAATACAGTGACAAACTAGAAAATGTTCAACGTAGATTTCTGAAATTCATGTATCTCAAAGTTCATGATTCATATCCAGAAAGACACTGTGAGTATAATCTTCTCTTGAATGAATTCAATATGGTTTCTTTGAGAAAACGTCGTGAAATTTCCGACCTTAATACTTATAAACTTATACACAATGAAATCGATTCACCAACATTACTATCTTTATATTCCTCGTTCAGCCTCTAAAACGAACCTTACCTTTCGTATTGATGTACCGAATTCCCAACATCATTTCTATAATTGTCTAAATCATATATATAGATGTCAACAATGTTCCCTCATTGGATATATTTTTTTCAAATGCATCCCAATTCAAACAAATTTTACATAGGCTCAACTCGAATTTAGATGTTATTTCAGAAAGTATTGTTACTTCATCAGTTAATGTTAACATATAGACCCAGAATAAGTATACTGTGTTACACAAATTTTACCTTATGTACTTTTTATGTACTTATTGGACTCTTTTGTCTGGGAATGTATTACTACTATGAATAAATGAATAAATAAATAACCCTCGTACTTGCTAGCATCGCTGGAATATACTTATAGTCCAGGGTATTTGGATTTTTATAAAGAAAAAAATCATATAGAAATAATATTTTCTCCAGGAGTAGTTCATAGGAGTAGAAGTAAGTATTCAAAGAGTTCCCATCTCACCCGTGGTTGGAAATACCCTTTTTTGAGAGAAAAAAAACCTCCATACAGGACTTGGTTTCGGCTTTTCCCATTTATCTTCCAATCCGTAATTTACACGAAAATAGGAATGAAAACAGAAATTATCTTCATTAAATTCTGTATAAAAATGTTCAACAGATAATGTATCTATTTTCCACCCTTTTCTCGCTATTTACGTATATAGTAGTAGGGGAAAGTCGGACAAAATGGGGACAGAAAACTTTTAAGGCTGGCCAAACAATATTTAGTAAAGAAACAAATGTTGCATCTCATTACGACTTCAAAGTCAGCATCACACTATCAAAATGAGGTTTTCAGTTTAAAAACATCATTTGGCTACGAAGAAAAAAATCATTTTCTGAAAATGCGCAAATACCCCGTTTTGGAAAACCGGTGGGGTAAAATGGGGTACCCTTAAGAAACTAAGTAAAATTGAGTACCATTACAAAGTTCTTGTTTATTATAATTAACAAAAAAAATAACTAATCACTGAACAAACATCGGGCTACAAGTTAAACATAGAAATATTAAATACGAACATATTCAGGCACAAAAATCACCAATAAATGTGTCGTTGTCCTCCTCACTAGCCACTACACTGAATCCAACCTTTTCAGCTTTTGAGTGCAAGAATAGTTCATTACAAAACATGCAGGTCTCAGTATCCTGTTCTTCCTCAGATGATGACAGCACTGGTTCTTCAAGTTTTGTTTTCTTTGCTTTTCGACCTTTAGGAGGTTTCACCTCATGAATAGGTTTCTTAAGTGATTTCTTTTAAGTTTATCAATTCTTTCGTTTCTTTCCTGTACTTCATCTTCCAATTCTGATTTATATAGGGATGACGTAAGTATTGCAGATTTACCTCTTCTCTTGTCATTTTTTTCTCTTTATCCGTTCTCCTTCTTGGAGGGGGGGGGGGAAAGGCATTAGCATTTTTGGCGAAATAACAAAAGTTGAGACACATGGCATTTGGCATTGCATCACATGAAGATGTTGAAGGCTGGGGCTCGACATTTGGCGTTGCATCACATGACGATGCTGAAGGCTGGGGCTCCACATTTGGCGTTCCATTACAAGAAGATGTTGAAGGCTGGGGCACCACATTTGGCGGTGCATCACATGAAGATGTTGAAGGCTGAAGCTTCCTTTCCTGCTGCTCAGACATGTCATCAACCGGTCTTCCAGTGGTGTCTGAAGGGTTAAAACAGATGGTCAGGAAATATATCGCTGTTTGCATAGTAGCTGCTCTTGTGAAAACAGCGTAAACAGTTTTCCTATCTGATAAATTAGAGAAATGAACGAACATTCAATAAAGATTTATTTGTTGTCGGTACTGCTTCAAATGTAATTCATTACGTAAGTATTGGTTTCAAGTAACCAAGATTGATGAAAAAAATGTTTGAGAGATTTTAGTAAATAATTTCAGTCAGTTGTTTGACGTGTCTAGTGTCGGCCACTACATATCCAAGTTTTGGCCAGGTGACCACAACGTGGTTGGAATGTGGCTACCTGAGATCCAGGCATGGAAAAGTCGAATATAAGTCCTGATTGGGGTGTTTTTACACCTGCAAAGGGTGTTTCCACCCACGGATAAGGTGGAAACTCTTCGGACCTTACTACTTCTATGAACTACTCCTGGACCAAATATAATTAGAAAATGATTTTTGCCTTCCATTTACAATTTTTTCTTGTAATAACCATGGTTTATTAGCCGTGATACGTTTATAAGAACCCTTGAAATGAATCCAAAGTGGCAGAAAACATCAAATTGCGAAATAATATAATATAGAAGTGAACAGAAAGATACTTCAAACATATCTTTTGTCTAATCCATTGCAGGATATTGCCGCAGTGTGGTATGAAAGTAAACGCACCTACAAACTTGATGCTTATCATAATGGAACGATGTTGAATCGACCCATTATTTGACTTCCCTTATTATATAACTACTAGTCTGGTACACAAGTTCAAAAACGTGTTAATTCTTGTAATAGCTCCTTAAAATATGAGCAATAGCTCATTGGATTCGGAATGACGTCTAGAAAAATGTATTAAAATATTGTATGCACGACCGGGCGTAAAGTAGCACTTCAGCGCCCGGATTTGCGGCGTAAAGTAGCACTTTAGCGCCCGCGGACTACTTTATCGCCCGGCGGGCGATAAAATCGTTGAAGAGGCGCTAAAGTGAATTTCAATCTCATATCGATAGAAATCTATATTCCGATGGATCATATAATCAAACCCAAAACATTATTAACAATAATATAACGAAAACAATTACCATAAATTATTTAAAAAAGTGAATTATAACTTAATATTGACAATACAAATAGAACAATTATTTATGGAAATATTTGGATTTGTTGTTTTCTGTTGTTGCCGATAGTTACTGATTTCAACTGATTCCTCATTACTAGAAGTCTGAAGAGAATGCATGTTATTATCTGGTGTTTCAGAGTAGTGAGCAATATTTTCAGATTGTCTGCAATGGCTAGTAGAAGGCTCATCATTTTCTACAATTTTCTTAGCAATCTTCAGCTTATTTGCAACTGAATTTTCAATATAACCTTTCGCAACAGTCGTAGACTTCCACCCAGCATGTCTTTTGATGTTGATTATATCCTCGTCTGCATCTGCTAACATAGTTGCTGAGGAACGTCTGAAGCAGTGACCAGTATATTCTTTCGCATTAGAAATATCTAGGTAAGTGGCTATTCTGAATGGTATTTGACCGAATGTATTTTTTCCGATAACCTGTCTCGTACACTTGCCATTTTTATAATATAAAAAAAACCGCTTTTGATCATTCTGATCTCGCAAGGAAAAATATTTTCTGTAAATATCCAAATAACTTGGCGATTTCTGTTCTTTATCGATTACAGTAAATACTTGATCTATCTTCGTTTTGGTTTCTCGTATACTTAGTTATGAGTAAGAATGTCTCGAAATCTTGAATGTCGTCCACTGCGATATTTGCCAATTCTTCGCGGCGACATGCTCCACAAATACCAAAAATCAGTGCTACCTACAATAAATTCTCAGATTAACATACTGAACGTTGAGAAATATGAAATTAGAACTTACTTTCATCATAAGATACAAATCGTCTGGTGCTTCCCTCAAAAATAACTCGATTTCTTCTCTGCTTAGAATCTTCGATTTCTTTGGTTTATAACCATCAAATTTTCGTTTCAAGAAAGCTATCAATCTTGCGTATCAACTGATATCTATATCATCATGTACATTTAAAGTAGCTTCCAGCATGGAATAATATGACCACATGGTGGGGGGCTTACAATATTAGATTTTTCAGAAAATTGACAAAAGTACAGTCTCTGTGTAGTTCTTATTTTTTACATTTTTCCCGTTGCACCACCTCACGAATTCTTCATACACCTTGTCGTATATTTTCTTGGATTTACTTGGCAATAAACTCAATTTCGCATCCTCAGCTGCTTTACTTATTTCTGGTGGAGTACAATTCACACTTTCTTCGTCGCTTGAATCCATTTCAAAACCAGTAATAAATCATCTGTGATCACAAAAATTGACAGCAAATATGGCTACTAGCCTATATAATCTTATTTCGAAATATTGACTCAGTTGCCATGGTAACATTCATTCCATCACTTCTTGATTTATTCTGTTTCCGATATGATATGAATATACATCCTCACGACAGCCTTGATGTATTTTTATCATGTTCTAGATATAAATATGTATCTATCTACATGACATCAAATATACCGGTCGTGCATAAAATTTTGTATGTATTTCGGGCGTAATTTGCTTTTATGGACCTAGGCGTGTTAATAGCCCTCGCTATCGCTCGGGCTATTACTTACACGCTGCGGTCCATAAAAGCCTATTTCACGCCCTTGATACATAAATAACTATTATTGGCAGTTGAAAAATTGCAAAAGTTATTAACAAATTAAGATAACAAAAAGGCTTTTAGTTTTTCGCAAATACCTCAAAAACCAAGAAATATAATTGAAATCTGAAGAAAGATTCTCAAGAAAAGGGAAATTTTCAATGGAAAAGTTCATATCACCGGAACTCTATCTCTATTGCTAATAATTTTAAATTAACGCTGAAAATATATATATAAAGCGAGTACGTCACATAATATTTTTTTTTGAGTATTGAATATCAATTAAAAAAATCAAATAAATTATGGTGTGTTTTCAACACTTGACCGAATGAGGTACCGTTAGAAAAATCTATCCTACCCAATTTTTCAACAAGTTAGGCGATTGTTAATTAAAATTAACTAAATGACCTCCATGTTGATAGAAAGCAATGAAAATTGTTGAATAATTGACCTAAAAATTTTTCGCTTTCTTATATGTGTACTCAGGAAGATCACGACAAACAAAATTTTAAAGTTGGTTATTTTGTTTATAATAATTTTTTTAAGTTACAAAAAAGCTAAAAATCCCAAAAATCTTGTTAATTACTGGTTTTGTACTGGTTTTGTATTGATGAAAGACATTTATTTTCGTTAAAAAACACGCCATTTTTTTATACATTGTTCATAAACAAATTGACTACTTTCATATTTTTTTTTACAATTTTGTCTGAAAATATAATTAAAAAAAACTTGAAAACACATTTTAATTGTTTATAACCGTTGTTTTTATATTTCTTATGTTTAAATAATTAGTTGAGGAATGAATTTAGTTGAGAAATGGCCATTTTTGACACCGAGGATCTTTTCATCTACGAACTATCTTTCAAAAGGTAGTGCAGGTTATTTGCGTCTTCATTTAAGTGTGAAAATAGCTTTTATTTTTAACCGACGAAACCAAAAAGGAAGAGGTTCTCTAGAAAGACGCGTATATTTTTTTTTTTTAATGTATGACCACTTATAACTTTTTACTGAGTCGTCCGATTCCGATAATTCTTTCTTCAGTGGATAGGGTGTACTTCGAAGTTGGTCCCATTCTAATATAAAAGATGAAATCCACCCCTAAGGATATTGATCACTCACCCTCTGAATTCTGGTCCGTTAACCGATTCTATCAGGCATAACTTTGTACTGGGTTCTTCGATTTGGATGATTCTTTTTTTATTAGATAGGGTACATCTCATAGTTAATCATATTTGGATTTCAAATGGAATGATCGACCGTTACGGGTAGAAAAATAGGGATAATTGATTTTTCACTTGTGAACATTGGCACACATATGTAGTTGACAATGACAGATCGCTATTGTCATTATTTTTGTCCGTCACAATCATTATATTCTATGAGAGGATGGAATGATATACAAAGTAATGAAATGAACTAACCAGAACAACAAAAATAATTTATATTACAACAAATAGTAAAAGTAGATAATCATATTATTTAACTGGTAATTGTTGAAGTAAGGTGGGTAAGTAAGTATTCTGGAAGTAATCAAATAACAAGTAGGTAGTAATAAGTAGATTTCAGTCACAAAAATTGAAAAATAAAAACTTTTTAACAAAAAATTAAACCGACGAAATAAGGAACTGAAAAGTAAAAAATAAAAGAAACCTTCTTAGTCTCAATAATTAAGCCCCTAAACTAATGTAAGTAACTAATTTCGAGTCGGCGCCAAACGAACAATCAACGAAGATCATTAAATTACTTCAAAAAAATTATCAGAATGTCACCGCGCAACTCGATGCCATCATTTTACGCCTTACCTAATTCATTTGCTTGTTTGTTTGGCGCCGACTAAAAATTAGTTACTTACATTAGTTTAGGAGCTTAGTTATTGAGACTAAGAGGGTTTATTTCATTTTTTACTTTTCAGTTCCGTATTTCGTCGGTTTAATTTTTTGTTAAAACGTTTTTTTTCTCTATTGGTTGGCCTACATGTGAACATCTGTTCCAAAAGACTTTTTCCAGGTGGACTCTACATCGTATCTCCTGCGTAATGTTCTGGCTACGTTAAACTGTAGTTCTACCTGGATCTACCACCGCCTGCTTTTGGAGTATCTGAATTTTTTTTTTCAAAACTTTTTTCAAATTATGGCAAACTCACTTCAAAATATCAGAAGAGATGATCTTCCTACTTTTAGGGATATATTCCCAGATGCGCTTTACACATTATATTTTCATTGCCATCATATATTCTTCATTTTGGAGAACCTCGTCCGATTTAAAGGGCGCCGACGCCACTATCGATTGTGCGTCGCGACGGCGTGAGTTCGTGAGTGTGGCGCTCGATGTAAGGACGTTTTTGTCGTCCTCGCAATCGACAGGTACGTGAAATTATATTTTCTTTGAACGATAAATGATCTTCGATGTGAATAGTGGAAACGAAGTTTGATAAGGATAGTTTGGGGTGGAAGGTTTTTGGGGGGAATTCGTGGTCAGTCCGCTGTGTCAGTCAGATCGTTTAAAAAAAAATATTATGTGTTGATTTGTGGTGTAGTTTCCTTGATAGTATCATTCCTGGTGTAGTTTCTTCGATAGTATCATTTTTGGCATTCATCTCAACAGTATTTTTGAGCTGGTATCCTTTGAGGGGGGAAATTCTCTACATATACAAATGTCCGCGTTTTTGTGTTTCTTTTTCAGTGAACGCAGTGTTTCCCATTCCCGTTAATTCCTTCTGGATTTGAATTTTATTCGATTGTATTCTATGAAAGCTCTGGAATTGTTACTATAGTTTGGATATAAAGTGCTCGTCTAAAGTCCGTTCCCCCCTTACTAATTTTTTAACCATCTGGTATATGGCAACGAAATTTGGAGGGTTCGAATAGGAGATAAAATTTTTCCTTCAGTTCCAATTCCGATTTATATAGGGATGACGTAAGTTTTGCAGTTTTTCCTCTTCTCTTGTCATTTTTTTTTCTCTTTATCCTTTATCCGGTCCCCCTTTACTAATTTTTTAACCATCTGGTATATCGCAACGAAATTTGGAGGGCTTGAATAGGAGGTAAACACCTACTTTTTCATGAGAAAATTACAGCTGAAAGTTTCAAAATGGCGGCTGTGCGACATCTTCAATAATTTTTTTTAATAGAACACCCCGTATATTATTCCATTTTAGAAATCTGCTCATAATTCTCAACAGTTTTCTCTGATACACTTTACGTTTGAAAAGTGTCATTTTGGTCATTTCAAACCCAACCAAAAACACTAATGTTGCTTTCAATCAAGTTTGCATTGGAAAAAATCGTTGTCGCGGTAACATCTTGTTTACTGTCAAACTGAACTGGTAGCTGTCAAATAGTCCGTTGAGCGTCTAAATCCTTTTATGAAAAGTGTGATCATGGCTCGTAGTTCAGACGATGAATTTGAAGCAAATTTGATATTTCGAGAATCTGGAAGAAATTATCTTCTAGCAGACCGTATGTTTAATGATAGTTTTCCCGAGAATTCTATTTCGAAGTCATATTTGCGAAAACTTTTAAATAAGCTCCAAGCAACTGGTACGCTGAAAGATGCTCCAAGATCAGGAAGACCGCCTCTTTCAGAAGAAAAAAATGTAGAAATTGTGGCTGTAATGGTAATCAATCCGACTCAGTCGTCGTCTGCAGTTGCTGAATCCTGTGGAGTAGGTTCAAAAAGTGTCCAAAAAGTCCTTTAAAAAGAACAGTTTCATCCCTATAAAATGAAAATTCTGCATGCTCTCACGGAGGATGATCCAGACCGGAGGGTTGAATTTTGTGAGTGGTTAACGAGAACAATTGAAGGAGAACGGGGCTTCCTAAAACGTGTATTTTTCGCAGACGAATGCACGTTTTTTTTTAATAGAAAAGTCAACAAACATAATATACGATACTGGAGCGATACTAATCCGCATATTTTCAGAGAGGGACATACCGAATTTCCTAAAAAGGTGAATGCTTGGGCGGGGGATTTTGGGCAATCGCGTTGTTGGACCGATTTTCATCAGAAGCAATCTTACAGGAGTTCTTTACAGAAATCTTTTAGAAACTGAAATTGAACTTCGAATGAGACAAATTGTATTAAACAATCGGGAAAAGTTTAAAAATCTTGAAATCATATTTCTGCAGGATGGGACACCTCCCCGTTTCGATCGCATGGCTGGATATTTTCCGGTAAGCGGTACTGTTTATCCTTAATAAACTCTCTTTACGCCTCTCATTAGTCGAATTCATCAACAGATTTAACTACAAATTGATAACAACGTTTAGTTAGCAAAATGTTTTAACGGAAGTGACCAAAATCCATACTTTCTTTTAAACCGGAATGTAACTTTTCAAACGTGAATATTTCGAAAACAATTGAATTTAGGAGTAAAGTGTATGGGAGAAAACCATTGAGAATTATGAGCAGATTTCGAAAATGGAATGATATACGGGGTGTTCTATTTGAAAAAATTATTGAAGATGGCGCTCAGCCGCCATTTTGGAACTTTTGACTGTGATTTTTTCATCTCCTATTTAAGCCTTCCAAATTTCGTTGAGATATACCAGGTGGTTCAAAAATTAGTAGGGGGGGGGCGGACTTTAGACGAGCACTGTATAGTTCAGATCATTTTCAGAAGTACCTCAATTGAAGAGTGAATTGTTTATGGCATGTTTCAATGAAAAGCTGGGGAATACTTTTTCCTAATATTATTTCAAAGCCTGCGGGAATAGAAAATAACTTGTCTAACGATTATATTTCCATATCATTGAAATGTCAAAATAAATGTATTACAATCGAATTTAAATATCCAAGAGAATTGCAACAGTTATTCCATAAAATTGGCAGTAATGAGTCTGGTGCCATTTCATCCCGTTGAAGAAGACCGTCACCTAAAATTATGAACAAGGTGTCATTGGATGCGGAATTTTATCTAGATATGATTTACGCTTTGTCCCCCCATGTCTCGGAAACAAATAGTTTGAAAGTTATAACCAATTTAGTTATAAAAGAAAGAGGGCTTGATTTGCAAATATCTCGAAAACTATTGCAGATATCGGAAATCTGCAACAAGATTCGAAAAAAGCAGGGAATTTCCTAAAAAAAAGGTCAACTATCCGGAACTGTTATAATTTTAATTGAGCGGGGAAAATACGGGTGAAAACGGGTAAATCGGCGCGCGCTTCGCTATGCTCGGATAATTAAACAAAAAAAAACTTTCAGAAAATTAAATATGAATATTAAGAGGAATGAAAAAAATCAGACACTTGCTGTATAATTGAATAATTAAAGATGTTAAAAAAGTAAAAATATAAATAAAACATTGAATTTGTTTTCAAATATCCCGATTGATTTGTTTATTTATTGTTAAAAGCCACATCAATTTTTTTTATATGTAATTAATAGAAAAAAAATGTTTCTTAGAAAAAAAAATTGCTTAAAATCGCACATTGTTTTTGCAAGTAAATATTATTATTAAAAAATAAGTATTTTCAATTCATTATATCTGTTTTTCATATTCTGAAAAAATTCAAAGATTTTTTTTGGTTCATTGAATAAATAATATGTTATAAACAAATAAATTCTCCATATGTTTTTACATACAACAAAAATAAACAAAAATGACCATTTGTCGTTTTTATGCAAAAAAACTGTTTTATATTTTTTATTAAATTAAAAAAAATCTATTTTTTTTTCTCGTTTCCCATCATTATAATTATTGTAACTTATAAACTATTGAAGGTACGACGAGGAGTCCTCATTATTCTCCATAAAACAAGTAAATAATGAAGTTTTAAAAATTATATATTTATATTATGTCAATATTCCTTTTAGTTTCCAACATGCCAAGGCTGAAAAAGTCAGAAAATTTCCTATTCTCCAATATTTTTTCTCATTATTCAACAAAAAACTTTTTAACAAAAAATTAAACCGACGAAATATGGAACTGAAAAGTAAAAATTAAAATAAACCTTCCTAGTCTCAGTAACTAAGCTCCTAAACTAATGTAAGTAACTAATTTTGAGTCGGCGCCAAACAAACAAGCAAATGAATGAGGTAAGGCGTAAAATGATGGCATCGAGTTGCGCGGTGACATTCTGAATTTTTTTGAAGTAATTTAATGATGTTCGTTGATTGTTTGTTTGGCGCCGACTCAAAATTAGGAGCTTAGTTACTGAGACTAGGAAGGTTTATTTTATTTTTTACTTTTCAGTTCCGTATTTCGTCGGTTCAATTTTTTGTTAAAAAGTTTTTATTTTTCAATTTTAAATGGCTAAAATATACTAATTACTACCTACTTGTTTTTTAATTACTTCCAAAATACTTACTTACCCACCTTACTTCAACTATTACCAGTTAAATAATATGATTATCTACTTATACTATTTGTTGTAATATAAATTATTTTTGTTGTTCTGGTTAGTTTATTTCATTACTTTGTATATCATTCCATCCTCTCATAGAATATAATGGTTTTGACGGATGTGGTACAGAAATAATGTCAGTAGCGATCTGTCATTGTCAACTACGTATGTGTGTGCCAATGTTCATAAGTGAAAAATCAATTATCCCCTATTTTTCCACCCGTAAGGGTATATAATTAAATCTATTAAAAAAAGAATCATCCAAATCGAAGAACCCAGTACAAAGTTATGCCTGATAGAATCGGTTAACGGACCAGAATTCAGAGGGTGAGTGATCAATATCCTTCATTTTGCTACCTTTAGGGGTGGATTTCAACTTTTAAATTCAGAAGGGACCACCTTCGAAGTACACCCTATCCACTGAACGAAGAATTATCGGAATCGGACGCCTCAGTAAAAAGTTATGCGTGATCATACATAAAAAAATATGATGGAAAAAAAAATACGGGTCGAATAGAGAACCTCCTCCTTTTTGGTTTCGTCGGTTAATAATGTAGTTAACGCTCCGATGAAAAGCTCAAATTGTTCATTGTTCAAAAATGAACAAAAAAGATCTGAAGTTTTTTATCCTCGGAAATAGCAGCGGAAACAGATATAGAAACATATTTGTGAAATATCCCTTATCATCGGAACGTATATCAATAATTGTATGGTAATGATTTTGCAAATAGGGATGTGTTTTGTATTCAAATGAATGGGGATGATCGATGAGGATTTATGTATCTTATTCTGGGACACAATATAATTATATATAAATAAAGATATTTTCGGAATATGCCTCATTGTTGAATCTATCGTTTAAAAAAAATCAAGTCGATAGCGTAGATAGAAAAACGTTATGGAGCTTGCTATAAAGATAAAGTTCTGGGAGTCGACATTTTTTTCGAAAATTTCCTCCTTAAGAATATTTTTTTGTTAATCTTGGGATTGTTTATTTTTATGTGGGTTTGAAACTTTCGCACATTTTTCTAGATGTCTCTACAGATTCAGTGAGCCCTCTCACTTATTTTAATCTGCAGTAGCAGGAGTTAATACGTTGGAACCAAACAATCAATGAGTTTTTCAACAGTGACAATATTTCCAGAATCAATCAGTAGCCATTGAGAATACATGTTAGATATTCCAAAATCCACAGTGTCTTTATTATGTATGTAACAGTATAGATAAAGAATTTAAAATGAAAAAGCCTCATATGGCTTGCTTCAGTGTAAGTATCCTATTGAATTTAGTCTCCTGGGAAGTCGATATCAATAGAAGTGTCACTGGAGGAAGATACGATAAGGAAAAGTTCCAAAGTGATATTGCAGGAGCGAGCACAACTTACACTAGATCCCCTACGGATTATGGGGATGAAACAGTGTTTGTACAACGATCTCATGAAGCATTTTAAAAGGGGTGGCGTGACACATTTTGCAATATTGGATCTTTTCAAATGACCTAAAAAAGGTTTCATGTATTCGATTTATTTTTGTATATATACTGGGTGTCCCAGATTTTTTCATGTAGGCAATATCTCAATCAAGTTAATGATATAATTGTTCCAACATTTTGTTAGCTGATTGAGAAGGTTCCTCTACAATCTCTGTGATTTCCAATCATCAACTTCCTGCAGTTGTAATCAAAGATGACTGAAAGGTGAATGCTTTCAGAAGCTTGAAACATCTGAAAATACATCAGACGATACATCTATCCCCTTCAATGCTAAGAAGAGATAGATCAAATAACCCCAATCGGAAGTTTTAGATGACCAATTCGCTGAAAATGATAATTTATGGGTGGCTGTGAATGGTTATTCAGAAGATGATGAAACTCCTGAAGATCAGAGAGCTAAACGAGATAAAAAAGGCCTAGGCAATATAAATACAGGGTGTTTCTCAATAACATGCCAATATTTGAGGAGGTTAGTCTTGGGTGCATTTTGAAAAATAAACTTCATTTGCTCTGAACAATGTTTAAAAGAGAAAAGTGGTACGGCGCTGCTTTTTCTTGAACTAAAAATTATTTTTGAAATTCTTTTTCGAGCAAATTTGATTCTTTGATTTTTTTTCGTTTGACGTACAGTTTTCGCATAAAAAATAAAATTCATTCTTTGCACGTTGTTATAAAATTGAGTATTATCAAGGATTGAAAACGTATCTAGTAGGTAAGAAGCTGATTTTGTTTTGTAAACAGTTTCAACAGTTAATAATAATAATAATCTTTATTTCAAATTGTGTTCATACATGAGGTCTCACAAATTCACACACAGGAAATAGCGTTAAAGAACATAGGAACTATATTATGCAATATACATGTTCTCTTACTTCTATAACTCAATATTAGCTTCCAATTTCTCCATCAGTCGCTGTTGAAAAATCATTTATTGAGTATGGTTCTAGTGCTAATAATAAGTTCCTAATCCCATTCTTGAAAGTTCTTAGGCAATTAATTGTCTTTATGTTGTTTGGTAACTTGTTAAAGAACTTGATACACATGTAATATGGGCCTTTTTCAGTTAGTGTAAGACGATGAACTGGCTAGTTCAGGTTCAGTGTTCTTGTATTATACCCATGAAATATTTGCAGCTCAAAATCTTCCCTGCTTTGGAAAAAGAAAACCAGAGATTCATAAATGTATAGCGCATAAACTGTCAGTATTTTTTCTGATCTACAAACATCCCTGCAACTTTGTCGGAAGTTAATTTTTTTATGGAGCTGATAAGTCTCTTTTGCGTCACACTCTTCTCACTGCTTCTGCCCCAAAAATTATACCATACCTTAGTAATAATGGAAAATTTTTGCATAATACATGATTTTCTGTGCTTTCTCATTCATATACTAACCAACAACTCTAATCCCATAGCAGACCGAGTTTAATTTATTCAGCAATACATTCCCATGATCAGACCAATCTAAAAATTCATCAATTTTCACTGCCAAAAACTTGGTGTTATTTACTATGTTATGTACTTCATCATTAAGTTTTTCATTTCTATTGAATTTTGTTCGGAACAGTATGATGCTTGTTTTTTCTCTGTTTAATATGAGTTTATTTTCATTAAACCAATTCTAGAGAATATTGTTGCCATTTTCAGTTCTCTCCGCTTCGCTTGTACCCCCTACTAACAGATTTGTATCATCTGCATAACATGTTATATTTTCGTACCTCAGGTCTGCTATAGAACATAGGTCATTGATATAAATTACAAACAAGATAGGTCCTGCAATACTACCCTGTGCTATTCCAATATTACTAACCATAAGTTTGGAAAAGTAATTTTCCCATTTTTCATTATCCCAACTTTTTGTTTTTTTTCTGATAGATATGACCTAAATAATTTTAGCGTTAGACCGCTGAACCCATACAATTATAATTTCTCAAGAAGTAATTCTCTATTAATACAGTCATAGGCCATCCAGTGCCAGTAAATTTTTTCCAGATGTCCCGAGATTAGATTAGTAAACTGAAAAATGGCCGTCTCCGTGGATTTTTCCTCTGTGTTCTCGTGTTAATGTTTATCAAGTAATTTATATTTTTAAAGAAGTAAGTAGTAGAAGTAGTAGAAGTAAGTAGAAGTAAGTAGCTTTCTACACATCGCCAGTTCGAATAATTTTGAGAATCCAATCAAAAGACTGATGGGCCTATAATTTTCGATCATCTCTGGGTCACCTTTTTTGTATAGAGGTTTCACCAATTCATCAACAAAGACGGAAGAAGAATCAAGATTAACTCAATGACGGACTTGGGGATGTACCGAGAACAGTCAATACACTAACATTATTTCTGATAAAATTTTCTATATTATTATATGCTCTTTAATTTTTGCTCTTTCTTTGAATTGACGGAAATAATTTAGAGAGGTGGGGTCTGCAAATAATATATCATTTTCATTCATTATTTTATGGCTAAGAGCAATTGTTTTTCTTTTTTACATTTAGATCTGATATACTTATATTACCTATTTCTTGAAGTTACCTGATTTCTTGTGTATCTTTTTACAAACTTTCCTTTCCTTTTTCTCTCTAACTTCATACAAAAATAAGACAAAAATGTTGGATTTCTTAAACAATATAGAAGAATATGAAGAGATGGATACAATCGTATGTAGCAGTTTGGATGAGAACGTAGAGCGATTCACCGGTGAGTATATCTTCAATATCTTCCATCTGAACATTAGGAGCTTAAAAAAAATGTGGATGAGTTTTTCCTGTATATTGAATCGGTGAACCTGAAAAACGTTGATATAATAATACTATCTGAAACTTGGACGATTGATGACATCCAGAAATACTCAATTCCCTATTTTGATCTGATATACAATGAATCGCGATATAACCAAAATGACGGACTGGTAGTGTACATCAAGAAGGATATTAACTACTGTAGTTCTGTAAAACATATGAGCGAAAGCAACCTGTTAGAGATTTCTTTTTGTATATATAACAAATCAATTTTATTGACTGCTTCATATCGCCCACCCTCAACAAACTTGAAAATGTACTTACTTGCAATTAACACTCTATCTCACTTCACAAAAAGAGGCTGACATAAGAATTTTCATGGGTGACATAAATATCAATATTCTAAACACATCAGACACTCAAGTTATTAACTACATATGTAATATGGCTGAACTGGATTTTTTTCATACATAAACAAACCAACAAGAGAAGTAGGTGATTCATCTAGCATAATTGACCACGCTTATGTAAAACTGTCCAAAAATTCAATTGAACATACGAAAATTACTCCTTTTATCGTCAAATGTGGGATAACAGACCATTATATGACATTTTTGTCTCTTAAATCAAATAACAAACTGAAAACGAATAATCAGTATGATTCAAATCGAATAAATAAAACAATAAATTATAATAAGCTTACAAAACGAATAAAGAAGGAAGAGTGGGAATCGGTACTTGCATGCACTGATCCAGAAAATGCTTTCAACGAACTAACGGGTAGGTTACTCAATCATATTGAGATTTGTACGGAATCTAAAATAATAACTGTGAAATTAAAAAAAATAAAACCATGGATGGCAGACGGCCTTCTCACTTCTATTAAGTACAGAGATAAACTTAAAAAAGATCTTAAGGTTAAACAAACCGCGGAAAGAGAGGTTGAATACAAAAATTACAGGAACTTTCTAACGAATCTTCTGAGAGAAACTAAAATCAATTATTACGAAAATAGATTACGAGAAGCTGGTAACAACTCAAAAAAAATTTGGCAAAACATTAATGAAATAACTAATAACAGTAGAAAAAAAATGATACTAAATACGAAATCATGGGACACCATGGAAAAAAACTCCCAGATGATATAGACAAGTCAAACTACTTTAACCAATTCTTCATTGGCATTGGGGAAGAAATGGCAAATAAGATAGAAAAACCAACAACTCCTGTTACAGAAAATCGCAGAAATATCAAAAACTCGTTATTTCTTCACCCAGTCACGAATAATGAAATAATCAATATTATATCAAATCTAAAAAATAACACTTCTTCCGGTCCGGATGGAATTTCAGTTTTTTAATCAAAAAGTTTCACTCTTTCTTGGTAAAACCGCTCTGCCACATCCTAAATCTGATATTTTCCACTGGTAAAATTCCCACTTCATTCAAGGATTCCATTACGATACCTATTTTCAAAACGGGCGATAAAAGAATGTAACAAATTACAGACCAATAACACTTATTAACAACTTCACAAAAATCTTTGAAAATGCATTAAAAATAGGGTAGTACACTTCTGCAATGAAAATAATATTCTTTCTGAATCCCAGTTTGGTTTTAGAGAAAACAAATCAACTGAAAAGCGGTATATCAGATAATCAACCAAATTGACAATTGCTTCCAAAACCAAGAAAAGTGCATTACTGTATTTTGGACTTGGCCAAAGCATTCGATACGGTAGATCATGACATTCTTCTGCAGCGTCTGTCTGACAATGGTATAAGAGGCATCGCATTAGATATTTTGAAGATTATTTGAGCAATAGATTGCAAGTCGTGAAAATCAACGACTCAGTAAGTGATCCCTTACCAGTAACCAGGGTGTGCTGCAGGGAACGGTATTGGGGCCAATACTGTTTTGTTGTATATCAATGATATTTTAATATTGCAGATTTTAAGGGTAAAATAACATCATTCGCTGACGACACAGCAATTATATTTATCGGAAATACTTGGGACGAAGTACAAACTCTGTCTGAAACAGGTATCAGGACGATTTTTGACTGGCTAAGTGATAACTTACTGAGTGTCAACGTTGAAAAACGAAATATATCGCATTCTCGCCAACAAGCAGAGACCAACCGATAGCTAATGTCATAAAATACACAAACCATCATGTGAAACCAATATGCATTGTGGCTGCTCTTTCATAAACAAAACAAACACAATGAAATACTTGGGTATACTTGTGGATCAATGCCTTCGATGGAAATATCATATTGATTGTACTGTTGTCAGATTACGTAAACTCATCTACAAATTCTACCAGCTCAGAAATATAGTGAGTAGGGGATTAATGCTGAAAGTTTATGATGCTTTGGCTGAGTCCATAATGCGTTATTGTATTATAGTGTGGGGTGGAACATTCAAGTCCTCTATGAAGAACCTAGAAGTAATCCAAAATACTCTGTTGAAAATTATGATGGGGAAAAACAGGCGACATTCTACAGAATTGCTCTACAATGAAAGTGGGTTGTTAAGTGTAAGAAAACTGTACGTATTCAACTCTATATTATGGACTGTCAGCTCTCCAAGTACAACTATTCAGCATCCCTATAATACTCGGATATGTAAAGATCTGACTTTACATGTGCCAAGATGTAGACTCACCCAAAACCATAAATTTGTATCATATTTAGGACCCAAACTATATAATGCATTACCTTTACAATTAAAACAAATCCACAGTAAATTTAAACTGAAAAGAGAATTGAAGACATTCATAAAAAATAATTATAAAAGGTTTGAAAATATACTCGATAGATAATCCATATAAGGTATGGGCTGGAACTTATTATAAACCACTGCTACATGCGTTGTCCGTATCTACATTTCTTTCTATCTATCTTTCTCTTTCTATCTTCCTCTCTATTTTCATCTTTTCATCTTTATACTCTTCTCTCCCTTCTTTAAGGATCTAAGTTAAATATAAATATATGTTATCTGTTCTGTTGTGTCTATTTGGTTGCTCGCTACAATACAAGCTTGCTTAGGTAGCGTCAATCGCATTAGACTCAACAGAAATACACCTAATTTGTACCTCGTTGCTGAGGACGACCTGTAAACTTTTTTTGTTTATCTGAATGAATAAATTACTTACTTACCAATGCAATATTCACACGATCCGGGTGAAATTCTCTGTTTGAAGGAGTTGTTTACCAAGAAACACAATACCTGACTGATATAAGGTACTATTACTTTTACTATCATCGGGATCTCGTCCATACCACAACTTTGCTTGTTTTTCATTTTCTTTGCAAACCCACAAATTTCCTTTGGGAATACTGGAGACAGAAACATTGATTCGTTATTTCTCACAATATTACAATTGAATGGTTTTGGTTCTGATTTATCCAATACCTCAGGTACAATGGACAACATATATCGATTATATTGATTCGCAATTTCACTTGGATCACCTGTTATAGAAGTGTCATTGCTTTCATTATTTTTGCCAATATTTCATTACATATTGTCCAGATGCATTAGTCTTGTTATCTGAGCGATTAACCTCAAATCATAAGAATCGGATCTCGCTGCTGCCAAGAGGTTGTCATATTCCTTTTTGGCATTTTTGTATTCCGACTTAAATCTGGTCTGATTTCTTGATACATTTAAGAGTATGTCCAATCTAGTTTTACACGCTCTGACTTCCTCAGTCTTTTGAAAAAAAATTGGTTTTATTTTGTGATCATTTATCAGTTTCAATGGAAAGTGGAGATGAAAGAAAGACCTCCATGAAGCTGTCCCATGTTTGTTCACATCTAGTTTTTCCTTTGCATAAACATCATTCCAGTCTTGTCGTTTCAAAGAATGTTTTATATTGTGCTGTGCTACTTTCTTCCTGTTTATGTGAAGGAAATACTATTTTTCAAGCTGTATGATCCGATATGAAATATTTATTTATTTAATACATCCAGCAGGTTCATGCCCATTCACAGGTGTATATGATTATTACACTATTGATAATTTGTAGTAATTGCTAAATATTATGCAAATAAGTAGAAAGGAATAAAGTGATCCTAACATGACATAGCTAATTCGGTAAAATACTAGCAATTTGATTTTTAAACTCAGATAAAGCGAGAAAGAAGATATCGATACTTTGTAATCTGTACTACGGCACATGGTTGTGAGGGGACAATAAAAATGATGTTGAGTGTTGGTTACAGCTATATTAAATGTTATATTAGATCGCGATACAAATCTAGGTACATTGAAATCAATCAGTGATAGTAAGGATGACGAATCAATATGATTATGTATAATTTTATATATAAAAGTCAGGTCGATCATCTCACGCTGTTTTTTAAGTGAAACTAAATTGAATTCAAGCAATAATAAGTTATAGTCAAAGTGCCTCTGAGGATAAGTGCCATGTTTTTTATAGAAGGCAAATTTAAGAAACTTCCTTTGTACATTTTCAATAGCATCAATATATTTTGAATGGCAAGGATAATCCAGTAATCCAATTTACTCTTTACTAACGACACATAGACAGAGCGCAAGGCATCAAATGAACTGAATTCCCTGGTCGCAAATGTCATTAATAAAGAACAAAAATAGTAAGGGTCCCAAGTTAGAGCCCTGTGGCACTCCAGAAGTTGCTGTGAAAGTAAATGACTTGACTCCATCATATTCAACGAATAATTTTCTACTCGATAAAAAAGACTGTAGAAGCAACTGTATGTTGTACGATATTCCAAAGCAAGATAATTTTTTCAGCAGTTGTTTATGTGATACACGATCAAATGCTTTGCTGAAATCATCATATTCTGGAACTACATTGTTTACGTATGTGCTGTTTACAAATATATTATATATACGATTCCTCAATTATTCTTTTGTTTTCAAAAACAGTCTGAAACATACCAAAGTTATCTACCCAATCTAGTTGTCACGTATTAAAGTCATCAAAATTAACAATATTATTAAAAAAACGGCTTCAGTGATCTGGCGCGCGGATATTTGAACCAAAATTACAATGTTTGATTGAAGGTTGTAGACGATGTGATAACTTGATTATTCTCGTTTCGGACTTCCATCGTCGTAATGGATTCAGATGGTTTTCACGAGTTTTGAATGCTTGTATCTGCGATCGTCTTCAGGTGAATACAGTATTCACCTGAAGACGATTGCAGATACAAGCATTCGGAACGTCGTGAAAACCTTCTAAATAAATTAAGACGAAGGACGTCCGAAACGAGAGTAATCAAAATTAACTTAATCGCTGGATAGTTCGCGGGTGGAGGACCACAGGCATGGCCGCCTAGGTCCCCGGACCTGAATATTTTGGATTATTTCTTGTGGGGTCATCTCAAAACATTGGTTTACAGCACAGCAATTCATACTGAAGAGCAGTTGAGAAATCGCATCATAGTTTCTCGCGAACCTATTAGAAACAGTCCTGGCAGTTTCCAAAGGGTACGTGAGTCCATGAGAAAAAGAGCAGGAGCATGCATATTTACAGGTGGTTTACATTTTGAACATCTGATTTAATTTATTTCTTTGTGCGTTCAGAGTAATTTTGTGTTAGCATCCCAAAATGTATTTCGATTACTTTAATTTTATAATTTTACCGTTCAAAAATTATTCTCCTACTTACATTTTTGTTCAAAGTAGCATACATTAGTTTTTCTCGTAAGTGGTCTAGCGAGACGCAAATGAATGACATTTTTTTTATGCTAATACCGAACATCAAACGAAAAAAAATCACGAGACCAGATTTGCTCGAAAAGGAATGAGGATTTCAAAAATCATTTTTACTTCAGGAAAAAGCAGTGACGTATCACTTTTCTCTTCAAAATGATTCAGTGCAAATTCCGCACGAACGCCACTGAAATATTAAAATATGTTGTACAGCAGAAAATGCATAGAAGATGTGTACTACGTTTCACAAAAATGTCTGGGGTCATACCTAAGTTATCATGAAAAAATGAATTTTTTCTCAAAACTTCAGCACCCTATAGTTCAAAAGTTGAGACATTTAGGACCCAAGAAATAACCTCCTTCAATATTGGCATGTTATTAAGAAACACTCTGTAGAAATAAAAGTTCATACCGCAATGTCAACGTATCACCGTGAGTTTTATAAGGTTGGTTCTTTTACCACAGAGATTATTTTTGAACAAGCGCCATCTATACGTCATGTCGGGTACTTCTGGGACAGTTATTTTGAAAAAACGACTTACCTCATTATCTATTACAGACTACAATGCCTGAACCATCCAGCAACCCCTACACAATCTAGAAACATCTGTCCTTCCCCTCATCATGGCAAATACAGCTCACTTCATCCGCAGACAGAGCTCCCGAGATCTAAACCCCCAGCGATCGCTGGACAGGCTGGAGCTCAGGGAGATGAGGAGCCGACTAGTAGTAGTGGAAAATGGAAAGTCTGGAAGCTACGGCACGACCAATGCCGCCTTCGAAGATACCAGTCCGAACAACAAGATCAAGTCGAGTTGTAGCAGTAAAAGGTATAAATAAGTGGTGGATAGCGTCTGTAAGTAATTATCAATAGAAAATGTTTGTAGCATTCAGACAAGAAAATGAAAACTAGAACTGAGAAATAAAAATGCGGATAGGCCAGGATTTGAACCTGGGACCTTTCGATTTCTAGTCGAACGCTCTGCCAACTGAGCCACCAGTCCTTGTTCGAAACCGGCGATTCACACTATTAAATTCAGTTCTGTGTTAGTAACGAAGATGATGAGGGTTAATGTGATGCATGAAAACATTCACGCATACACACCTTATGAAATTATATTGGTCCTTCCACTGGTGTCAATCCATATCGGATTATCGACCAACTTCAAACCGGATATTTCAGGGTGCATGACTCAAGCCAAGTAAATATAAATAAGTGGTGGATAGCGTCTGTAATTAAATATCAATAGAACATGTTTGTGGCATTCAGACGGGAAAATGAAAACTAGAACTGTAAAATAGAAATATGGATCGGCCAGGATTCGAACCTGGGACCTTTCGATTTCTAGTCGAATCGAATCCTGGCCGATCCGTATCTTTATTTTTCAGTTCCAGTTTTCATTTTCACGTGTGAATGCCACACACATTTTCTATTGATAGTAAAAGGTATGTTAGGTGGAGTAAAAGCACAATACAAATTCTCAGATAGGAAGATCTGCACATGATCCTTCGTTGTTAAGACTGTCGATTCAGTGTCCTAGAAACTTCACATTGTAAGTGACATAGCTGCCTGCTCACAAAATGTCCCATAACTCAAAAATAATTGGACCCACACACTTGAAATTTTACATGTCTAGTAAGGACTCCTTGAACATATAGAATCCCAAATTTAATGAATTAAATATTACAGTTCTCGAGTTACTGAGGTCTGAATAATTACATTTTCATCATTCACTGACCCACTCATCAAAATCCATGCCACAATAGGGTATACATGGTGATTCAAAAGTATTTTGACAAACAGGGTGTTAAAGTTTTATTTTCATTTTCGTTTTTTTCAAATAACTTTCGAAATACTGACCATAATTAAACGAAAATTGGTATTGAGAGGTTTTTTGAGGTGTCGAATTCGAACCACCCCTATTATTGCTCTTACTCGTAGAGGGCGCCACCAACACGTCTTTTTCTTTTTTGAAGATTCATAACTTTTTTGAGCGCAAATTTTTCAGTAGAAAAATCAATTCTTCTATCATATCTACGTAAAAAAACTACAAGTCGCTATAAGCAACCGTTTTCTAGATATTTGGACTCGAAAATTTCATGTCGATTATTTGATAATCGATGCGTGTTGAAGTTATTACCATTATTTTGCATTTTCCACAAGAATGCTTAGGAAATGAATTTGACGTTTAAGTAAGTAGTTTTGGTTTTTTGTAGGGGGCACCACCTATTCTATTTATTTTTACTCGTTTGAAATAGTTATTTTTGTATCAAAGGTGCAAAATCTGTATTTGTTCTAATAAAATTTGCAAGAAATATCAACATTTTATTTCCAGAAATTTTGAATATGTAGAATAAAATAAAATAAAGGAAACTGAATTGTATTCGAATAAATTGTTCAAAGTGTCCACCTTCAGAGAAGATACAGGCATTCAGTCTTTTAGTCATTGAATCTCGTACCCGCTCAAAAATTAATGGTGTGTTTCTTATAGTTTCACAGGCGGTTTCTCAGATCTTCCTCGTTCGCTACTGGAATTTTATAAACTGGTGATTCAAATGTCCCCAAAAATGAAAATCTAGCGGGTTTAGATCTGGGGACCTTGGTGCCCACGCCTGGTTAGGTTCTTCTACACCCCTACCGATCCATCGATTTGGATAGACAGTGTTAAGGAATTCCCTGGCTACAACGCTAAAATGGGCCGGAGCCCCATCATGCATAAACCACATGCAGATACGAGTTCACAATGGTACATTCTGAAGTAGTCCCGGCAATTCATTTTCTGAAAAGTCTCTGTAAGTTGCGCCATTCAGTCGGAACGGAAGAAAGAAAGCACCTATCAAGTAATTATCAATTATTGCCGCCCATACATTTACAGAAAATTGATACTGATAATGTCTTTCACTAACTGCGTGCGGATCTTCCAGAGCCCAAACATGGTTGTTATGAAAGTTTGTGATAGCATTTCGGGAGAAGTTTGCCTCGTCCGTGAAGAGTACAAATCTTAATAATTGAGGATTTCCAGCCAATTTTCTCAAAAACCACTGACACATAGTAATGCGTTGGGGAAAGTCTCGTGGCAAGAGAGCTTGTACCCTTTGAATATGGTATGGATAAAATTGTCGATCGTCGATAATTCTCCAAACTTGGACTGAGTAGAATTGAGAGCTTCAGCAATTATTCTTGTACTCGTTTCTGGATTCTCCTCGAGATTGTTCAAAACAGCTTTTTCCAATTCTGGGGTTCGGACTGCTCGTGGTCTTCCAATAATATCAGCTGCCCTCTTAAAGCTACCTGTTTCTGCCAAACGACGGTGGAGACTGGTAAATGTTGGAGCTGAAGGCAGTACTCGATTAGGAAATCGCTCCTGGTAAATACGTCTTACTTCGCGCGCATTGCCATCTGCAAGGCCATAACCGAAATGCATATGGGCTATTTGAGCATTATTGTTTAAATATTCAATTTTGAAAAAATTTGTGTTTTAAAACTTACAGAAACTTCAACAAAACAACAAAACATTTAACTGTCACATAATATGTAATTACCAAAACAACTTATTTAAACGTCAAATTCATTTCCTAAGCATTCTTGTGAAAAATGCAAAATCATGGTAATAACTTCAACACGCATCGATTATCAAATAATCGACTTGAAATTTTCAAGTCCAAATATCTAGAAAACGGTTACTTAAGCGATTTGTAACAAGGGTAGCTTTTTTACGTAGATATGATAGGGAAATTGATTTTTTCACTGGAAAATGTGCTAAAAGTACACTCAAAAAAGTTATGAATCTTCAAAAAAGAAAAAGACGTGTAGGTGGCGCCCCCTACGAGAAAGAGCAATTATAACATCAGGTTCGAATTCGACACCTCAAAAAACCTCTCATAACCAATTGAGGTCAGTATTTCAGAAATTATTTGAAAAAAACGAAAATAAAAATAAAACTTCAACACCCAGTATCTTGGAAACGAAGCATTTCCGGACATATATTTAGTTGGACAATTCATATTAGAACATTGTGAGGAATCACCTCCTTTTGAATCACTCTGTATACGGAAGTATTTTATTGAAATAATACAGAAAAAAACACGATTGGAGCACATTCGAAAAGTAGCAGATACAATAATGAACCATAAATTAAAATATTTCCATCTCAATTCCGTATTCCATTCATCAGAAACTCAACAGACGGAAAACCCATCTTCAAACCGGAAAGCGGTGAAGACGAACGTGAATCTTGGGACAGCAAATTAACCTTCCTCCTGGCGACCATTGGATACGCAGTGGGTCTCGGCAATGTCTGGAGGTTCCCATACCTAGCTCAGAAAAATGGAGGGGGCGCCTTTTTGATACCATATTTCGTGATGCTGGCCATCGAGGGGATCCCCATCTTCTATCTGGAGCTGGCGATAGGACAGAGATTGCGGAAGGGGGCCATTGGGGTCTGGAATCAGGTGTCACCCTTTCTAGCAGGTATTTTGATATATTTTTTTAATTTTTAATGAATCCTATGCTCATGTATTCAACCATAATTTTTTTTTTTTTTCGCCTCTTTGTGGCATACTTATTTCATTTACAGTTATTTATACCGGATATAATTTCAAATTCTTATAAGCTATCCTTATGATCATTGCTTACCGCCTTGGCAACCGAATCGCGCTTGAAGGTAGTTTTAGCATATTCCTCGGATTTATCTTTCTGTCTATGCTTCAAAACATGTTATTTCTGAAGAAGGATGTAGAAATGAGAGAAAATACCATTATAATAGTTCAGGATCTTTTATCACTATTGCTAAACACGAGTGTAACCCTAAGGCTCTTACTCTTTGAGCTTCAAACAAGTGGGCAATAGCCATTCACGGATTTGGAATTTTGACTGGACAAGGACTGGAGACCGGTCTCCAGCCCTTTCCAGGATGCCCGAGAAAGAATTTTGAATCTGAATTTTGAAAAATTAATTTTTTATAGAGGATGCAGCTTTCACTACCCGGGATAGGTTGATAGATAGCCCATCACTCCAGGGAGTGCCTGGGACGTTTAAGGCGCGAGGGGTCCCATCACTCCAGGCAGTGCCTGGGACGTTTAAGGCGCGAGGGGTCGTCTATGTTGTAATCTGTAGCTTCCCTCACGAGGGGGTTCTCGTGGGTTATTGAGCAATCGAATACTTTCCGATTGCGGTCTCTAATGATACTCCTGATGGAAGGCAGGATCAAGTCTTCGAGTATCCGATCGTTCCGCACATACCACGGAGCGTTCTTTGTCATCCTCAGGTCTTTCATTTGCGCCCGTTTGGCCCCAGGCGGCTGAGGCATACAAAATGGCAGGCCTAAACATCATTTCATAGATCTTGACTTTATTTTTTAAAGAAAGTTTTCTTCTTCTATTAATCAGAGGGTAGAGTGCGCAGATTTTCTTAGCAATTTTGATTATATTCACACGCGGCTTCCAGGTGAGGCGACGATTCACGGTTACCCCTAAGTACTTGACTTGTTCCGACCATTCTAGCTCCCTTTCAGAGATAGTCACTCCCCTCTCTGGGTTGTTTCTCTTGCGACCCATCAAGATCGATTGTGTTTTATCGGGATTTAACTTTATTTTCCACTCCAGGTACCACTGCTGGAGGTCGTTTAATGCATTCTGCAAATAAACAAAACCCATCAGTTGGTTGGCTGACAAGGAAAGTAAGGCCGTATAATCGGCGAACAGGGAGATTTTCACGTGTTCGGTTCGTGGTATATCGGAGGTGAAGAATGCGTATAATACAGGAGAAGTCGGCCTCACTTTCTCTCGAGTCCGAGAGGAAATTGTAGATACCATTGTAATAGTTTTCCTTCAAAAGAAGCCATTGAATACAAACTAGATTTATCCAAGACATGCCATCGAGCAGTTGGCAATATTATAATAATAATAATAACTAACTAATAATTTCAACTATTGTATGTTTTAAATGTTTTCTCTTCAGAATGATAAAATACTACCATATTGTTTTGATTGTTTCACAATCCATGTTTGTACTGTACTTATTATTTCCATGACACAACTCATAGAGGTAAAGTTTAATCACATCATGTTTCATAACCTATTACATTGTGTGTTTTATTCTAGCTTTGAAAAAGAAATTGAAGAATTTCGAAACGTCAGCAATAATAAAATAGTGTTTAATTTTTCCAGTCCACAATACCCACTATATCTAAACCTACAATAATAATAACGTTATTGATCCTAAGAAACATACATGTTTATGATAAGGATCTTAAACTACTACATATTACAAACATTCATTGGTGATTGTAACAAAATTCAATAGTAGAAAGGTCAATACAGTAAAAAATTCGTTTAAAATCTATGTTTTGAAGCATATTTCTTCAAGCCACTGGGTACCTATATATTTTTTTTATATTCCTTTTTTTTACCAAAGATACGAAAACAAATTTTGAATGCATTAAAAGAATCATTAAATTATATAAAAGAATCAAATGAGTAATGAAATTACATTGTTTGTAGTTGCAAGTATATTTTGAAATTAGTTTTGAATCGTTGTTTTCCATAACTTTTCAGAATATACGGCAAATCATTATAGAGTTTTATACCACTTAGCATTGAAACAAATGAATTAAATTTTAATTCGGAATAATAAGTATTTTTTAAAATTATTTTTGAATCTCATTTTGCCATATTTTTCAGAGAATTCGGTAAATCATTATAAAATTTTATGCCATTGTATGAAATTGACTGTTGACCAATATTCGTTTTTATTATTATTGATGTAAGATTGTTTGAATGTCTGGTTGAATGATTGTGTTGATCACTATCAACACGAAAAACTGAATTTGAATTTTTCAGATGATTTTTTACTAGGTGAATGAATATACAAGTTTCGAGTTCATATAATGAATAATTATTAAGTAAGTTCCTCGGTTTATATAAATTAACTGTAGGTTCTTTGTAATTGAGTTGAATATGCATTTTATAACTTTATTCTGAAGTGTTTTCACTGGTTTCATCGGAGATTCTTTTGCTGTAATCAAATATTGAAGCTTTGAATATACTAAAGAAAAGTATGTTGATTTCAAATATTTTGAAGGTATATAATTTCTTATTTTGTATAAAATTCCAATTATTGGGGCTATTTGTTCTGTTGATTTTCCAATATGTTTTGGCCATGATAGATTTTCATCTATGAAGAGCCCAAGAAATTTATTTCTAGTGGAGTATTTGATATTTTCATTATTCAATTTGATATGATCTTTTAAACCAATAGATGTATTCTTCCTGATTTCAAACATAAAAGATGATTTTTCATAATTTAATGTTAGCTTATGACATTTTAACCAAGTTGAAATTTTGCTGAGATCATTCATCATACTAATTTTGATATCTTGTAAATTACATCCACTATATATTATAGCAAATAACTTTATTTTCCATTCAATTCCAAACTAGCCAGCGAATTTATATAAATGAGAAAAAGAACCGGCCCAAGGACAGATCCTTGTGGAACACCACATAATACAGTTTCATGTCAACCAGTTATTTTTCCCAGATACACAAACTGTTTTCTATTGGACTAATATTTTCTAAACTAATCAAATACAACCGCTCTAATAAAATTTCATGATCTACTGCATCAAATGCTTTTCTCAGATCCAACGATGAAAGCCCACACTTTTTTTTTTGAGTCTAAATCAAGTTGGAACTGAGTTATTACATCCAAAACAGCTGTTTCTGTGTCATTATATTTTCAAAATCCATATTGCCCGTTATATAATAATTTTGATTTATCAAGGTATTCAAATAATCTAGTATGAACGTTTTTTCATATTTTAAAGTACTATAAAATTGAGATAGGTCTGTATTATTATTTGATATTTATTTCCTGATTTGAAAATGGGTTTCACTTTAGCAATTTTTGTTTTATCAGGTACTAAGCCTGTCGAAAATGATAAATTCATTAATTTACTCATCAAAGGTGCCAGTTTTGATTTCACTGCTTTAACAATATGAACAAAAATACATGGGAATATGGTGTTATTAGAATTGGATGAAACAGGATATGTCAGTACTATATTTTTCCAGATTCGAATCATGGACACGTTCAGGAACGAAGGAGTGATTGATTCAATTTCTTGGATTTATCAGAACGCTATCGAACTGCCATCCATCAAAAGCCACAAAATCATATAATAATCTCTCTGGATATAGTTTCTTTATATACAAATATAGATACAAAATTAGCAATAGATATCATAAGAGAAAAATGACATGAAATACAAAGTCACACAACACTAACCTAGGAGAATTTTTGAAAGGAATTGAACTATGTTTAACCTCAACATACTTTCAATATGAAAATAAATACTACTCACAAATATTCGGAATTGCAATGGGATCTCCAATTGCTGCAACAGTAGCAAATCTGGTTATGGAGTATGTTGAAGAAAAGATCATCAAATCACTAACTTTCAAACCAATATTCTTCAAACGATATGAAGACGATTGTTTAACCTGTGTTCCTTCTGACAAAGTTGATGAAATTCTAGAAAAATTTAATAAATTACACCCTAGATTGAAATTTACAATAGAAAAAGAAATAGAAAAACAAATAACTTTCGCGACACAACAATAATACACGGCAATACTGGAAAAATTTTCACAAACTGGTTTATTAAACCAAATGCATCAAATCGTTACACAAACTATTTGTCAAACGCACCCCTTAGTTACAAAAAAAATGTTATTCAAAATTTAACTGACAGAGCTATAAAGCTTGCTCACCCAAAATTCAGGAAAAATAATATAAAAATAATCAAGAATATATTGAAAGAAAATAATTACCCCAGCCACTTTGCGGAAAGAACAATAAAAAAACGAATACATGCGATCTACAATAAAAATGATAATGAAGTAAAAAAAACAACAACATACATACCTCTACCATACATAGATAAACTATCGAATAACATTAATAAAACAATGGAAAAACACAACATAACTATTTCACACCGACTGCAAAATACGAACAAAACCATTTATTCAAAATTAAAACCAGAAATACCAAAAAACAAACAAACTCATACAGTATATAGAATACCGTGTAGAGACTGTCAAAGTACCTATATACGTCAAACGAAACAATATTTGCAGAAACGAGTACAAGCCCACAAATACTCAAAAATCGACATTACAGCCTTATCCAAACACGAAAAAGAATATCAACATAAGTTTGACACTAACAACGTTGAAATTTTGACCAAAGAAAGGAATCCAAGAGTACGAACATTCCTTGAAATGATACATATTAAAAAAGACCCCAATAGCATCAACAATAGAAATGATTTATAACAACCTTTTTTACCTTTGTTTTAGTAATAATAATGAAAACTGATCTTTACATGCTGCCAAAAAAAATACAGTCCGGCCCATATACTAGAACTCAATATAAACAATCTGGTGTACCTACTTATGAAGAGGGTAAAAATGCATGAAAGATAAACAAACCATTCCTGTTAACTCCGTCGAAGTCAGACATCCACAATAACGTCCGTACGATGCGAACGCACAATTGAAATAATATAATTTTTCAACCTGAAGATGACAAATACCATGTCGAAACGTAGTTAAGAGATATTATATGAGTAGACTGAATCAGACCTTTATTCCAAGAAATTGAAGAAAATATATATATATATATATATATATATATATATATATATATATATATATATATACATAGTGGGCCATTGAAAACGAAACGCTTGGACACGTCAACTACATTTTCGAGGGGAACATCGTTCGCGATGAAATTCACCCGAAATACATTTCATCCCTCGGAGCTGTGACCGCCACCCCTAAATTTTTAAAAGGCAACATATGGCAAGTGATACCTCATTTGAACGGTATTTTCCTTCTTAAAATCAAACAACAAAAATGAATTAATTCTATCGATTCGTTTTCGAGATATAGAAACTTGAAGTTTGGGAAATAACTTTTTATTCGCCCAATCAATGAAAATAACATCTAACAATGCAACTGTTTAAAGATAATTATCATTGTCAAGGAATTGAATGATCTAACTTTTTACCAACAAATAACATGCAATTCCGTTTCAAATTTTTATTTCATCCTCATTTACTTGATCGAAAAAAGTGTAACGTTCTTAAAAATCGATAAAAAGACGTTTTCTCGAATTCGACTCAAATGCGAGTACAACAAAAACATGTATGAGATAATTTTTTTCGCCAAATCGCAATTGTGGACGTCTTTCATTGGCAAACTGATCTTTGATTGAACGACATTACAGTGAATTACTTGACTAAAGCTGCTGAATATCTTTCCGCAATAATGTTGTATATGATCGCGGAAAGAGTTGAAATAATAACAATTTTTTTAAGAATGATGACTGCGGTAACCGTACAGCTAATTTGTTCAACGAAACGCATCCAGATAAACTTGTTGCTAGAAAATACGTTCCAGAATTGGTGCAAAAATTTCGTCAAACTGGATCAGTAGCCAACAAGAAACGAGACTCAGAACGTGAATTTTCGTTGAGAAATGAAGCTGTTGAGGTTGCACTTTTAGGACAAGTTCATGTAGAACCAAAATTGAGCACAAGGAAATTGGCTAGTGTTACCAATATCAGTAGAACCAGTATCCGCCGAATCCTGAAACATCATAAATTCCACCCCTACAAAATACATTTGGTACACCAATTGAATGAAGGTGATTTTGATAGGCGACATGAATTTTGTGAAATTATGACTACGAGAATAGATGCTGATGATAATTTCCTTTTCAACGTCTGCTTTTCTGATGAGGCTACATTCTTTTGAATTCGACTGTGAATCGTCATAATGGTCGTTATTGGTCAAATGCCACGAAGTCCATACTCAAACTCCCCAAAAACTCAATATCTGGGCCGGTATTTTTGGGGATCGTTTGATTGGACCAGTATTTCTCGACGGTATCCTGACAGGAGAAACTTATTTGGAATTATTTAATGTATTTGTTTATCCACAATTAGTAGACATCATTGAAAATGACGATTGTTACCATGAAGACCACTTGATATTTCAACGAGACGGGGCACCTCCACATTATGCACAGCCTGTTAGGGCGTTTTTGAATAGAATGTTTCCTGGAAGTTGGATTGGAAGAAGAAGCTCTATAGAGTGGCCAGCCAGAGCTACAGATTGAACCCCAGTCGACTTTTTTCTGTGAGGTCACTTGAAAAACAATCTTTGCAACCGAACCAGAATCTCTCGAAGATTTATGAAGGAAAATTATTGAAGAATGCCGTCGAATAACGCCGGAAATGCGACGAAATGGAGGTCTCGTTTTGAACAGAATTTGTACTATTGTATGGAAATGGGTGGAAGACATGAACATTTAGTTCATTGACAATAATAATTATTGCGACAGTTGCTTTAACAGATATTGTTTTTATTGGTTGAGTGAATAAAAAGTGATTCCCAACTTCAAGTTCCTATATCTCGAAAACGAATCGATAGAAGTAATTTATTTCTGTTGTTTGATATTAAGAAGGAAAATACCTTTTTAAATGATGTATCACTTGCCATATGATGCCATTTAAAAATTTGGGGGTGGCAGTCACAGCTCCGAGGGATGGAATGTATTTCGGGAGAATTTCATCGCGAACGATGTCCCCCTCGAAAATGTAGTTGACGTGTCCGAGCGTTTTCATATAATTCGGTTCTGCCGACCTACACAGCCGCTGTTTCGTTTTCAATGGCCCACTCTGTATAACCTCAAACGATTAACACATTTTCGTGTCGATAAAATTCTGGTTATTGATGTCAGTGTTAGAGTCTGAGAGTTTGTATTTTTCAGGAATTGGTATCAGCAGTGCAGTGGTGTCTTTCAATGTCGCCCTGTACTACAACACAATTATAGCATGGTGCCTCTTCTACCTCGTTCAGAGTTTCCAGTCCCAATTGCCGTGGGCGGAATGTCCGAATGTTTATTTTCCTAATGGATCGTACACTATAGAACCGGAGTGCGAGGTAGGTTGAACAAAAGTCTCCCCATCAAATAATATACCGCTTGCTGTTCATTTTATTTTTCCGTTATGTTCATTTTAAAAATATACAGCGCATAAATGAGTTTAATGGGCATAATTAATTAATTACAAGCCTGAGGTTGTTGATTCGAGAAACTGCCAACAGGACATATCATTTAATCTCCTCTTCATGCCTCAGATTTACCTATTTCCAAACACGGTGTTTTTTCAACATACAACAGAATTATGAAAAATAATTTTTGTAGTTTTCAAAGAAAACTCAAATCTCTGGTATTCTCAAGAGTATACTTTATTGAAACTATATTTTAATAATTAAACCATAGTCTATTTTATGTAGATTTAATAGAAGACATATATATATATATATATATAAATAGCTATTAATTTCAAGAGATTGTTTTTACATAATTTTAGAAGTTCTATTTCCTTTATTAAGCCTTTGTATGATATGAATAGATAAAAATGTCCAAATACTATAACACAATCAATTTCATACACTGTCATAATGATTACAACCCATAATTCTTCAAAAGACAACAAAAAGTCTAGATTTACAAAAATTTCCTCAATAAAATGTGATCTACAAATTTATAAATTTGAAACATACAGTATATGAAATTGTAGCTAACTAAAAGTAGCCAATGGTAGAACAGCAAACTTCTGGATGACAATAGCCAATCAGGAAACAGATGGTCACATGTAGAATTTGAAATTGTAAGAGAATAAGAGCGGGAAAGTGTCAGAGGCAATTATTATTGAAATTTGTACATAGTTAATAAGAATGGAAAAATAGTTTTATGTATAAGTTATGACACATAACCATAAACAGTGAAAATGTGACAATATAGTGCGCGAATTCAAAAATTCGAATCAGAGGGAAGGAACAAAATTGGTATCCTGGTGACAACAAACAAAGCCAGGGGAGATCGAAAATAAATTTAAAACGAATGCCACATTATATTTTTGGGAGAAAAAAAAATGGAATAATTTCCACATTATAACTGGAAAACCAAGATTATCTTATTTGTACACCGTATACAAGTATCCAAGGCTGATTGCTGAATTTGTATGGTCCTTTTCTATTTGGTATTGGAGTTCCTGATAGCATTGGAGTGAAAGGGAATCCAAATCCTGGCTTGTATTGAACAGCGACAGTTCCATACAGGTATAAAACTTCCATAGTGCACATTCCGAACTGAACAATTTCACTAATAACGCATATTCCATCGGAAGAACTTTATTTCAATTGATTTCGAACTATTAACGAAATTTTCACTTTCAAGGTAAAAGTGAGGTTGTGTATATTTTACCAATGAACTTTTCTCATGATCATCCATGAATATTTGTAGATTCACCTTAGAGTAAGTTATCTTTCGTAGGCCAGGTAAATTGAGTTTTCCTGAATAAAGGAAATAATTGTTTTCTGATACTTTGTCGTTTGTTTTCTACAATGATCAACAATCATACTTATGACCATTGAATTAATAGAAATTTGACATATCAAGCAGTGGCTAGTGGCTCAATTGCCTGAACCGGCTATCTGAGACAAGAGGCGTACCAACTGTGCTCAGCTGTGGTAAGGAAAATGATAACAATTGGCAGCAACGTGACGAGAGAACAGTGACGTATTATTATTACATTGCAAAATATATTATACAGGGCACAAATAATTATCTATATCATAACAATTTGGCTCACAAAGAAGAGCGAAAACTATTAGCCATTTTCATATTATAACAACAACTAATATTATTCAATTCATCATTACATAACAAAATGGCGCCCAACGCGGTGCAAAAATATATTAATAATAATAATAATAACAAAATTCAATTTGATATATTATCATTACATAACAATATATATATATATATATATATATATATATATACCCCAATTTGTTTACACAGGAATATGTTGAATGTTCCCCCCTTTTTCTACCTCAACCGGGAAGGAAATTGTTATAAACGAATTACCAACAATAATAAAAAAACGAATTCGACGCTTTAGGTTATCAAAAATATTTCAAGAAAGACATGAGTCTCCTGCCAAAACGTCAATGAAAAACACCACCGTATGTCGTAACGACATTGTCAAATGTCTCATTTGGACCTATACCAAGAAAATTTAAATTCTAAATTCAATTTTATTTAATTTATACAAATCCTCACAACTGTTTGTTTCGTGCCACGTCCCGTTGATTCACACAAAAATATGTTAAATGTTACCCCCATTTTTTACCTCAACCGGGAAGGAAATTGTTATAAACAAATTACCAACACTAATAAAAAAAACGAATTCTACGCATTAGCTGATCAAAAATATTTTGAGAAAGACTTGAGTCTCCTGTCGAACCGTCAATGACAATGACATTGTCAAATGTCTCATTTGGACCTATACCAAGAAAATTTAAATTATAAATACAATTTTATTTAATTTATACAAATTCTCACAACTTTTTGTTTCGTACCACGTCCCGTTGGTTCACACAATATTTTTTTAAATGTTACCCCCTTTTTTTATCTCAACCGGGAACGAAATTGTTATAAACAAATTACCAACAATAAAAAAAAAAATAACACTTTAGGTGATCAAAAATATTTTGAAAATGACATGAGTCTCCTGCCGAAACGTCAATAAAAAAACACCACAGTATGTCGTAATGACAATATGTCAAATGTCTCATTTGGACCAGTACCAAGAAAATTTAAGCTATAAATTCAATTTTATTTAATTTATACAAATCCTCACAACTGTTTGTTTCGTACCACGTCCCGTTTGTTCACACAAAAATATGTTAAATGTTCCCCCTTTTTTTATCCTCAACCGGGAAGGAAATTGTTATAAACAAATACCAACAATAATTAAAAAAAACGAATTCTACGCTTTAGGTGATTAAAAATATTTTGAGAAAGACATGAGTCTCCTGCCGAAACGTCAATAAAAAAACACTGCAGTATGTCGTAATGACAATGTCTCATTTGGACCTAAACGAAAAAAAAAAAATTCTAAATATACAAGGGTGAAAGAAAAAGTTTTGGCTCCAACTTTGTAGCTATTTTCAAGTAAAAGTGGAAAAAATATATAAATAAAATTAGTTGAAGAGTGAAAGAGGGAAGTGATTTCCTACTGAGGTCTCAATCTGCCTATTCGTAGGTTGTTTTAGGTAGGAATGTGATTTCCCCTGAGATCTCAATCTGTTGTCACATTTCGAAAAAAACTGTGAGCAATGATCGTGGTGTTACTACTGAGATGTTGTAATTATACAGTTAGGTTTTGTTTTTGTGCCTCATTATGTTTTCGTGGCTATAGTTATTATTGTTATTAAATTCGGTAATCTTATTCACTCTTGGAATGTTTATTTTCTTCGTTGTGCGTGCGTTCATCGAATGGCTGACAGAGATGTAGTCGGAAATATATATATATATATATATATATTTATATATGGAGTTTGAGTTTCTTGGGGTTTCGGTTCTTTTTGTAAATGACAAGTCTTCTTTTAGGAGATAAACATTCATTTCGTCGACGTTTCGACCGTGTCCACGGTCTTCTTCAGGAACTAACAATAATTAGCTGGACCAATATTTCGAAAAAAGGAAAGTGTAAAGGCAGCAGATGATTTATTGTATATATATATATATATATATATAAATATATATATATATATATATATATATATATATATATATATATATATATATATATATATACAGTGTGACCCATTTAAAATGGAACCACCCCTGTAGAATACGCATTTTTCAGTCAATCTCAAAAATATTTATTATTAAGCATCAAAAACTGTATCTTGACACAAATTTTCATAACTTTAGTTTCATTTCCAAGGCACTCTATAGTTTTTTTTCTTTGTCAAAAACGGCAAAAGTTAATGAGGCAATTTTTGTTTTCAAATTTGACTACACCACTGGATTCGTAGTCGTTATAGATGATAAAAAAATATTGGTTGACAACGAAGTTACAACAACTTTAATTTTGGAAACAAAATATTTGATTATAATTTTTATTTAGATTATAGACTTATTTAAAATCTGGCAACACTGCCGATACAAAGTAGAACAGCAGTGAATTTGTATAGCGAGAATCCGAAGTCAATAGCTCATTCCGTTCTACAGTTATAACTCCTGAAATTATGGTAATGTGAGCGATTTGGGGTGTACTAAATCACAGCCCACTATTGATTTAGTACAATACCTATGCCTAATGTATTAGTTCAGCTTCCCTCAAATTATTGATACCTTCTCTAAAAGCTTGTTTTAGTTGAGTTTTGCAGAATTTAAAAGGAAAATTTTTTGTCCTGCTTTTTTCATTGAATAAATAATGTTGATACTTTAAAACTTGATTCGGTTCATTTCGTTTTTATCGGCTATGGAAGACTGCATAATTAAAAATGAATTTTAAATTTTCTGTTATTTTCGAATACACTTATAACCTAAACTTAAATAAATGATTTTAAGGGAATATAATTCACAAATCCAGTGGCGTAGTCAGATTTTTATTACAAAATCGCTTCCACCACAAATTGCTCACATTACATTACCATATCGGCAGTGTTGCCGGATTTTAAATATGTCTATAATCTAAATAGAAATTATAATCAAATACTTTGTTTCCAAAATCAAAGTTGTAGGAACTTCGTTGTTAACCAATATTTCTCATGAAATTCCATGGTTTTCTTTATACAACACAAATCCAGTGGTGTAGTCAAATTTCGAAACAAAAATTTCCTAATAACTTTTGCCGTTTTTGACGAAGAAAAAAACCATAGAGTGCCTTGGAAATAAAACTAAGTTATGAAAATGTGTGTCAAGATACAGTTTTTGATTATTGATATCCAACACATTTTTTCTTTAGAATGACTGAAAAATGCGTATTCTACAGGGGAGGTTCCATTTTGAATGGGTCACACTGTATATATTGGATCACTTTTGTGTTTTTTTTTTAATGGGCTCATTATTATTATTATTATTAGGTGAGCAGCCCAACTAGATACTTCTGGTACCGCACCACCCTCATGATATCCGAAGACATAAACACCCCTGAAACGTTCAACTGGAAAATCGGACTGGCCCTCTTGGTAGCCTGGATCCTGGTCTACCTGTGCATGATCAAGGGCATCGCCTCATCCGGGAAAAGTTGTCTACGTCACGGCAACCTTCCCCTACCTAGTCCTCATCATTTTCTTCTTCCGTGGTATTACCCTTAAGGGCGCGGGGGATGGTCTACGGCACCTCTTCACGCCAAGTTGGCACACCATATTGGATCCTGTCGTCTGGCTGGAAGCGGGGACCCAGATATTTTTCTCGCTTGGACTCGCCTTCGGTGGCCTTATAGCCTTCTCGTCGTACAACCCTGTGAATAACAATTGCTATCGGGACGCCATCATGGTGTCCATGACGAACTGCTTCACGTCGATGTTTGCAGGTAAGTTACATGGGAACCAAAATATATATACTTTTTGTATTCCCCTCGTAACGGAACATTTTCATGAATGTATGCTATGGAAGATTGAACAATATCATGTAAGTAACAATAATTCATGGCCAAACTTTTTACACAATAAGTTTTATGCAGACTAACTATTTTTACAATTAAATTTTTTCTTCATTTTTCAACATCAATACACTCATTTCTTTCAAATGCTAACATAGGAATTTTCAAAGTTGGTTAGAAACTCCAATACATATTGAAATACAAAACATGAAAAAACCATATTTTTGTTTCATATTTATTTTTTATGAAGATAATTTCCATGCTACACCTACATTTGTGTTGAACCTTCCAATTCATGTTACTTGGCTATAGAATTAATTTGTTGAATTGTTCTGTCGTGTTCACGCCAAATTGTTGACATTTCGAATGTTCTGAATTTTCTAAGATAATCATTTGTGAAATGAACAACTACTACTGATTTACCCAAACTGAAAAAATTGATATGTTGTTGATTTATGGAGAAGCAAGTAAAAATTCCTGTTCAGCCTTGCGTCTGTACCAGGAGAGATATCCTAACCGTCCGCAACCTAGTAGCAGAAACTATTTTGCAATATTGGAGTCACAGTTCAGGAAAGAACGGAATAATCATGAAAATTGCGGTTGAAATTGATCCAAATCACATTAAGGCAATGAATATGAGGTCGGGGTACCTAGGAAAAAGAAATTTTTTAAAAACACCGGTATCGTTCATTCAAATATCAAATTCATCAATATTTGTATGGAAATGATGCCCATAGGAGGATTGTGTATTGTAACTGGGTTATACGAAAAGAAACAGAATATCCAAATTACATTATTCTATACAGTGATGAATCACGCTTTACAAACAATGGTCATTTCAATAGAAATAATTTACGTTATGGGGCACAAGAAAATCCGCATGTGTTCAGAGAAGGAAGACACCAGGAAAGATTCGGATTCAATGTTTGGCCAGGAATTTTTGGAACCAGAATAGTGGGACAAATTATTTTTGATGGAGCTTCAACAGGTGAACGGTACCTACAAATTTTAAATGATGAAATCCAAAATTTTATTGAAGACATTCCCTTAGTGACACGTCGTGTTATGTATTTCCAACAAGATGGAGCACCTCCCCATAATTCGAACGTACTCCGAGGATATCTTACTAGAACTTTCAAAGATAATTGGATTGGTACTCATGGTCCAGTTCGTTGGCCACCAAGGTCACTAGACCTCACGCCAATGGATTTGTTTGTCTGGGCTCACTGGAAGAATAAAGTTTATGCTCATAATAGATCTCAAAATCGCGAGGAACTTGAAGACAGGGTAAGGAGAGCCATCAACGAAATTACTCCGGCTCAACTAGTGAATGTTATGCGGGCATGCTCCGAAAAAATACAAAAATGCATTGACGTTAACGGGCGACATTTTGAACAATTATATTAATTGAATCTGTCATAGGTGTTGAATTTCTCTTGAAATGAGTTAGAAAACTATACATGTTCCAAATGTCTAATATTTTGTGGGAAAATTATCGAAATAAATATTTTTTTGCGTCCGATTTTGCAGTTTCAAAAATAATTCCAGACCTATATAAGGAATTCGATATCATAGCCAATTGAGATGAAATTGAAAGGTTCAATACAAATGTAGGTATAGCATGGACATTATCTTCATAAAAAATAAATATAAAACAAAAATATGGAGGTTTTTCATGTTTTGTATTTCAATATGTATTGGAGTTTCTAACCAACTTCAAAAATTAGCATTTAAAAGAAATAAGTCTATTGATGTTGAAAAATGAACAAAAACTAAAATTGTAAAAATAGTAAGTCTGCACAAAACGTCTTGTGTAAAAAGTTTAGCAATGAATTATTGTTAGTTACATGATATTATTCAATCTTCCTCAGCATACTTTCATGAAAATGGTCCGTTACGAGGGGAAAACAAAGTAAGTTTTTATAAAATCTCAATTATATCAGCAGATCGTGGACTGGAAGTATGATTGTGATATATCATTGGAAAGATAATTCTATACCGAATCGTAATTTAAAAAAAAGATATACTTTCCATTTGAAATATAAAAATTGGATGCGCTTCCAGTCAAACCGGAAGTGTCATATTTGGTTTGATACTTGCTAAATTGTACATCAAATCGAAGTACCGAATTTGAAACATCCACATTGAATAACAACGAAAATATACAGGAGGTAAATTAGTTCCGGGTCACCCGGTATATATATATTATATGTATATATATATGTATATATATATATATGTATATATATATATATGTATATATATATATATATACATTTATATACATACATTTGTACAGGTGTATACTATTGTATACACCCGTTATTTTTTTACTTTTCCTTTTCGTGTTTTCTTCTTCTATTGTTCTTTATATTTTTTTTAAATACGATATTAGATACTGTTTTATCATTATTTCAGATATCATGCGAGTCCAATTTTTTGTAAACTTGTACATTGTTCAATTTTTTGTGAATTTATACATCAGTAAGTTATAGTGACGAACAAGAACATATTTTTGAATCCTCAGTAAGGGCGTTGACTTCATGTAAAATTCGTCGTGGCAATCTCCGTTCTCAACATGTATTGGTAGGGAGACAATACTTCTGACAAAAAAATTTGAAAAATATCCATAATGGATTGGTATTTCATTGCATTTCTAACATATCAATTTCATTCATCTGCACAGGCTCTGTCTCCAGGGAACAGACTTCTATGGAATACCCTCTTGATATTATTTTTTTCTATCTGGATTTTGGAAATCCATTTTAATGTTACGGAACATATTTCCTGAAGGAAGAGCCCTCTGAAGCATTGCCAATGGCGAGTTCGTAGAATACAACTTGCCCCTTGCAGCAGAAAGAATTCATTATATATCTATATATACAGGGTGTAACATAAGTATGTTAAAATATTCGAGTGACGTATTCCTGAGACAATTAAAAAAAAAAGTTATAAACTTGTGGCCGGAAATGCTTCGTTTCGGAGATACAGGGTATTAAAATTGCATTTTTTTGTTCGCTTTTTAAGATAACTTTTGCAAAAAAATAAGTTATTTGCACGAAATTTGGTACCAGGGGTTTTTTGATGTGGGAAATCATAATTTTGTATTAATTTCCATGTAACATCTGGAGAGCGCTGCGTACGCTGTCATTATTTATTTCAAATTGCCCTAACATGTTTGACAGTAAACTTTTGGTACTTTTCATGGAAAAACCTTATTCCCACACCTTTTCCAAGTAAAAAAGGTACACTTCCTCAACAACGCTGGAGGTGATCGTTTTCGAGATATTTTCAATTTTCTATATCGATGCATGTTACTCAGCTCCTAGGGCGCTAACTGAAGTTGCTGAGAACATTACAAAAACTGAGTATGTGGTAGGTCTCGTCAAAATAAACTACTTTTTTCCTATGAAATGTTTATCGAAAAATGATTTGTTTTCGAGAAACAGATTGTTGAAATTTTTCAAAACATGGTTGGTTTTTGTCATAAGTTATTTGCAACTGCAGTTATTTTCATCAAACTTTAAACACACACTTCTTTCAAACTGACATTATCAAACTGCTTAATCAATGCAAATTAAAAAAATTGTCAGGTTTAATTATTCAATTAGAAAGTGCTATATTTTGGAGTTTGTAAAAAAACAATTCGGAGAAGTACTATGTTATTTATTAGGCCCTTAAACATATAAAAATTGAACGAAACAACTATTGCAACAACTGTTCAAAGTGACGACCCCCAACAGTAATATAAGCTTCTGCTCTCCTCATCAAATAATTCCGCACCCGTTGAAAAATGCCGGGAGTGTTTCTTATCGTTTCGCAGCAAGTTATGATGCGATCCCTCGTTCTCAATGGGCCTAGCATAAACTAGTGATTTTAGTTGTCCCCAAAAGAAAACATCGACGGGATTGGGGTCCGGTGACCTCGGGGGCCACTGCTGAGTGCTTCCTCTTCCTATCCATCGTTGGAGATATGCTACGTCTGAGAAATTCCTTGCTATCAGACTAAAATGAGCAGGGGCTCCATCGTGCATAAGCCAAGAGTAATTTCGGAGACCAATGGAATCATCTTCCATAAGCTGGGGGAACTCGTGTTCCAAAAAATTTTGGTAAGCATCTCCATTCAAACGTAAGGGGAGAAAATAGGGCCCAATAAAATAATCCCCAATTATGCCTACCCATACATTAAAAGAGAATCTGTCTTGGAAATGAGTTTGCGTTATCGCATGTGGGTTATCTTCCGCCCAGATGTGGTTGTTATGGAAGTTCATGATACCATTTCTTGAAAAATTGGCCTCATCTATGAAGAGGATTTTCGATGAAATTTGGGGATGTTGTTCGACTTTTCTTTGAAGCCATTGAGCAAATTCGATACGTGGTTGAAAATCACGTAGCGTAAGTGCCTGAACACGCTGAATATCTGTTCCTTTAAAATTCTGCAAACGGTCATGTGACTCACATTTAATGTTTGACTAATTTTTCTTGTACTTGTCTCTGGATGTTCACTAATTTCTTCGAGAACCGCCTCCTCCAATTCCACAGCTCTTGTAGTCCGTGGCCGTCCTACTGCAGAATTTCTTTCAAAGCTTCCAGATTCGGAAAGTCACCGGAAAAGATTCGCAAATGTCGCTGCACAAGGAGTGACGCGTTGGGGATACCTTTCCTGATAGATGCTTCTGGACTCGGTTGAATTTCCGTCAGCCAAGCCGTATGCAAAAACCATATCAGCCGTTTCAGCATTCGTAAAGTCGGGCATGGTACTCGATTTAATTAACTCAATTTGCAAGCGGAGAGTGACAAAAATTATTGAAATCAAATTTGGCTATACTGCGTGTAGAGTTTGATGAAAATAACTGAAATTGCAAAAAACTTATGACAAAAACCAACCATGTTTTGAGAACTTTCAACGATTTTTTTCTCTTTCATCTCTATAGTCCTGGACTCGGATGTCACGCAGGTAGCTATAGCTGCCTCCGTGGTGACGTTGGTTGTTGCCCTGGAATGCAGGGTCTGCTAACCGAAACCACATATATCCGTTTGGCTTCTGTTTATTGACTCCGTTGATTTGTCGTTTACCAAGTGTTGTTCATCCTTGCACTTCTTCACCGTACTGATGAGGGCCGAAGCCCAAAACACGTGTCTATGGTTAACACTTTTTTTTAGGGCTATGTGCAATAATTTTTTTTATTTTGTATTTATATATCAAATAAAAATTTCAAAAAATCAAAATGAAATCAAAAGAAAATTAAATGACTACATCACTAGCTTGCCTCGTACAGAGATACATAATTCATTATATTCCTAACCATCCCAACAGAAACATTTCTCCGTTTTTTATATAAGTATCCCCTATGACATAACAACCTTCTCAAAAATTTGTCATTTTATTATATCGTAAATGTAATTTTATTTTGAAGAACAAACAGTTCATATATATGTTTATATTAATGTACGTGTATAAAATTGTATATCTATGTTTCGCAAACACCTAGTGTTAAATATTAATCTTGTATTTTATTATTTTACTACATGATACATTTTTACTTCCTGTTTGTAATTTTCACAGTCACACACAAACTAAACAGTTTATGCTTTCTCGTTTATTAACTTATTCCCTACTTCTGCCTATGTTTATATATTGTACTGAAGTTAATAAATTATTATTATTATATTATATTATTATATATATATATATATATATATATATATATACTTCACATCAATATTATCACATATACATTATTTATATACATACATTATGTTAGTACTGGACATTATGGTAACTCTTAATTGGTTTAATTTTTAGTTTTTTCCTTTATTAATTTTTTCAATATATTTTCATGTATACATACTTTTATTTAGATATATACTATGTATACACCCATTATTTCCTCTTTTTTATATTTTCTTTTTTTATTGTATTTTATAATTTTTTTCAATAGGTCATTGGATTGGTTTTGTAATTTTTTTCAGATATTATATGAGTACCATTTTTTGTAATGTCTTCATCGTTTTTAATTGTTAGTAGGTTATAGTGACGAACAATAACATACTTTTCGAATTCTTAGTAAGTGCGTGGACTTCATGTAAAATTCGTCTTGGCAATCTCCGTTCTCACCATGTATTGGTAGGGGGGGTCACTACTTTTGAAAAATATCCATAATGGATTGGTATTTCATTGAATTTCTACCCTACCAATTTCTCTGCACAGGATCTGTCTCCAGGGAACATATTCCTATGGAATACCCTCTTGGTAGTTTTAATTTATATCTGGATTTTAGAAATACAAAATAATATTACGGAGCATATTCCCGGAAGGAAGATTCCTCTAAATCATTTCCAATAGTGAGTTCGTAGAATGCAACTTGCCTCATTCAGAAGAAGGGAAGAATTCATTATATGCATATGATTAACATCAACATTAACATATATAGATTCTCATTACATAATTTCTACATTGTTGTTGTTGATTGTTAATAGATTATAGTGATGAACAATAACATATTTCTTGAATCCTTAGTAACTGCGTTGACTTCATATACAATTCGTCGTGCCAATCTCCGTTCTCACCATGTACCTACTGGTAGGGGGTCATTACTTTAACAATTTTGAAGAATGTCTATAATGGATTGAGATTTTATTGCATTTCTAAGCTACCAAATTCATTCAAATGCACGGGCTCTGTTTCCAGGGAACATACTTCTATGGAATACCCTCTTGATATTATTTTTTTCTATCTGGATATTGGAAATCCAATATAATGTTGCGGAGCATATTCCCTGAAGGAAGAGTCCTCAAAAGCATTTTCAATGGTGAGTTCGTAGAAAGCAACTTGCCTCATTCGGAAGGAGTGAAGAATTCATTATATATATACATATATATATATATATATATATATATATATAAATATATGCATATACTTCACATTATTATTAGCATATATACATTATTTATATACATTCATTGGAAGTTACGATAAATCTGTATGGGTTTTATTTTTCGTTTTTTTGTTTAATTTTTTTTCATTTATATTTTCATATACTTTCATACAGATGTATACTTTCGTATACATCCAATTTTTCTATTCTTTTATTAGTTTTTCTTTTCGTTTTTCCCTCTTAAATTTTTTTTAATATTTTTTTTAATACTTGACTTTTCATTTTTTTCAAATATCATGTGAATACAATTTTTCGTAAATTTCTACATTGTTATTAATTTTTAGTAGGTTATAATGACGAACAATAACACTTCATGTGAAATTCGTCGTGGCAATCTCCGGTCTCACTATGTATTGGTAGGGGGTCAGAACTTTTGACTTGAAAAATTTTGAAAAATATCCGTAATGGATGAGGATTTTATTGCATTCCTAACCTACCAACCTCATTCATCTGCACGGGCTCTGTCTCCAGGGAACAGACTCCTATGGAATACCCTCTTGGTAGTTTTTTTTATATTTGGATTTTGGAAATCCATCTTAATGTTGCGGAGCATATTCTCTGGAGGAAGAGTTCTCTTACGAATTTCCAATGGTGAGTTCGTAGAACGCAACTTGCCTCATTCGGCAGGATATTATATATATATATATATATATATATATATATATATATATATATATATATATATATATATATGCATATACTTCACATTATTATTAACATACATACATTATTTAAATACATTCATTGATGTTAGTACTGGAAGTTACGATGAATCTTTATTGGTTTTTTTTTTTTTTTTTTTATTTTTTTTTTATTTATATTTTTTTCATATAGATGTATAATTTCGTATACATCCAATTTTTCTATTCTTTTAGTTTTTTTTCTTCGTTTTTCTTTCTTTTTTTTTTTAAATATTTTTTCAATACTTCACTTTTATTTTTTTTCAATTATCATGTGAATACAATTTTTCGTAAGTTTCTACATTGTTGTTAATTTTTAGTAGGTTATAATGACGAACAATAACACTTCATGTAAAATTCGTCGTGGCAATCTTCGGTCTCACTATGAATTGGTAGGGTATCAGAACTTTTGACTTGAACAATTTTGAAAAATATCCGTAATGGATGGGGATTTTATTGCATTTCTAACCTACCAACCTCATTCATCTTCACAGGCTTTGTCTCCAGGGACCAGACTCCTATGGAATACCCTCTTGGTTATTTTTTTTTCATATTTGGATTTTGGAAATCCATCTTAATGTTGCGGAGCATAATCTCCGGGGTAGAATACTCTTAAGCATTTGCAATGGCGAGTTTGTAGAATGCAACTTGCCCCATTCAGCAGAAGTGAAGAACTCATTATATATATATATATATATATATATATATATAATATATATATATATATATATATATAATATATATATATATACATATATATATATACTTTACATCAAAATTAACATATATACATTAAGATGAAAGCGAGGAATATCTAGGATACTGTTAAAAACAAAATGGAAGAAATTTAATGGACATAGCCCTCAAAGAAAAGTGTTAACCGTAGACACGTGTTTCGGGCATTCGGCACTCATCAGTACGGTGAAGAAGTGCAAGGATGAACAACACTTGGTAGTAAACGACAAATCAACGGGGTCAACAGACAGAAGCCTGCCCTTCATTTCAGGGCAACAACCAATGTCACCATGGAGGCAGCTATAGCTACCTGCGTGACATCCGAGTCCGGATGTTAATTGAATTTTCCAACGAAACAATGAAAAAGAGAGTTAGTGGGCGTTGACTGCCTATTTATTTTGACGTTTAGGTTTGTTTTGAAGCATGTGACATTATTTGAAAGTTGGCGGATGTCTCAACGTGCATTTGTTTAATATTAAAATGAAAAATGAACCATATTCATTTGAACATCTGGCTGACATCTATTTTGTTCATGGTCTGGCTAATGGTAACGGACTTGAAGCTCAGAGGTTGTACGCGCTGAGATTTCCTTATCGCCAGCTTCCCAACTATAAAACTTTTATAAATTCCCACCTTCGGGAATACGGCAGATTTCAGGCTCCAAGGCACGATGCTTGAAGATCGCGAAGCACGCAACCCAGTAAGAAATGAGAAATGAAGAGATTTTAGATGTATTCGAAGGAAATCCTGGTATGAATAATAATAATATTAATAATAATTTTATTTCCTTAAGACAGTTACAAACCATATGGAAAAAGTCAGTTGAGTTGTTGAGTACTCGACGAATAGCCTTGGAACATGCTATAACCATTTCATATCCAGTGCGTCCAAGGTTTGCTTCCTCAAGATTTTCTACGGCGCTTGCAGTTCTTCCGATGGATACTGCGCAACTGTACTAGGGATCCTGCATTTTTATCTCGTATCCTTTTTGCCGACGAAGCTCACTTCACTCGCGACGGAGTAATGAATTACCACAACGTTCATATTTGGGCACTAGAAAATCCACACATGATCAGATAATCTCGACACCAGAAACAGTTCAGCGTAAACATAATAATATGGGCTGGAATGGTAGGAGATTCTTCAAACTTCCTACAGAACGAATTGCCTGCATTAGTGGAGGACGTGCCTTTACAAGTTCGTCAACAAATGTGGTTTATGCACGATACCCCCCCCCCCCTCCTCATTTTCGAGTCATCGTCTGTGATTATTTGGATAGAGTGTTTTCCAATCGGTGGCTTGGCAGAGCAGGTCCAATTGCTTGGCCCCCACGGTCCCCAGATTGCAACCCGCTGGACTTCTTTTTATGGGAAACATGTAAAGGGCCTAGTTTATGCTGCAGAACCAGTGCCTTCCATCGAACTTCTTACAGAACGAATTAAGGATGCCTTTCACACCGTAAGAAACACTCCCGGAGTTTTAGAACGCGCACGGCAGTCTATGAGAAGAAGAGCGGAAGGTTGTATCGCAGAAGGAGGAGGGCCTTTCCAGCACCTTTTATAAAAAGTTAAGGTTCGTTGGGTTTCTATTTTTCAGGTAATGTTTTAGGAAACTTGTAATTCAGATCACAAACCAAATAAGTAGCGGTTTTGTTTCAATGTTAAAAATTTTAATTAAATTTAGCGAATTACAAAAAATGATTTTACTTTTTTCTCGATAACGGTTGCAGATGCGTAAAAATTACAGTCGACAAAGAAATTTACAAACTGAACAAAGAATTCATCGCATATGTCAGAATCCACCAGCGGTGCACTACAAAAGTTTATAAAAATGATTTTACTTTTTTTAACGGTCGCAGATGCGTGAAAATCATAGTTGACAAAAAATTCACAAACAAAACTAAGAATTCATTGCGTATGTGAGAATCCAACAGCGGCGCACTACAAAAAAGTTTATGGGGCGAAAAAATATCTCCCTGTAGATTCTTACAATCACTCGGCGTACTGGATGATGTAAGCCTAATACGTAACCTATGTTACAAATTTGATCTCACTATCGCAAAAACTGAAAGAGCTATGAAGAAAAAACAAATCTTGAAACTTTAACGCTCTGTAGATCGAAAAGGAAGCGTTTGCGGACACATATTTATGGAAAAAAAAGCCTTATTTTGACCTAAAAAATCCGCCCCTGAAATCTTGATACTGAATTTTGAAACACCCTGTATATATTTTGAAAAAAATGAACAATTAACCTCACTCACTTTATTGCAAACCTCTCCTCAATACGATTCAGTATAGACTGACTTACTTTAAATATTATTCATCGCCTTTACCTAAGAATATGAATCCACTTGATATTATTAGTCACCTGCGACTTCTGGTAGGAAATCGTACCCGAAAATAATATACAATACGTTGAGAGAAATTCTGATCGGAATAATATTAATATCAATAATAACAATGAAAGATAAGTACCATGTGAAGTGGAATGAATAGAAAAATCGAATTAAACGGTTTTCTTCACATAAAGGATTCAATATAAAATTGAACCGGAAAATGGTAGATCTCAGGTGAAAAACAACTACTTTCCTGGCAAGTACCACGCAGAACGTTGAATGATATTCACCTGAAAATCCATGCATACTTCCATATTATATCAATGGACATTGAATGCAAATGTTTCTTTCTGATAAGCTCGATTATGTTTAATTTATGTCGTGTTCACCTAACAATCCGCATACCGGTTTCAGGCTTCTTGGCCCTCATTCAACGTTCTGCGTGGTATTTGCCAGGAAAGTAGTTGATTTTCACCTGAGATCTACCATTTTCTGGTTCAATTTTATATTGAATCCTTTATGTGAAGAAAACCGTTTAATTCGATTTTTCTATTCATTCCACTTCACATGGCACTTATCTTTCACTATATGCTAGACGGGCTTGCCACTCCTACTGAGAAGGAATCTTTTATTTAGAAACCTATCGAGGTGGGAGATTTTCGGAGTGTTTCTTTCTGTCACTAGGTACCGCCAGTTAAAGTTTATCTTTTCCGGCGTACCTATAGGTGTTACAAGCTCGATGATGGTTTGTTTACGTTGTGTCTCACTTCAGCCAGAGTTCTTTGGACTGGCTGGTTGACTACTCCGTACTGATGAGGACCAAGAAGCCTGAAACCGGTATGCGGATTGTTAGGTGAACACGACATAAATTAAACATAATCGAGCTTATCAGAAAGAAACATTTGCATTCAATGTCCATTGATATTATATGGAAGTATGCATGGGTTTTCAGGTGAATATCATTCAACGTTCTGCGTGGTATTTGCCAGGAAAGTAGTTGTTTTTCACCTGAGATCTACCATTTTCTGGTTCAATTTTATATTGAATCCTTTATGTGAAGAAAACCGTTTGATTCGTTTTTTTTTCTAATAATATTAATAATAGTAATAATGATAGAAATGGTAAAAATACAATCAAAATTGGGTCATACTGATTGGTCCCTCATAGTGAATTTTTACCACCATTGCCTGTGATAAGAAGAATCAAATTTTGTTTCTGATTCATGTATACCTATGATTCATCTGTTCGTATGTGGTGTGGGGCTTAATTTTTTTATTTCTATTATTTCGCGCATTAGTCTTTTTTTCAATATTTTTCCCACTAGTTGTCCGAGTAAGTGAAATTTGGCAGGGTTCATGATTCCGGTGACAATGCATTTGGAATTTTTGCTAGAGAAAATACAAAATGGCGGCTCCAATATGACCGGACGAGTTTTGTGATTGGGGTTCGATTCTATTCAAAATCGGTATGTGAGGGTTCAGAGATCACGAATTTTTTTTAAAATTTTAATTCAAATGGCGAATTTTTCTGTCAAAATCCACGAAGATGGCGTCGAGATTTCTGATTCCTTTCGAAATTGGTTTCGGGATTTGGGGTCGGACATCACGATGTTTTTGTCAAAATTCACGAATTCAAGATGGCGACGTGTTTTGTTATTATGGCCTGATTCCATTCAAAATTGATATGTCCGTTTTTTGGGGTCGGAGATTATCAAATTTTGTCAGAATTCAATAAGATGACGGATTTCATGAATGACTAAAAAGAATTGAGTAAAAATGGTTGATTTTTTCAAGACAATCATTCATACAAATGCACTAAGAGGAAAAAACAATTTCTTTGATTGTTTGACCTAGGTTATTCTGTGAGCAGCAGATACGAGTTAGCCGTGAAAATAAGATATGTATTGTTGCGTGGCAAGATTTTGAATCTGCTTTTCACAGAATAACCCAGGTCAAACAATAAAAAAATGCATTTGTATAAAAGCTTGCCTTATTTTTCTCATAATTTTTATTATAGTGGATGCCCGAGTGAGAAAGCTTGTATTTTCCGAATCGATTTGTGAGTTTTCGTAATGAGGTCGGTAGGTTGTGAACTTATTTATGTTCATCAATGCGTTGTTGGAAATATCGTTTCGTTTGACCTATATATACTGATTCGTAGTTCTGACATGACAATTTGGATATTGTGTTCGTTTGTAGTTCTGATGGTGTTTTTGTGTTTCACTGACGAAAAAAGTAGGAGGTTTTCAAGTCGACGGCTATATTTTTTTTATGTATGTCCACGCATAAGTTTTCAAAGTAGTCCCATTTTGATTTTTCTTTTTTATTCAATATCATATACCTCCAAATTGGTCCCATTTGAATTCGAAAAATTAATGCCACCCCTGAAGGCATGAAAATTGGGAATGATTGATTGTTTACCAAATGAATTTTTAACTGTTAACCGATTCTACCCCGCATAACTTCGTACTAGACTAGTCGAAAAGTGGGTTTACTTAAAAAAATTGTTCCAAGTCTCCAAAAAATATGAGCAATGGCTGCTGACGAAAATTGCAATTGTTATCAACAAGAAACAAAACCAAAAAAAGGTGTACAGTTTTTTGAGAATGACTCAAGAACTATAAGTCATAGCAAAAATAGGAAAAGGGATTTTCAAAGAAGAGGGATTTTTCAATAAAAAAGTTTGACTCCCGGAATTCTATCTCCATTATTTATAATTTTAATTTAACGCTGAAAATAGAGATAAGCGCGACTTCTAAAGAGAGTACACCACACAAAAAAAAATTCATAGTATTAAATATCAATTAAAAAATTTAAATTAATTTTGGTGTGTTTTCAACACTGAAAAAACAAGGTTACGTTGGAGAAAAATAATAAGGTAATTTTTCAACAGGTTAGGCATTTGTTAATTAATCCTTATTCTTCGGACCTCGGATTCCATAAAAAACGGCATAAATGTTTAAACAATCGCTCTAAAATTTTTTCATTTTTTTTGGGCATATATATATATATATATATGCTCAACACGTTATAGAAGTTTTTAATAGTTGTTTATTTTGATTTTTCATAGTTACCAAGAAATGGTTTTGCATCAAACAAAGGCATTTAATAACAATCGAAATTTTTTTTTAGGAATTTGTTCATAAACATGAAACATGAAAAAAAACATTGCCATTTTGTCGTCTAGAGGATACAAGTATTTTACAGAAATAAAAATGATATTTTTTCTATTATTTATATAATCAGTTAAGAATTATTTCCCCTCATAAATTATAATTGGTATTTCTCATTAGAATTACCACAACGTTCATAGTTGGGCTCTAGAAAATCCACACATGATCAGACAATCTCGACACCAGGAACAGTTCAGCGTTAACATATGGGCAGGAATAGTTGGAGATACTTCAATTGGTCCTTTTATTTTACCGCGAATTTTAAATGGTGCCACACATTCGAACTTCCTACAGAACGAATTGCCTTAGTGGGGGACATGTTTTTACAAATTCGTCAACAAATGTGGTTTATGCACCTTCATGCTCCTTCAATTTCGAGTCATCGTCCGCGATTATTTGGATACTGGGTTTCCCAATCCGTGGATTGGCAGAGCAGGTCCAATTGCTTGGCCCCCACGGTCCCCAGATTGCAACCCGCTGGACTTTTTTTATGGGGACATGTAAAGGGCCCAGTTTATGGTGTAGAACCAGTGAACGCGTACGGCAGTCTATGAGAAGAGAGTGGAAGGTTGTATCGCAGAAGGAGGAGGGCATTTCCAGCACCTTTTCTAAAAAGTCGAGGTTCGTTAGGTTTCTTATTTTTTAGGTAATATTTGAGAAAACTTGTAATTTAGATCATAAACCAAATAAGTAGAGTTTTTTGTATTCAATGTGATGAGTTCCCCCTCCCCCCTTCGTTAAAAATTTTAATTAAACGTAGCGAATTACAAAAAATGATTTAACTTTTTTTCTCGATAACGGTCGCAGATGCGTAAAAATTATAAGAGACAAACAAATTCATAAACAAAACAAAGAAATCATTGCATATGTTGGAATCCACCAGCGGCGCAGTACAAAAAAGTTTATGGGGCGGAAAAGGGCTTGACCCCTGAAAAAATTTCTCCCTGTAGATTCTTACAATCACTCGGCATACTGGATGATGTAAACCTAAGCAAATGAAGAAAAAAAATCTTGAAACTTTAGCGCTCTGTAGATCGGTAACGAAGCGTTTGCGGAAAAAAAACTCTTATTTTGATCTGAAAAATTCGCCCCTGCCATTTTGATACTGAATTTTGAAACACCCTGTATATATATTGACTTCGAGTATTTTGAAAAACATTAACAATTAACCTCACTCACTTTATTGCAAACCTCTCCTCAATACGATTCAGTATAGACTGACCTTAAATATTATTCATCGCACCAATCAGACAAATATTATATGAATCCACTTTTATTCACCTGCAACTTCTGGCTAGGAAATCGTACCGGAAATAATATACAATACGTTAGGAGAAATTCTGATCGGAGTAATATTCATAATAATAATAGTATTAATGATAGTAATGGTAAAAATTGGTATGTGGGGATGTTTGGGGTCGGAAATCATGTTTTTTTTCATCAAAATCCACGAAGATGGCGACGAGTTTTCTGATTCCTTTCAAAATTGGTGTCTGGGGGTTTTTGGGGTCGGACATCACGATGTTTTTGTCGTAATTCATGAATTCAATATGGCGACGTGTTTTGTTATTATGGCCCGATTCCATTAAAAATTGGTATGTGAGTTTTTTGGGGTCGGAGATTATCAAATTTTGTCAGAATACAATAAGATGACGGATTTCATGAATGACTGAAAAGAATTGAATAAAAATGGTTGTTTTTTTAAACAGTCTTTCATATAGATGCACTAAGAGGAAAAAACAATTTCTTTGATTGTTTGACCTAGGTGATTCTGTGACCAGCAGATACAAGTTCGCCGTGAATATAAGATAGGTATCCTTGCACGGCAAGATTTTGAATCTGCTACTCACAGAATAACCCAGGTCAAACAATAAAAAAAATGCATTTGTATAAAAGCTTGTCTTATTTTTTTTTTCATTTTCATTATAGTGGATGCTCGAGTGAGAAAGCTTGTATTTTTCAAATCGATTTGATGTGAGTTTTTGTAATGAAGTCGGTTGGTTGAGAACTCATTTATGTTCATCAATGCGTTTTTGGAGATATCGTTTCGTTTGACCTATATATACTGATTCGTAGTCCTGACATGACAATTTGGATATTGTGTTCGTTTGTAGTTCCGATGGTGTTTTTGTGTTTCACTGACGAAAAAAGTAGGAGGTTTCCAAGTCGACGGCTATATTTTTTTTTATGTATGACCACGCATAACTTTTCAAAGTAGCCCGATTTTGATGATTGTTTTTTATTCAATAGGATATACCTCCACATTGGTCCCATTTGAATTTGAAAAATTAATGCCACCCCTAAATGTATGAAAATAGGGAATGATTAATTGATTACCCAATAAATTTTCAATTGTTCGTACTAGACTAGTTGAGAAGTGAGTTTCCTGCGAAAAATAATTCCAAGTCTCCAAAAAATATGAGCAATAGCTCTTTCGATTCGGGATGCAATTCTGAGAAATATATTTTTTGTTTTTTTCTGCTGACGAGAATTGCAATTGTTATAAACAAGAAACAATAACAAAAAAGGGGTACAGTTTTTTGGGAATAACTCTAAAACTATAGGTGATAGCAAAAATAGGAAATGAGATTTTCAAAGAAGAGGAAATTTCCAATGAAGAAATTTGTCTTCCTGAACTCTATCTTCATTATTTATAATTTTAATTTAACGCTGAAAATAGTGATTCGCGCGACCGCTACAGCATGCGCGCGCGTGAACTCTAATGAGAGTACTCCAAACACAACATTTTTTTTATAGTGTTAAATATAAATTGAAAAATTCAAATAAATAATGATGTTTTCAACACTGGAAAGAACAAGGTTTTATTGGAAAAAACATAAGGTAATTTTTCAACAGGTTAGGCATTTGTTAATTAATCCTTATTTTTCGGACTTCGGATTCCATAAAAAACGGCATAAATGTTCAAACAATGGCACTAAAAAAATTTCGTTTCTTGGAGCCCTTCTTATATATAAATATATATATATATATATATATATATATATATATATATATACTCAACACGTTATAAAAGTTTTTAATAGTTGTTTATTTTGTTTAATATAATTTTTCAAAGACACCAAGAAATGTTTTTGCATCAAACGAAGGCATTTAATAACAATCGAAACTTTTTTTTATGACATTTGTACTAAACAAATTGATTAATTTGATATTTTGAAAAAAAAATGCCATTTTGTTGTCTAGAGGATACAATTATTTTACAGGAAAAAAAATTTTTTTTTTTCCATTATTTATATAATTATTAAATAATTATTTCTTTTCAAAAATCATAATCCACACATGATCAGACAATCTCGACACCAGGAACAGTTCAGCGTAAACATATGGGCAGGAATAGTAGAAGATACTTCAATTGGTCCTTTTATTTTACCGGGAATTTTAAATGGTGCCACTTATTCAAACTCCTACAGAACGGATTGCCATAGTGGAGGACGATTTTTACAATACAAATTCGTCAACAGATGTGGTTTATGCACGATGCCTTCCCCCTTTCATTTTCGAGTCATCGTCCGCGATTATTTGGATACAGAGCAGGTCCAATTGTTTTGCCCCCACGGTCCCCAAATTGCAACCCACTAGACTTTTTTTTATGGGGACATGTAAAGGGCCTGGTTTATGCTGCAGAACCAGTGCCTTCCATCGAAGTCCTTACTGAACGAATTATGGATGCCTTCCACACCGTAGAGGGCATTTCCAGCACCTTTTATAAAAAGTTAAGGTTCGTTGGATTTTTTATTTTTTAGGTACTGTTTAAGAAAACTAGTAATTTAGATCACAAACCAAATAAGTGGCGTTTTTTTTTTGAATGTGATAATAGGTTCCCCCTCTTTTGTTAAAATTTTTGATTAAATGAAGCGAATTACAAAGAATGATTATACTTTTTTTTTCGATAACGCTTGCAGATGCGTAAAAATTACAGGAGACAAAAAATTTATAAACAAAACAAATAATTCATACCATTCGTTAGAATCCACCACTACAAAAAAGTTTATGGGGCAAAATAGGGCTTGACCCCCGAAAAAATATCTTCCTGTAGATTCTTACAAACATTTGGCATACTGGATGATGTAAAACCTAAAACTTAACCTATGTTTCAAATTTGATCTTATATCTCAAAAACTGAAAGAGCTATGAAAAAAGAATTCTTGAAACTTTAACGCTCTGTAAATCGGTAACGAAGCGTTTGCAGACACATGTTAATGGAAAAAAAGTCTTATTTTGACCTGAAAAAATCCGCCCCTGAAATCTTGATACTGAATTTTGAAACACCCTGTATATATATTCACTTCGGGTATTTTGAAAAAAAATTACAATTAACCTCACTCACTTTATTGCAAACCTCTCCTCAATACGATTCAGTATAGACTGACTTTAAATATTATTCATCGCACCCATCAGACAAATTTTACCTAAGCATATGAATCCACTTGATATTATTAGTCAGCTGCGACTTCTGGCTGGGAAATCGTACCGAAAATAATATACAATACGTTGAGAGAAATTCTGATCGGAATAATATTAATAATAATAATAGTAATAATGATAGTAGTGGTAATAATACAATCAAACTTGGTTCATACTGATTGGTCCCTCATAGTGAAAGTTTTTACTACCATTGCCTGTGAAGAAGAATCAAATTTTGTTTCTGTTTCATGTATACCTATGATTCATTTGTTCGTATGTGGTAAGGTGCAAATTTTTTTTTTATTTCCATTATTTCGCGCAATAGCTTTTTTACAAGTTTTTTTTTTCCATTATTTCTCCGATTACCGTGAAATTTGGCAGTGTTCATAATTTCGGTGACAATGCATTATGGAATTTCTGCTAGAAAAAAAACAAAATGACGGCTCCAATATGGCGGACGATTTTTGTGATTATGGTTCGATTCTATTCAAAATTGGTATGTGAGGGTTTTCGGGTACAGGGACCACGAATTTTTTATTGTCAAAATTCATAAACTCAAGATGGCGGCTCCAAGATGGCGGCTCCAAGATGGCGGTTCCAAGATGAATACGAAGACGAGTTTTGTGGTTATAGCCCGATTCCAATAAAAATTGGTATGTGGGGGTGTTTGGTTCCGACCCCAAACAAAATCAAAATCCACGAAGATGGTGACGAGTTTTCTGATTCCTTTCAAAATTGGTGTCTGGGGGTTTTTGGGGTAGGAAATCACGATGTTTTTGTCGAAATTCATTATTTAAGATGGCGACGTGTTTTGTTATTATGGCCCGATTCCATTCAAAATTGGTATGTGTGTTTTTTGGGGTCGGAGATTATAAAATTTTGTCAGAATTCAATAAGATGACGGATTTCATGAATGACTAAGAAGAATTGAATGAAAATAGTTGATTTTCTTAACGATAATCTTTTATTTTAAATGCACTGAGAGGAAAAAACAATTTCTTTGATTATTCGACCTAGGTGATTCTGTGGATAGCAGATACAAGTTTGCCGTGAATATAAGATAGGTATTCCTGCGCGGCAAGATTTTGAATGTGCTACTCACTGAATAACCAAGGTCAAGCAATAAAAAAAATTGTATAAAAGCTTGTCTTATTTTTCTTCATTTTTACTATAGTGGATGCTCGAGTGAGAAAGCTTGTATTTTTAAAATCGATTAATGTGAGTTTTTGTAGTGAGTTCGGTTGGTTGTGAACTTATTTATGTTCATCAATGCGTTGTTGGAAATATCGTTTCGTTTGACCTATATATACTGATTCGTAGTTCTGACATGACAATTTGGATATTGTGTTCGTTTGTAGTTCTGATGGTGTTTTTGTTTTTCACTGACGAAAAACTTGGGGGTTTTCAAGTCGATGCGTATATATTTTTTTATGTATGACCTCGCATAACTTTCCACAGTAATCCGATTTTGATGATTTTTTTTATTCAATATACCTCCAAATTGGTCCAATTTGAATTTGAAAAATTAATGCTTCCCCTAAAGGTATCAAAATAGGGAATGATTGTTAACCGATTCTACTCTGCATAATTTCGTACTAGACTAGTCGAGAAGTGAGTTTCCTGCGAAAAATAGTTCCAAGTCTCTTAAAACTCATTCGATTCGGGATGCAATTCGGAGAAAGACATTTTCTTGTTTTTTTTCGTCTGACGAAAATTGCAATTGGTATTAACAAGAAACAATAATAATAAAAAGAAGTTCAGTTTTTTAGGAATAACACAAAAACTATTTTGGCAATAGCCAAAATAAGAAGAGGGATTCTTAAAGAAGGGGAAATTTCTCAATAAAAAAGTTCTAACTCCCGGAACTCTATCTCCATTATTTATAATTTTAATTTATCGCTGAAAATAGGGCTTCGCGCGACTGCTACGGCATGCGCGCGCATGTACTCTAAAGAGAGTACACCAGACAATTTTTTTTATAGTATTAAATATCAATTTAAAAATTTGAATAAATTATGGTCTGTTTTAAACACTGGACAGAACAAGTTCACGTTGGAAATAGAAAATGGAGATAATTTTCAACGACTTAGGCAATTGTTAATTAGTCCTTATTTTTCGGACCTCGAGTTTCATAAAAAACGGCATAAATGCTTAAATAATGGCTTTAAAAATTGTTCGCTCCTTGAAGTCCTTCTTATATTATATATATATATATATATATATATATATATATATATATATACTAGCAGACCCGGCCACACGTTGCTGTGGCTAAGGTTTTTGTTATAAACTAAAACCCGACAGACGTTTCTATGTTTCCTAAAATGTTTTTCCCGAAAACTCTTGTCTGTGTAGAATTTCTTTTTTTCTATGTTTTCCTTCATGTTGTTCGATCTGGACTATGCTTTTGATTCCTTCCGCTTCCTGTTGTCCCGTTATCCCGTTTTCCTGTTATTCCCGTTTTTTCCTTTATCCCGTTATTCCGTTTTCCCGTTTTTTTGTCATCCCGTTATCCTGTTATTCCCGTTATCCCGTTTTCCTGTTATCCCATTTTTTTCATTATCCCGTTATCCCGTTTTCCCCTTATCCCCTTATCCTGTCATCCCGTTTTCCGTTTTTTCGTTATTATCCCGTTTTTTCTTCATCCCGTTCTCAATTTATCGTACTACAATTATTATATTCGATTGCCATCTTGCGGATCTGTCGATAAAATAAAAAAACATAAAAATCGCGATGGAAAAATAGGGGTTGATCGTAGAAGGGTGAAAATTCAGGGTTGTATGTATTTTGGAATGCTGTATCATAAAAAAGTAAAAAAATGAAATTTTCCCAAAAAAATCAAATAAAAAATTAAGGGGTGGACCACCCTTAACATTTAGGAGGATGAAAAATAGCCTATCTCTCAAGTTGTCAAAAATTACACATACATGCTAATTTTCATCAAAATCGGTTGACTTGGTGAAGAGTTCACTGGGAACAAACACAGGACACTGGATTTATATATATTAAGACATGGATTATATATATATTTATATATATATATATATATATATATATATATATATATATATATATATATATATATATATATATATATATATATATATATATATATATATATATATATATATATATATATATATATATATATATATATATATATATATATATATATATATATATATATATATATATATATATATATATATATAAAAAAATATATTATAATTTCCAAAAATTTAAAAAAAAAAATTAAAAAAAAATTCCTTTTTATTTTTTTAAAAAAAGGATTAATTATAATCAGAAATATATTTTTGGACATTTGTTTATAAATTGTTTATAAACAAATTGATTAGTTTGATATTTTTGTTTTTTTTTTGACATTTTGTTGTCTAGAGGACATAATTATTCTACAGAAAAAAAGATTCTCGAAAAATTTTTGTTATTGTTTATAATCCTTTTTTTATGTCCATTATTTGAATAATTAATTGGTTATGATTTTTTTTCGTCGAAAATTAGAATTGTTCATTAAGTCAACAAGTTGTTATGAACAAATTTCAAGTCCCATTATATTTTTTTTCTGAAACAACTGAAAATCACAAAAGCAACCATATGCAACAAAGTGTCGTTTTTTTTAAAAATATTATTTATAGATTTTTTTTCTGAAATAACGGTATATAATTTTTTTTTAAATGATTTCTCAAAAAACTATTTATCTTGAATATCTATTAACAAATATGTGATTAAACAACGCTAGAATACATGATGAAGTTGACATTATTTGAATAAATCCTTGTATTAATGTTCATAACTGAAACCAACATTTTTTTAATAATTCAAATATTAGTCTACAAAATCGTATTGAGGTACCAAAGGGCTAACTTTCATAGTTTGAAAGATAAGCACTGTGAGAAGTAAATAACGGAATTTTTTATAAACAAATGCATATAAACAGAAAACCATCACAGGTACAGACTTGGAGAGATCAACTAATGTTCTATAAAATTATTTGGAGAGTTGATAACTGTATCTTCAATAGTTCAAAAGTTAAGCGGTTTGTCACTTAAAAACTCAAATGGCCGCTGCAACATTTATATACCGAAATTACAGAAAAATCTATTAAAAATATTGAAAAAAATTATCGACACTTTGTTGCATTTATGGGATTGGGAATTTGTTTATAACAAATTGTTAACTTAATAAACAATTAAAGTTTTAATAAAAAAATATGTTTTTTTATTCTATTGAGAAATGACAATTATTATTTCTAAAGAAAACAAAATATCTCAACTAATTATTCAAATAATGGAAATATAAAAAAAACTATTATAAACAATAATTTTTTTTTCAAGAAATATTTTTTTTTGTAAAATAATTATAATCTCTAAATAATGGCTAAAAAACAAAAATATCAAACCAATCAATTTATTTATAACCAATTTATAAACAAGTGTCCTAAATTTTTTTTTCCGAATGTTATTAAATGCCTTCGTTTGATGCAAAAACAGCAATAGCAAAACATAGATAATTTTTTTGGTTTTTTTTTGTTAATTTTAAAAATTATAATAAACAAAATAAACTACTTTCAAAAACTTTTATTACGTGATCTTGTTAAATATACCTATATATTTTTAGAGCTATTATTTAAACATTTATGCCGTTTTTTATGAAAACCGAGGCTCGAAAAATAAGGACTGATTAACAAATGCCTAACTTGTTGAAAAATTAACCTATTTTTTTTTCCAACGTGACCTTGTTTTTTCAAGTTTTGAAAACACCATAATTTATTAAAATTGATATTTAATATTATAAAAAAAAATTATGTGGTGTCTGCTCTTTAGAGACGAGCGCTATTTTCAACGTTAAATTAAAATCATAAATAAAGGAGATAGAGTTCCGTAAGTCGGAACTTTTTTTATTGGAAATTTACTCCTCTTTAAAAATCGTGTTTTTTGATTTTCGCTGGCGCTTATAGTTTTTTAGTTAATCCCAAAAAACTGAACCCCATTTTTTGTTATTGTTTTTTGTTAATAACAATTGCAATTTTTGTCAGCAGAAAAAAAACACAAAAATGTGTTTCTTGAGAAAATCTATTACATAATTATTTCCAAGCCATGTGTTCTCAGCTAATTTATTCAATTTCTGACACAACTCATATAGAGGTGAGCTAAAAATTTGTGCCATGTACCCAACTATTTAAAACTGTGTTTCAGCTGTGATAAAGAAATTGAAAATAAAAATCCAATTCAACGTTCGTTAACCATTTCCTGACTGAAAAGCATTGCTTTGCTAATGACTTTGAACATTTTCATGTAGAAAACAAGGGTCAAAAACTCAATCTCTCAGAAAGCTTAGAGATTAACAAATACAAGAATTCACAATATTTATCGAATGACCAGATTAGTTTGGATAATTTGCCCCTTTCAAATCTGTTTACGAGAAATGGAATAATCTTCCGTCCAATAATCACTTTTTTACATAATATCCAACTGAGTACCTGCTCCTATTATTTATATCAAACCCCAGTAATTGTAATTTAGTTTATCTACTCCTATTGAATTATATATTGATTATTCAACTGCTTTTGAGCAATTAATAGTATATATAAACAAACAACGTGAGTTATAATAACCCACTACTATAACTCACTATAATAAATCGGAAAAGATTCATGGATTTATTTACGAACCGAATATCAAGGTGGCTCTGTTCTTCTGTACAAGCCGTTTGACCGAAAGGAAACAGTCCATTATTGTTATTGAGGGAAGAAATGTCACTTGAATAATTTTGACGTTTTCAAATTGAGTTAATACCTAATTATTCTGAATTCTGTGCTGAAAAAGATGAATTCAGATAGCGAAGATGAATTATTATGTACACTTCCAGAAATAAGACAAGTAGATATTGTTACCATACAGAATTTATTGCCCGAAAAATCCCAAAACAAATATAAAGGTGCATACAAAAATTTCCAAGATTGGTGTAGCAACAAGAACATTAAGTCATCGTTCACAGAAAATGTACTTTTGGCATATTTTAGTGAACTTATCACTAAATATAAAGCATCGTCCCTATGGACTTTCTACTCCATGCTAAGAAGCACACTCAACATAAATAATGGAATCAATATAGAGAATTATTTGAAATTACGCGCGTTTCTTAAACGTCAATCAGAGAAACATGTAGCTTAAAATGCAAAAACTTTTAGGCCAGAACAACTTAATAATTTCATAAATGAAGCTCCTGATGAGAAATATCTGGCGACAAAGGTAGTAGATCTCACAATATTCAATCGTTTTTATCATCTAGTCAATTACATAATTTAATTCAGGTTGCTTTAATAATGGGCATTATGGGTGCTTGTCGTGCAGCAGAATTGCACTCTATGTAAATTACAGATTTAGAAGATCATGGTTCTATTTTTATGGTCAATGTACCAAATACAAAAACAAAAATTGGCAGAAAATTCACTGTTACGAGAAATTTTTATACCATAGTTAAGAAATTTTTAAATCTTCGTCCTACTGATATATCGCAAACGATATTAGTCTTTAAATTTCAAAATGGAAAATATCACTCACAAAGAATTGGCATTAATAAATTTGGAGCAATGGGGAAAGACATTGCTACATTTTTAAAATTACCACACTGTAATTTATATACAGGGCATTGTTTTCGCCGCTCGTCGGCAACTTTATTAGTAGATGCTGGAGGGGATATTCAATTCAATTCAATTCAATTTCTTTATTTCCAATCAGACTTATACATACATAAGTATAGGATATTGTCAGGTCAATTTTAAATAATCTGTTGAAAAACAATCATTACAGAATACAAATATATAATAGTATAGTATATAATAATATAATATATGCTGATGTATATAAAAAACAGAGTGTAGAGACAAAAAACAGTGTATAAAGAAGTATATAAAGGACATTGTATAAAAGTGTACATAAGTAGGTGGTTATACCAGGTTACAACACATATATTCCGGAACCGAATAAAAAGACCCGTTAACTAAAAGTTTTCGAACTTCATATTTGAATTTGTTCACATTTGATAATATTTTAAGCCTAGTGGGTAAGTGGTTGTATAACTTGATCGGCAAAACCAACGGACTGTTAGCCACAGTTGACAAACGATGGGATGGTATATTGATATTGAAGTTTTGCCTTAAGTTGTGTACCATATTTTCACGAGACTGGTTGAGAATAGCTGGGTTATTTTTTATATATAATATGCAATTATAAATGAAGAGAGAAGGGAACGTTAAAAGCTCAAGTTGTTTAAACAATTGGCGACAGGAAAACGTCCTGGGTTTGAACATCATGTTACGTACAATCTTTTTTGTTGAATAAAAACTTCATTAGACCTAGAACTGTTGCCCCAGGCTAGAATCCCATTATTCATGGTTGAATAAACGTATGAATAATAGTACAATTTCAAGAGATTGTGATCAATTCTTGATCGAAGTTGGTAGATTGCAAAACAATGTCTCGCTAATCTTTTAGAACGTTATCGATTTGATACGTCCATGAAAGTTTAGAGTCTATTAAGACTCCCAAGTATTTTACTACTTGCTTTTGTTCGAAAGATTCATCATGTAATTTTATTATAAAACTTTTATTTAAATCCTTCAAGGAGAACATGATTAATTCAGTCTTGCTTTGATTCAATATAAGGTTGTTCTTTTGACAATAATTATTGATATAATTTGCGGCCTCAGTACATGTGTTGTTCAGATTTGCTAGTGATTCCCCAGAGCAGGCAACAGAAGTGTCATCTGCGTATAACGATATGTGAGTTCCAGACATATTTTTGTATGTTATATCATTTACAAAAATTATAAATAACAGAGGCCCCAGCAAACTCCCCTGAGGGACGCCGCTGCTTACCGCTTCTACTTCAGAGTAATACGAAATATCGTTAAGTCGTAATCTAACACGTTGCGTACGATTTGATAGAAATCCCTCAAGCCACTGTAAAGCATTTCCTCGTATCCCATAGCTTTCCAACTTTTGAAGTAGGAGTTCGATGTTAATTACTTCGAATGCTCTCTGTAAATCGAAAAAAAGACAGGCTGCAAACCTACTTTTATCTAAGTTTTGAAGAACTTCATTATACAGTGCTATGATTGCTTGATTGGTAGACATTCCCCTTCTAAAACCGAATTGAAAGGGACTGAAAAATGTATTATTATCAAGAAATGTCACCAGTCTCTGGTAGAATGCTTTTTCAAAAACTTTGGAGAATACTGATAACAATGCCACCCCCGGCACTGAAACGCCATGGTGGTTGGCGATCAACTACTTTGGCTGAGGGGTACGTTGATGATTCCGAAAAGAATAAGACAGATACTACAAATAAAATATACAGTTCTATGACACCTCAACCAGTTAGTACATCAACAACATATATGCAACAAACCCAAAATGAAACAATAAACTTGCATAATTCAGTCCCACATATTCAGTTTACTGGTTGTTCAAACTTTACAGTTGATTTTATTAATAAAAAAATGAGTAATTACAATTAATATGTGTATAGCATTGTTATAGGGTAACTATTGAGATTTGTGAATAAAGTTCTTTCTCTGTACTTGTATCTTAGTATTTATTGTTATAGTCGTAGATAAATTATAGTACTCAACTTGCGGTAATGGCCATAACTCACTTGATGAATAACAACACTCGCCTGCGGCTCGTGCTGCAAACTTCATCTGCGTGAGTTATGACCTACATTACCGCTCGTTAAATAATATACTATTATCTCCACTTGAAAATGCTATAGTATAGCGTGCCGTGGGTTTTGTAAACCAATTTTGTGGAAATCGTAGTGAAGTGTTATCAGTTCACTTTTTATAAAATAAAATATTGAATAAAATACGAGGTGTGTGGATTTGGGTGAAATATTGAATATTGCTTAATGAAATTTTTCATATTTTCAAAAGCGAAGGTTTTTCAATTCTATGGCATTGTGAAAATATGTTGCCGTATTAGAGCAATTTGATTCTTTTTCGAATTTCTCAGTTTGAGACATAGCATAGTCCACATTCCGCATAATAACTTTTCAACATGTCCACGTGTCCATCCCCACACTCTGAAACAAACTCTGGAAGTTATTTTTCTTCAACGGTCTGTATCTATACAACAAAAGATTCCCAAAAAAGCATTTGGAAGAAACTATTCATTTTAGAAAAGGTGACAAGTGAAAGAGCGGAAATAAAATGTAAAAACTTACCAATATACGTCCTTCCAGCTGCTTCGGGACCTACCTGCAAAAAATATTCTCAATGAAATAATTTCATATGCCACATGATTATTTTTTCAAGCTTTCATTTAGATCAACAATTAATAACCAACAATTGCCTAACGTGGATCAAATCTTGCTATTTAAATTTGACCCATTCAATCGCCTTCAAATTTGGCATGGGTATATATAGATCAAAGTTATTTTCTCGATTCCAATGATTAAATATTTTTTTTATGGGTACCTATAGTGAAATAAGCGTTTTTGGTTTATTCTACCCACTTGTAAATACCCTGCTAATAATAATATATAAGTATTTTGGACTATCAAAAAAGGTTATATATGCGAAAAATTGCGTTTTCCGTAAGCTCGAATGCAACCTTCAGGTAATCGTTTTTACAAATTAAGAAATACAAAGATCTGAATAAAAGCAGATTTCTTACGGTTCAAAATGTATATTTGGGGAACATTTGAGGATGACAAGAAAATTAAATGACAAAAATATACTTGGAATCGTTTTTTTTTGTGAAATAGGTGAAAAAGTAAGTTGAATTGACTTTTGAAGGGACATAAGTGATTGAAAGATACGTGAGTGCCTCAAATTTTATTGAAAACAGAGAAGGAGTCATCTAAACCAATTTTATGTCATTTTTATGCTTAGTAAAAAACTACTATCATCCTACCTGTTTATCAGCACATCAAATCACTCCTCCACAAAATCAAAAGAGTCACAAGTCACCATACACATTTTCATTTCACATTTCAAAAACACAATCCTTTGTCAAAAATGTATGAATATATTTGGACCGCGCGAAATCACGTTAATGAATCACTCTCCACAAAATCAAAAGAGTCACAAGTCACCATACACATTTTCAGTTCACATTTCAAAAACACAATCCTTTGTCAAAAATGTATGAATTATTTGGACCGCCCGAAATCACGTTAATGCTTTGTTCAACTTCGTTCGACTACTCAGCGTATGACTGTTGCCCAAAATCTGTTGTAGGCGATTGCAGTTTTTTGTTGTTCAATGACTAAGCAGTGGTGAAAGAAGAGTTTTAACGATAGGCATAGTATGATATTAATCCACAAAAACAATAAAATGAGTTCTGTAAACTGTCTCAAAGAGACTGAAGGGCAGTATTTACATTGGCGTACCTTTTTCCCACATTTTTATTAACTCGCTCTCCTGTCTGTCTGTTTGTCTGTTTGTCTGTAAGGAGCAATCGATTTCAAACTAACTTTCCGGTAAGCTAGAGACTTGAAACTTCAAACATAGTTCAGAAATGGATGACAATGCAATATTATCTGGCTTTCTTGTCCATCTGTTTGTTTGTTTGTTTGAACAAATAATACTAGTAAGGAGCAATCGATTTTAAACTTCCCTATGAGTTAGAGACTTAATTAACATAGCTCACAACTGGATGACAATTTAATATATTCTCACTTTCTTGTCTGTCTATTTGTTTGTCTTTAATAATAATACCAGTAAGGGGCAATTGATTTTAAACTAACAAACACAGCTCAGAACAGGAGGAAAATGCTATATTCACTTGCTTTCTCGTCTGCTTGTTTGTTTGTTTGTCTGTAATAATAATAATAGTAAGGAGCAGTCGATTTCAAACTAATTTCCTGATGAGCTAGAGAGTAGAAACTTCAAACATAGCTCAGAACTCGCTTTCTTGTCTGTCTATGTATTTGGGTGTGATAATAATAATAGCAAGGAGCAATCGATTTTAAATTAACTTCCCGATGTGCTAGAGACTTGGAACTTCAAACATAGCTCACAATTGGATGACAATGCAATTTTAACTCGCTTTATTGTCTGTGATGATAATAGTAAGGAGTAATCGATTTTGAAGTAACTTCCCTATGAGCTAGAACTTGGAGAATGATGAATAAGATAAAACAACTAAAAAACAGCCTCTAGTGTATATTTGATTGGTTCAATGTAGAACTAGCCGCCGTGGCAAAATTTGTTTTCCTGAACATTTCCTTGGGAGATATCCACGAACATAGCCCAAGCTGTTGCCTTCGGGAGTGGATAGGATTCTATAATCATTTGTCTCCCACTCTCAAAGGTTTATAGGGTTATTTTGGAACATCCACAAGAATCCCCAATATATTTATATCATCCTCTGTTATATTTGATAGAATCTCACTAGTATCTTCTAGACAGTTAGCTCCTTCTGACTGTATGAATTATTGAGAAGTAAATGTGTTTTTGAAAGCTCTGGAAATTTGATAGGGGTTGGGTTTCTGGCATTTTCAAAACTATTTCCGAGTTGACCAAAATAATTTTCCACACATTCCTGATTGATATTTCTCGTCAATACGTAGGAGTGACCCTCACTATATAGGTTTTCCCAAAGTTGCAGAAATGCCGAAATTGTTATCTGCCACCTCTCAACGAATCTCATTTGTCCAGTCGTGTTTGTTCCTGTTTCAGATATTACAGTTTTTTTAGATAATTTGCTGAAAACTATTTTTATTTCTTCCAGAATATCAATTTGTTTTGATGTTCAGAAAAAAAGGTTTAGAGAATATATATATATATATATATATATATATATATATATATATATATATATATAAATACTCTTTATCGACCCAAAAAAACATTAATGTCTTTAATAGGGATCGTCATCTATCGAAAAATACAAATGAATATAGATATTTAATTGATTGCATCCTAATTTCAATTCTGCAAATGATTCTTTAAATTGGTTTCAAATCGATTTTTGAGATAGCTTTTTTCAGATTATTGGGTAGGTTGTTGTAAATCAAAACTCCAGTATATAACAGAGATTTTTTCCAAAAGTTCGTCATTATTTTGTGACGATACTTTTGGATTACCTAGTTTGGTAATTATGAAGTGTGTCCGTTGTATGAAATTCCAATGATGAATATTTTTATTATTGAAGAAATAATGTATGAACCGAAATATTTTCGATATATAACCAGCTGATATCCACTAGATTATTTGGAGCATATAAATGGGAAGTAGGCTCCAAGAAAGGTAATTCAAGTATACATGTGATACTTTTGTATTTCAGATATTTCTCTCTTTTAAATCTTGGTAATCGTCCTGAAACTCTAATTGATTCACATCCTAGAAAATGGATGTCATTTCGTGCATGTTCTTAAAAAAATAACAACCTTTTGCGTTCAAGAGGTCATCTTGAACGATGGAATATAGTCACTAAAGTTTATCTTTGAGCCCCAGATGATTTCACATTTGATTTTATGAAAGCCCTGTTCATATTTTCAAGCAAATCAATACTTCTTTTCGCCAAAAAAACCTGTTCGAGTCCTTAATGTTCCTCCGATTCTGTTTTCAAATCTATTGTAAATATCAGTTAAGTGTGAATTTTGAGCTAGGTTTACGAAAGCATATAAAAAGCATTTTACTTTCAATAATATCGTGTTTGAAATTATTGTCAAAACAATATTGGTTGTGGGTCAACAATTATTTTCCTTAGTTGATTTCGTGTGGAATCCCAATCCTTTTTAAGACGAAACCGAAAAGGAAGAGGTTCTCTAGTCGACGGGTATTATTAATTTTTTATTTTTTATTTTTTTATGTATGATCACGCACATCTTTTTACTGAGACGTCCGATTACGATAATTCTTTCAGTGGATAGGCTGTACTTCGAAGTTGGTCCCATTTGAGTTTTAAAGATGAAATCCACCCCTAAGGGTAGGAAAATGAAGGATATTGATCACTCACCCTCTGAATTCTGGTCTGTTAACAGATTCTATCAGGCATAACTTTGTACTGGGTTCTTCGATTTGGATGATTCTTTTTTTAATAAATAGGGTATACCCCATATTTGGATTTCGAATGGAATTATCCTCCCTCACGAGTAGAAAAATAGGGGATAATTGATTTTTCACTTGTGAACATTGGCACACACATATGTAGTTGACAATGACACATCGCTACTGTCATTATTCCACATATGTCACAATAATTATATTCTATGAGATGATGGAATGATATACAAAGTAATGAAATAAACTAACCAGAAAAATAGATAATCATATTATTTAACTGGTAATAGTTGAAGTGAGGTAGTAGATTTCAGCCACAAAAAATTGAAAAATTAAAACTTTTTAACAAAAAATTCAACCGACGAAATACGGAACTGAAAAGTAAAAAATAAAATAAACCTTCTTAGTCTCAATAACTAGGCTCCTAAACTGATGTAAGTAACTAATTTTGAGTCGGCGCCAAACAAACAAACAACGAAGAACATTGAATTACTTCAAAAAAATTATCAGAATGTCACAGTGCAACTCGATGCCATCATTTTACGCCTTACCTAATTCATTTGCTTGTTTGTTTAGCGCCGACTCAAAATTAGTTACTTACATTAATTAAGGAGCCTAGTTATTGAGACTAAGAAGGTTTATTTTATTTTTCACTTTTCAGTTCCGTATTTCGTCGGTTTAATTTTAAGTTAAAAAGTTTTTTGTCATTTTATATTATTACTTGTGGAGCGCATAAAATATTCGTAAAGTTAATTCCATGAAAAAAAAATCTGCACATTAATGACCCCACTATATGGTCTACAACAATCAATTTAATGAATTTTCGTTTTATGTTCATCCCCTAATCAGTTTATATTACATAATTAAATAAATACTAGAAAAACATACTTTTTTCGTCAATAAGTATATCTAAAACAATCAATGCCGTCATTACTCTGCAAGTTACACCAACCCACAGCTCTGCACTTGTTCATTTTGATACTAAACACGAATTTATCACTTTCTTTACAACTGCAAAATCACCAGTTACAACGACTCACTCTGTAATAATGTTTCCATGCCTCAACTTGGCTCACTTGGTATATGCCATATATGGGGAAGAACAAGATTAAGCTTAACTCTGAGAAAACAGAGGTCATCAACTTCACGAGGAAACTCACCAATGTGAAGATCTTCGGGAAGCTGAGGATTGGAGAAAGCAAAGTGACGGAGAGGCCCTCAGTGCGATACCTGGGAGTACAGCTGGACAAGCGTATGAGCTTGCATAAGCAAATAGGGCCGCGATAAAGCGAACGTATCCCCTCATTGCACGTAATTCCAGCCTGTCATTAGATAACAAGCTTCGAATATACAAGCAAATCATTAGACCAGCAATAACATACGCTTGCCCGGTATTTTGTAGCCTTCCCAAAACGCAGATGTCGAGACTGGAAAGGTTGCAAAACAAAGCACTCCGTATTGTTACGAACAGTAACAGATACATCCGGCTGGATGATCTGCGCGAGATAGCAAACGTAGAAAAACTGGGAGATTTCATAATTAAAATATCGGATAAATTTTATAGACATCACATCCCTAAGAGTCCGCTTACAGCAGTAATCACTAACGTACGAGCCGACCAAAGAAGGAAGCATGGTGTGATTTATCAAAACCTAGAACTCAACAGGGAGATAGAGTAGAAACCAGTAATTCGAAATTCGAACGAAATAAAACAATAGTAAAGAACCCAATTGGGTATTACCTTTTAAAAACATCATTCCCATTAGCTGGTTTTTTATTTTTTCCTCATTAAATAAAGCTTGATTGCAAAAACTCTTACCCATTATCTAGTTCCTTAATTTTTATATAAAATAGACAAGCGAAAGACGCATAAGCCTAGCCAGGAGGCGTTTAGATATTCTAACAACCAAAACATAAAAAAAGACTTATGAAATCGTCAGGCACCTGTTAACACCAACAGGGGCTGTCCCTTCGCCCCATCAAGAGGGCAAGGAGACAGTCGATAAGTCCCCCAACAAAAAGCCACAATCTTCCCCACCCACCACCCGAAGGAGGAACTGGAAATTAAGTGTATTTATTGTAAATAGTAATTAGTCTAGTTATGTAAGAAATATGTGTATATACTGCTATTAAAGTACTTTTGGATTGGATTGGATTGGTATACGCCTCAGATTCACGCGGTTGCGTAGGCTAAGCGTAAAATTCGAAGTGGGGATCTTGACCCAAATATGGCGGAGAGTGAACTTACTTGTGTTTACTTCTCTACGGTGGCCTAGGTAACTAACCATCGACTTACGGATACAAAGAGTTGAACCACTACACCATAAAAATGTGGGATGTTCCAACAAAAAATGGAATATCTCTGGAGGCGGATTTAATTATCTTAGGTGTATTTATTTCAATATTTTTTCTCTAGAATAGCTCTTTTTGGATTTTCAATAATGCAATCGAAAGATCCTGTGAAACTCTATCATTATCTGAACAGTTTTTCATGTTATTGAATAATATAATTTAGAAACAATCACGGCAGAGCAATACTATTGATATTATTTTTTTCGCAGGTATAGTGGTCTTTTCCATCATTGGGTTCAAGGCTACCATGACTTTCGAGAAGTGTTTGGATATCAGGAACGCGACGCTGTACGACCTATTCGGTAGCAGCGGGTTCGATGAAAGCCATTTACCAGAAGCGGGAAGCTTGATCAAGGTCCCCGTTGGAACCGAAATGGTTTCCAAGATAATGCCGGTGCTGCCGTTCTGTGATTTGGAGACGGAACTGGATAAGGTGAGATAACGAACGCTTCAGGCAATTGCATCCCATCAAAAATAGATCTCATTTATATACAGAACTTGTAGACTAGGTCGTTCGAATAGGTGTTGCATGAGTGGTAACCTTAGTACTGCTTTAGAGTGCTCTCCAGCAGAAGAAATTATACATGATTGTACCCTAAATAGCGGACAGCTTAGGGGATTTTTTTTGTCCGTTATTGGGAGGTGTCTGTTATTAAGAGGTTCAACAATTTTAATATATAGGAAGTTCGATTAATGCCTTGCAAATTAAAGTTACCCAAAATTCCTTAAATCGGTTCAGTAATATAAACCTTCGAAGTCTTTGATTTTTGAGATACAGGATGTCAAAATTGAACAATAAAAATATTTTTAGATTTAATTCAAAAATGTAAAATTAATAAAAGCGATCGGAAGTTTTATTTATTCTTTCTGTACAAATTTTTAGCAATAGGCATTTTCACAGACAGACAAGAATAAAAAACTGCCACTCACTGTAACATTTATTTGAAGAAATTGTAAAATACAATTACATATGAGATGTGAATGATCTTTTTAAAAAAATCTAATATTGTCGTCATATTCCTTAGTTTATTTTCAAAAAATTCATGTTAACAATTCATCAAAATCTCTGATATTTTTGTGTAAGCGTACACATTGTTACTCACAAAAAAGAATTTCTCTAGATACCTTGAATTATCACAGGCTTCAAATTATTTGTCTTCTATTGAGAAGCAATTAAATTTGTATGTAAATAATATCCAGTAACAAGTATTTTCATAAACATCTTACTTTGTGAACCCTTGTTCAAGGAGCAAGAATTACTCATACTCTCGTCTTTATACATACTAGAAACTGCGTGCCTGGTACATAAGAACAAATCATCCTACGATGGGTTCAAACTATCTTATTAATTTATATACTTTATTTATTTACTCCTTTGATGTTCTGTTAACTTATGACTATTCGTTCACCTAGGATGTATATATGTTTGTATGTATATATTTATATTTATTTGTGTTTTTATCTTTCTTTTTTAACATACAATGCTTTTTTGATATTCCTGTGTTGATTGTCCTGACTTTTCTGTATTGTTTCTAAACTTATTTATTATTGCTTTTTCCACGAGATTTCAATTTTTGACAATAAAGTATATTTTGATTTGATTTGACCTATCATAAAGAGGATTAGTGAAAAAACCAAACCCACCCTATCTTAAACTCGAAACAAAAAACCAGTCAAACGGACAAATTGTTATACCTGACCTTTTGCAGGTATCCGTACACGTAGGTAGGTTACAAATTCTTAACTTTCGTTGAAAGTTGGAAAAGGTGTCCGTACATGGGGGTAATTTTTAAAGAAATAATATATTTTGGTAACTAATTTGTATGCCCGCGTTCGTTATAGAGAGGGACCGCTATTGAGAGGGCCGTTCATACACAAATGGTCATTGCAGCATTCCGGACATGTGTTTTTTGTCCGTTACATAGAGGTGTCCAAAAATAGAGGTTTTACTGTATACACTATTGTTTCAGGAAAAGTTGGAGAACATGTGTTTTGGATGTATATATACTCATTTCCAATGCTGTGATGAGCTGAAGACCTTTGGGTGTTTGCACTCATCAGAGCTTTTTCTATAAATGTGAAGATTTCTCAAGATCGACAAATACTTTGTTGACCCTGAGTAACTTTACTGATGTTAAATATCATATTAGTGAGTATCACATACTTCTGAGCTGAAATTGTTCCACCTTCTGAGATCTACCATAGAAATAGCCTCTGTGAAACTATTCATATACAGTAGGGTGTTTCTTTACGACTATTTTCATTGCTTTTTGCTCCTAACCGAAAATGTAAAAAAACAATCCCTGAGAATGTGTGCCCTCAATATCAACATTGAGTACTTTCTCAGAGTGTGGAAAGATTTCCCATTTAAACTACACGTAACCTTTGTTTTTTTTTTCAAATATCTATAACTCAGCGGCATTTTATGCTATCATATCGCACCCAAGCGCGATTTACTCAGGATTGCATGCTCTACAAAAGTGACGTTACTTCATTATACAAAAAAAGTCCTATATACCGAATCGCCAAGATTGATATTTCTCGAGGTATAAAGCGTTAACTTTGTCGTAATATGAAATATATAAAAATTATCGAATCAAACTTTTCATATTACGACAAAGTTCACGCTTTATATATCGAGAAATATCAATTTCAGCGATCTGGTTAATAGGACTTTTTTTGTAGGAAATTAAATTTCCCACAGATTTGACATCTACATTTTTTCCATAAATCCAGTCATTTATGAAGTTACGTCAAGAAAATAAGAATTTTTTCAAGAAAATAAGATTTTTATTTAAACATCTCCAACAAAATTTTCGGTTAGGAGCAAAAATCAAAAAAAATTGTCGTCAAAAAAACACCCCAATAGACAGATCCAAGCAATGTGAAAGAGAAAGTAGTAGCTTATGATTGAGCAAATCGAATGCTTCATAGTAGACTAGGAGAACCAATAGACTAACCTTTTTGGAATTGAGAGCTCTACATATATTATCACTATATACAGGGTGTTTCTCAATAACTTGCTAATATTTGAGGAGGTTCAGTTTGAGAAAAAACTTCATATGGACCTATGTTCTAAAGGTCTTAACTTTTAAACTACACGATGCTAAAATTTTAGGAAAAAATAATTTTTTTGATAACTTTGGTATAATCCTAGATATTTTTGTGAAACGTGATACGCAACTTCTATGCATCCAAAGGCATTTTCCGCTGTACAACATATTTTTTTATTTCTGCCAGTGGCGTTCGTGCGGGATTTGCACTGAATCATTTTAAAGATAAAAGTGACTGCTTTTTCCCAAAATAAAAATCATTTTTAGAATCCTTATTCGTTTCTGAGCAAATCTGATCTCCTGATTTTTTTTGTTTGACGTACGGTTTTCGAATAAAAAGATAAAATTAATTCATTAGCATCTCGCTAGACCACCTACGAGAAAAAACAATTTATGTAACTTTAAACAAAAATTTATTCAGGTACTAGAATAATTTGTAAACGGAGAAATTATAAAATTAAAGTAATCTAAATACATTTTGGAATGCTAACACAAAATCACCCTGAACGCACAAAGAAATAAATAAAATCAGTTGTTCAAAATGTGAACCTCCTGCAAATATACATGCCTATGCTCTTTTTCTCATGGACTCACGTACTCTTTGGAAAATGCTGGGACTGTTTCTAATAGTTTCGCAAGACTCTATGATGCGATTTCTCAATTATTCAGTATGAATTGGTGTGCTTTAAACCAATGTTTAAAGATGACCCATCAGGAAATAATCTAAACAATTGAGGTCCGGGGACCTAGGTGGCTATGCCTGTGTTCCTCAGCGACATATCCATGCAACCTCGCATGAAGAACATAGAGTCCAATTAAATAATCACCGCATATAACAGCCCACACGTTAACGGAAAATTGCTCCTGGTGACGGGATTCCAAGGTTGCATGTGGGTTTTATTCAGCTCTAAATGATTATTGTGAGAGTTTTGAATAGCGTTTCTGGAAAAATTGGCAGAAGCTTATCCGTAATGAAAAGTCGTGAGGCAGTTGTGCCTGAACCCGTTGGATATTGTAGGGATATAATGGAAAGTCATGAAGAATTTTTCAAAGTTTATGTGATATATTAAAATTGTTCTCAATTTTCCGTGTACTTGAATTTAAAACCGCTACCACAATTTCTAGTGTTCTTACAGTACGTTGTACTCCTTTCAGGTGATTGTCTTATTCAAAACATCGCTTTTTGTACAACCTCCCATTCTTGAAACACGCTAAATGGCGCCCTGCCCATTAGCTCCAATTATGGTGGAGAATTTTCGGGGGATAATATAAAAACATTTAAATAACTTCTGGCAAATGAGTCCTAGGAAGATATCTACAGTGAAATTTGACCGAATAGAGCCTAAGAAATTCTCCACAATATAATTCACTACTACATCGAGATGGCTTTTGCTCTGAAGCGTTTCAAAAGACAAACAAAAGTACAAAAGTATTTGATAGTTTTGATTTAGTCATATGTTCCTTCTGTTCAGCATTCATATATCAATAAAAGCGATTATTATTACTATTATTAGATGACAATATTCTTAGTACTGAGCTATATGAGTTGGAGAACTCGGTTACATTTTTTTCAGAATGCGCAAGAGTAAATGAGCAATATAATGACATAAGTAGACAACTGACGCAGACATATAGAGAGAAGCTCAAAAATAGTTATAAGCAATCTGTATATAACAAGATAAACACGTCGCACAATAAATCTAAAACCACGTGGAAAATTGTAAAACAAATTCAAAAAAAAAGTCAATTCCAATAACATCATCATTTATGATGGTGATTCACTGGTTTCTGACTCTGACTCATTTTTTGGAAGGTTCGCACCAGAGTAAACTTTATGCAAAGAAATATATCAGCAGGTCAGAACTCTATTTTCTTCCATCCAATTACCGAACAGGATGTTTTAGATCTCATAAAAAGTTTAAAAAATTCCAATGCTCGTGGCCAAAAAATGTGGCGCTGATTTGGTTAAACATTATTAATATCTCATTGGAGCTAGGAGTTTTCGTTACTCCAATTTTCAAGAAAGGTGACCCCAGCCTTTATGAAAACTACAGAGGAATCAGTCTGCTCTCAAGTATATCTAAGCTTTTTGAACTGAACATTAAAAAACAGTTGACGTCTTTTTTCGTTTCCAAACAACTCCTCTCACCGAAATTAAGAGCACAGAGTCGGCACTATATGAATTCAATGAACATGTTGTAAATGCCCTCTAAAGCCTTTGACTGCGTGAATCACGACCTTCTACTTTTGAAATTGAAACGTATATTTGAAAGGGCAGGTCCAAAAAGTAATCATTCATAATACTGAATCACATTCAGCTACCATCGAGCAAGGAGTCCCTCAAGGGTCCATTCTGGGTCCTTTGTTGTTTGTCATCTACGCCAATGACCTGATGCAATTTTTCAATAACCTATCAAATGCCCATGTTGTTGCGTATGCTGACGACACAAATTCACTCGTTAAGGAATAAAATGCACGTTTCACAGAAATATCTGGGTTCATACCAAAGTTATCATAAAAAAAATATTTTTATCTGTAGTTCAAAATGGACCCAAGAATAACCTTGAATATCAGCATGTTATCATTGATACATGATTTCAAGTGATGTTTACACTCCGTGAGAGGTTGAGGAACTTGGATTTCTAAGACAAAGGAAAAGTTTAAGTCTGGGTTTGAAGTTGATGATTGAATAATCCCTAAAATAGGCGGGACATCATTATAAAGTTTGGAAGCAGCACATCAACCACTGCAAAAGCGAGCACGGAAGTTTTGAAAAAATTGTAAACTTTTCGGATTGAAGATTAATATTGCAGATCCAAAAATTTTGGGAATATTAAGCTTTCACACAGTTTAACTTTAATCTGTGAGAAAAAAGTGGTTTCAGTGTGCTGGAAAAGGTTCTACATATCGCGTGGATATGTTTGGAGAATCTCAGTTCAGAATCAAACCTTGTTTTCTGCGTTTAGAGTTATTATGTCGCAATCAATTGGTATGACGGAGTTTTGTTCATACGAGGTTTTTTATCTTGATTGCCGACCAGTGATTTGGTGGCTTTCCATTTCAATTTTTGTGCGAGGGATATGTTGGAAATATTTTTCAAATCATTGTTGATTTGTGTAGCGCAAATATCCGTCTTCATACTCAATGTTAATATACAGGGTAACCCAGGAGTGTGTGCAGCTCCACAACTTATTTTCTATCCAAGCTATTGACTTGATTTTTTTTAACAATAAGTCCGACAATATAACGCATCTTGGACTTATGTCCGATAGTTTTTGAGTTATGTCGTACATTGACCCAAAGAAAAATTCAGAATCATTCAAGATAACTCAACCGACTTTTCTCCAGTCGATTCCTTAGGATTTAGCGCCCTCTACGATTTTTTGAGAATGACAAATTACAAATGGCACTAACTCGACTTTTTCGAATGCAACACGCTATATTTCATTGCATTCACTTCTTGGTTTTGTTTTACCAAAGCGTGCTTGCTTATTGACACATTTTTTTAAGGATTTAAATCTTTGCTATTAAAATATCAAGAAGTTCGGGAGCTCAAGAGCAAGTATATGAAAAGAGTTTTTCATTTCATCTCGACGATAGGATTGTAGTTATGAAATATATTCCAAAATCATACCTATATGTATCTAAATGAACGCTGGAAGGTCGATATCCTGTTCTGAATTTCCTCCTATATCTGCAATAATGCAATAGACGATAACGAAATGAATGAAATTTCCGTTGATGGAAATTTTCCTCATGAATCACGATTCCAAGAGCTCATTTCAATAACGACGCGTAATTCACCTTTCCCTTTTCGCCGTCATTCTAGATTCAGAGTATTTCCGAGAGGAAATTAATGCCATCCTGAGGAGTTATACATCTTATAGTTATCGACAGGACCTTTTATTGTCCAGGAATGTTCTATTCCAAACATTGTCACGTAGTTGTATCCGATTGGTACGAGAGGCTTTGTCTTGAGTAGATTTCAAAGAAATACTATACATTGTGGACGTCTCCATATCACGAATATCAAACAAAATGGATGTCATATCATTGAACCAAATGAAACGTTATTTGAAACAAAAATGTTTGATTATGGATAAAATTTTCTATCTATCTCTCTATCGCTTATTCTGAGGATCATATTCGACATCAAATTCGGAAATAGTTGTAAATCCATATTTCTTCAAAACAAAATATTTTCTTTATATATAAAAATATAATTGATTACATGGAAGAGAACTTATAATTAAAAAAAAAAAAAATTCCACCAATACCCAACAAGAAATGCTGGAGCACTGAGCATAACTCACCACAGATTAGCAAAATTTGAGAAAAGCGTGAGACATGCGGGAATCGAATTTTTCCATAAACTTCCTGTATGCATACAAAACATGGATGTTAAAAGGTATAGAAGAGAAATAAACAAAATTCTGGTAGAAAAAGCATATTATTCTGTGAAAGATTTCCTCAATGGTACATCAGGTTGATATACTTAGATTGACTTATTATATATATATATATATATATATATATATATATATATATATATATATATATATATATAGTGAATTATTTTATCGACTGTACTTATATTATTTTGAAGAATTAGCGGGTATTCAGTCTGGTCTTATATAAAGAAAAACTCTTCTTTACTTTTTCATAATTAAAAATTTAAATTAAAATATATACATTATATTCGTTAATTAACTCATTTAATCCTTGATAAAGACAAAATAAATGTCAAGCTTGAAAAGTAAAGAAGAGTTTTTCTTTATATAAGACCAGACTGAATACCCGCTAATTCTTCAAATATATATATATATATATATATATATATATATATATATATATATATATATATATATATATATATATATATATATAGTTGTGAAGGTTAGGAAGGAAGGAAATTGAAAGACAGAATTACCTCCCATAAAAGCGATATTAGAAATTTAAAAAAAACTTGTTCATTAGCTCATCACACCATGGCTTTGAACCATAACCCAGATTATGATAATGTGAATATCTTGGAACATGAATCTAATCTCGAAATGACACAAATCTTCAAAGAACCTAATTCAATGAATTCGAGAACGGACATTGATAATCTCAGCATAATCTATTCATATTTACTCAGTCGTTCTCCGTATGAGACAGACCACAATTCAATACATTAACATAAGTGTGTCCCCTGGAATGGTGGGTATTGAATTTTTCACTTTTTCTAAAAAATTCATATTCTATCTGGCATTCTCCTTATGGGACATACCAAAATCGTTTCAATTAACATAAGTTGGATTTGTTTGGTGATATTATTTTTCACCGCATTGTATGATGGCAACAGGTCTAAGATCTATTTTTCATTCTTGTCAATTGTCAACTTCATATACTTCAATGATCATTCATTTTTCATTTGTCACCACTGCCTCTTGAATCCAACATGACCTCCATAAGAGCCCATTTGGAATTTTAAAATGTTTATACACTTATGTTTAAGTAATCTTGATCAATTTCGATCAAAGTTTTAACTATATATGACTATACCAAGAGTGTTGTCTGTTGTGACATGGTATTTTATAAATTGCTGCAAGTGAAAGGGATTTTTAACCTCACTTTTGTAAGTACACATATGCCTATTTGGTTTTCAAATCTTATAATGTTCAATTTTAATTCATTGTAGAGTTCCTGATGAAGAGACTATAAATGACTCGAAATCTTGAAAAAAAAAAGAGTACACTTTTTTTTCTATACCCCTGTTGACTGATACCCGAATTTAAAAAGGATTTTATATATTTTTATTTATATATATATATATATATATATATATATATATATATATTTATATATATAAATTTCCAATTTCTTGGAATAAAGGTTTGATTCAGTCTATTCATATAATTTCTCTTAACTACGTTTCGACATGGTATTTGTCATCTTCAGGTTAAAAAATTATACCATGTCGAAACGTAGTTAAGAGAAATTATATGAATAGACTGAATTAGACCTTTATTCCAAGAAATTGAAAAAAATATATATGTGGTCAAGAAACTAAAGAAATATATATATATATATATATATATATATATATATATATATATATATATATATATATATAGCGAGAATATGAGAAATCTGTTAGGAATCCAAGAGAAATCACCATCCGTCTACAGCCTGTTTCATGGTTTCCCAATCATCAGGACGGCTTGTGGTCTCAAATTCATATCAGATATCTCGTGTGGTTATTACCTATCGGTACGTACAAAACTGTAAAAAGGATCAAATTATAGATAGCGACACCTATAATCTATACACATATATATATATATATTGTTATGTTATGTTATGTCATGAAAAACCAGTTATATATTTCAAAAAGAAAAAACCCACAAAAAGAATAATTATTTAATAGCTATTAGTTTCAAGAGATTGTTTTTACATAATTTTTGAAGTTCTATTTCCTTTATTAAGCCCCTGTATAATATGAATAGATAAAAATATCCAAATACTATGATACAATCAATTTCATACACTGTCATAATGATTACAACCCATAATTGTTCAAAAGACAACAAAAAGTCTAGATTTACAAAATCATCCTGAATAAAATGTGATCCACAAAATTATAAGCTTGAAACATACAGTATATGAAATTGTATCTAACTAAAAGTAGCCAATGGGAGAACAGCAAACTTCTTGATGACAATAGTCAATCAGGGAACAGTAAGGTCAAATGGAAGATTTGAAATTGTGAGAAAATAAGAACGAGAAAGTGTCAGAGACAATTATCACTGAAATTGCATATAGTTTATAAGAAAGTAAAAATAGTTGTATTTATAAGTTTTGACAAATAACCCCAAACAGTGAAAATGTGACAATATAGTGCGCGAATTCAAAAATGCAAATTAAAAGGCATGAGGGAAAAGTGGTATCCAAGTAACGAAAAACAAAGCCACGGGGAGACGGAAAATAATTCAAAAACGAATGCCACGTTTTGTTGGGAGAGAAAGAAAAATTCATTAATTTCAACATAATAAGCAGAAAACCAAGATTTCTTCATTTGTACACCATATACAAGTACTCCAAAGCTGATATTTGGATTGGTATGGTTCCTTCTTTTTGGTATTGGAGTTCCTGAGAGCATTGGATTGAGAGGAAATCCCAATCCTGGTATATATTGAACAGCGACAGGTATAAACTTTCCTAGTGCACATCACGAACTGAACAATTTCACTAATAACTCATATCACATCAGAAGAATTTTATTTAATTTGAATTTGAACTAGTAAAGAAAATTCCACTTTCAAGGTAAAAGTGAGGTTGTGTCTATTTATCCATGACCTGTTTCTCATGATTATCCATGAAAATTTGTACATTGACATTAGAATAAGTTATCGATCGTAGGCCAGGTAAATTTAAGTTTTCTTGAATAAAGGAAATAATTGTTTTTTGATACTTTGTTGCTTATTTTCCACAATTATCAGCAATCGTATTTATAAACACTGAATATAAATTGACATCAAGCAGTGGCTAGTGGCTAAATTGCCTGAACCGGCTATCTGAGACAAGAGGCGTACCAACTGTGCTTAGCTGTGGTAAGGAAAGTGATAACAATTGGCAGCAACGTGACGAGAGTACAGTGACGTTAGCTAGCAATTATTATTACATCATACAAAATATTATACAGGGCGAAAATGCTTATCTATATCATAACAATTTGACTCACAAAGAATAGCGAAAATTATTAGCAATCTTCATTTTATAAAAACAATTTATATTTACAATTTATCAATACATATCAATATATATATATATATATATATATATATATATATATATATTTTATTTATTCAATGTATTGCTTATATATTGTATTCATGTATTTTATTGACGATATTGTTAACTTAGATTTGATAAAATATGACTGACGTTCACCTAGATGGCTGCTGTTGCACGTATAAATAAATAGATTTTATTTTATTTATTTTTTATCTGTCTATCTATCTATCGATATCTCAACCAAGTTCAAAAATGGACTGAATTGGTCGCGTAGTTCCAAAATGACTATTGTAAGATGAAAAAAAAAACATTATCATCAATATATATATATATATATATATATATATATATATATATAAATATATATATATATATATATATATATATATATATATATATATATTCTCTCTCTCTGTTCTCAGGTAAGTCGTTGATATTATTTTGAATATCGTTCTCTAAGAATTGTAGATATCTTTGGACCGTCAAAGGCCCGTCGAAAAGAATTGGTCCAATAATTCTTGTCCCTATGATTCCTACCCTGACGTTGAATCCAAATCTTCCTTGAAAATTACCTTCTCTCAGCAACCTAGGATTTTCTTGAGCCCAATACCTTATATTATTCCTATTGACCATACCATTATTCGTAAACCTAGACTCATCTGTAAACAGTATCTTAGAGACAAAACCATTATTCAAATCATGATGACGCAAAAGCCAATTACAATAAGTTAGTCTCCGCTCTGGGTCATTTTCATATAGATGCTGATGCAAACTGTATTTATAGGAGCGACATTTATATTTTTTCAATACTTTTCTGGCACTTTCCCTGCTGATCCCACATTCAATTTCCAAGTCTCGCACTAAGGCAGATGGAGAAAAAGGAATATATGCTAAAACATTAGTTTGCGTTTCTTCACTGACGATGAAGCGAATGTGGTTTTGATCAGCTGGTTCTTTCCTTAGCATCATTTCCAATTTCCTGGAATAGGCCCTCGATGGGTGCCGTCTTAACGGATAACGAACAGCGTATAGCATTCTAGCATTGATAGCTTTCTTCTGACAGTCTCCGTATAGCAATATCATATCGATTTGTTCGTTTCGAAAATAGCGATTATTATTTTCCATTTCAAAAAAACTTTTTACAAACGAAATGAGATGACAAGTAAAGTTGCTATGTCACTTTTGACATGACCTACTGTTTTCCATGATTCCACGGCTACCTTTCACTTTATCAAACCTAAACGGATAACTCATTGAGATTTGTAGGCAACGTATAAAATATTGTACAAATTCAATAATTGATCGTTTTTAGTTTTGAACAAAAAGAAAGTGGTACATAATGTATATCGTTGAATTGGTAATCAAATTCTCTATCGAATGGCAAGATGGCCCTCGGTAGGTACTAGTTAAAAAAAACAATTTTTTCGTTGAAAATGTGTTCAGAAAATTTCAATTCCTGCTGTAGGATTTGTTATAGATCTTATCGATGGAATGACTATTACTATGAGTTACTGATGTGAATTAGTGTAGATTTTATCCTAATCAAGGAATTCTGACCTGTTTTTTTTTGTTTTAATTATAAAATGAAAATGTGGCAACACTGTCGTATGTAATTTGAGCCGTAGAATCCGAAAAACATCAAACATACAGGGTGTTCCATTTGAAAAATCTAGCTTGGTGGTACTGGCGAAACCGGAAGTCGGCCGTTTTGTTTTTCCATGTCTGTCAATCCGAAATTGTGTCTCATATCTATGTAAAAAAATTCATTCAAATCGGTTGATGAGGGAAGGAGATATAGGCATGGCCCTAGTCCCATGGTCACCCGGTATATTTCACACGGGGAGTGATATTCATTTATTTTTCCGGTTTCCTTCATTATTCAACATTATAATATGTACGATTTTGAACGAACCCTATATTTTGAGTTGAAGTTGACTATATTCAACTGAGAATGGATAAACTATAATCGATAGAACGGGGAGCACGGATTATATCCCTTACCTGTAACAATGGAACATTATTTGAGTTGATCTGGTCGCTATAGTTCGGCTAATGAACGACTCAAGGGATTACCCATTATCAGAAGAATATAAATTATTGTTAAATCAAAATAATTTTCAGTTGAACAAACTGTAAGCAAATCTAAATCTATAAAATTATAACTCTCTTCTTTTTTTTTCAGTCTGCCTCAGGCACCGGCCTAGCCTTTATAATCTTCACCGAAGCAATAAACCAATTCCCCGGCGCACAATTATGGTCGGTGCTCTTCTTCCTCATGCTGTTCACCCTCGGAATCGACTCGCAGTTCGGCACCCTCGAGGGTGTCGTGACGTCCGTCGTCGATCTCAAACTCTTCCCCAACCTGCCGAAGGAGATCCTCACGGGTAGCATCTGCGTGGTGTGCTGCCTCATCTCCATGGGGTTTGCGCACGGAGCGGGCAGTTACGTTTTCGTGCTGTTCGATAATTTTTGCGGAAACTACCCCCTACTGATCATTGCGTTTTTCGAATGTATTGGGGTGTCGTACGTGTATGGATTGGGGAGGTGAGTGGATATATCACTGGTAACCTTTACGACTCAGTAGATCACCAAACATTATCGACTATTTTATATTGATAGGTACCAGATGGTCTGTGCTTCAGAGATAATTTGTCATCCAGTTCACAGTTAGTACACAAAAAATGGTGTTCCACAAGGTTCCATTTTGGGACCAGTACTTTTCCTGATAATATGAAAACTTCTTAGCTGATTCATATTTGATCGGTGAAATCAGAATATTCAATGGTGAGACAACAATAATATATACCAGCAAAAATTCACATAAAATCAATAAAAGTATGACAAATGACCTCGATAAAATATCCTGTTGGGTTACATCCAATGAACTGACATAGAATTTCGAAAAATCTCCGTATTGAAAAAAATTCACAAGCATTTGTTTGAAAGATACCATCAAACTCAATGAAGTGAGTATAAAGTACTGTTCTATTCTGAATTTTTTCAAACTTCATGAGATTTTATTGTGGTCCAAACACAATATACTGGGGAAACTTCTAGATATTCACTCGTTATACACAATTATACTCTCACTAGATATTAAAAACTAATAGGGATCAACAAAATTACTCAAACAGGTTTTAAAAAAATAAATTCCTCACAGTGGAATAAATAGAATTTATAATTTGAAAAAATATAACAAATCCCGATTCAAAGTTCATTTGAAAAAAGTATAGTGTTATGGTAAACCTAACAGATGGCTACCATCATATCTCTTCATCCATGTTCAGATCTTTGAATTCAAAAATGGATTGTCACAACTAATTTTTATTACAAGCGTTTATTAAACTTGCTTCGTTCGTATGTCATTCGTTCTGTCATTCTTTCCGGTTCGAAATTTGTAATTAATTTTTGGAGCACTTGCCGACATCCGATTGAGCTGAAATTTGGCAGGAGTTCATAATTCCGGTGACAATGCACTATGAAATTTTTGTTGGATTATGGTACGATTCGATTCAAAATTGGTATGCGGGGGTTTAATTTTTTAAAATTTAAATTCAAGATGGCGGCTTCAAAATGGCGGAGGAGTTTTGTGATTATGGTCCGATTATATTGAAAATTTGTATGTTGGGGTTTTTGGAGGCGGACGAGATTAAGTTTTATGTCCGATTCGATTCAAAATTGCTATATGGGGGTTTTCGCGGTCGATTTTATGGATTTTTGATCAAAATTCACGAATTCAAGATGGCGGACGAGTTTTGTGATTATAAATTGAAGATGGGAACTCCAAGATGGCGGACGAGTTAATGTATAGATGATCCCCTCATTGAAGGACCAGATAGCTCAGAACTTACAGGAAAAAGGGGCCTCATAATAACGATGCTTTAATCAAAAATGCATAGATTAAGGCGTACTTAAGTACTAAAAAGCGCAAAATAAAATAATTATTGAAAAACTTTTTGAAGACAAGCTTTTATTCAAATGCACTGAAAAGTAAAAAATGATTGTTTTGGATGTGTGACGTAGGTTATCCCGTGAGTTATAGATTCGAAAGCTTGTCGCTTTTGTATTTGAACTGAAAACTTTGCGCGACAATCTCTTGAATCTATAACTCACGAAATAACATACGTCACACATCCAAAACAATTATTTTTTATTTTTTAGTGCATTTAAATGAAAGCTTGTTTTTAAAAAGTTTTTCTACCAATTATTTGATTCTACATTGAGTCTTATTGTTTCCAATACAAATAAATTATTGCCAATTATTTGAGTGATTTTCGAACCATCTCATGATGTTACCCTTCATTTCGGTACTTTATAATTTTTTCAATAGAACATTATGGTAAACTATGTCGAAAGCTCTGCATTAATCTGAGGACAACATAGCATATTAATTGTTGTTGTTTTTTTTTTGGTCTGTACTGTATCTTGTGTTGACCTTTGGGTATTTCTTGCTACACAAAAACCATGCTGGTGTTCAAATAAAATATTTTTCATTGATCAGTTTTAATTTCTTCTAGAATACAGGTAAAATTAAAATCGGTCTACAATTGATTTAATCTGTTTTCTACTATTTCTGTGTGTTAATATAACCTCAAGAAACTTTCATTTTAACCTGGCTACAAGTACCCCATACTGTAAATGGGGCTCAACGAACGAGTAATAGGCAATTAGTGAGGCTGAAAATTCAGGTTTACGGGAGATAACAGTAATGACATAACAACCTGAAGATAACTCATTTTTGAGAGCTATTATATGCGACTCCAAGGAATTTTATAACAAGTTTACAAGTATCAGCTGAGATCCTAATATTATCCAATTCTAATCCCACTTGAATCTGATCAGGTTGGTTTTTGAGATATTAATTGTCAGCATATTTGCCACCAATTTTTTTTTATATCAATAGGGATGGATTGGCCTGGAGCAGCCCGATCTTCATTATGCCAAGAACAATGCGACATAACGCCTGCAAACAATGTAAAATTTCGAGAGATGTCAGGGCTATCCATATCGTTGATATAAAGTTGATATAAAGATAGTTTCTTTTCAGATCTTTTATTTCGGCTAATGATGTATGATCTGAACCATTCTAGATCTATGCATAATAACCATAATCAAAAAGCTTCTGCAACACAGTCAAAGGCTTTGGAGAGGTCAAGAAATATGCTGCAGCCGCCTCCTCCTCATTGAAAAATGGCATCACTTGTGCTTTTTCTATTTGGAATCCAAACTGTTCAATAGACAATATATTATATTCCTCCAAAAATCCCATTATTCTCCGTTTAACTAGTTTTCCAATGATTTCAGACCATGTCGACAATATAGAGATTGATCTGAAGTTAATCAATGGATAGCTCCTCTTTTGTGAAGAGGTATCACTTTGAGCTGGAAGGTAAAACACCTGTAGGAAGTGTTTATAGACGTTACTAGGTTGCTATAAGGGCTTCGTCAGGTAATTGTGACCTTAATTTAGATGACCAATGATCTTCCCCAGGGTGTTAGGAAAATACCATCTTCGCAGAAATCAAGATGAAAGTGACAACGTTGCACTGGTCGACCTGCAAACATCGCGAACCGAAAGACAGTTGAAAACACACCATTTTTTATAACCTGTATTGTTTAAGTACAAAAATATTGTTTTAAAATAAACCAAGTGAAAGTATACAAAGTCTACAACCAGTTAGATAGCGAACCAAACATTATTTCCAATACAGGGGAATCTTTTTTTTATATAATTGATCATTAACTTCAGCTCAATTAAATCTGTCTCATATAAATACTGCGAATTTATCGGAGAAATTATTTTCTGTGAATTATCAAGTGGATCAATCGTTGAAAGGGTATTTCGCCTTAATTGAACAGTAATATTAGTTTAACAAATTGAGATCTACTTCAATTCTGGCTGTCCTCTGCTATTTTTAAGTTTTAGGTCATTGGACATTCATCGTAACCATATTGAAATGTGACCATTATTGCAAATGGAATTCAACTGTTTTTGTATTTCCAGATTTGCCGATGACATTGAAATGATGACAGGCAGCAGACCCGGCCTCTACTGGCAAATCTGCTGGAAATACCTGTCCCCTCTGGCGATGATCTCCATCCTGGTTGCCAGCATCATAGAGATAGCAGTCGATGGTTCGGGGTATTCTGTTTGGGTGCCTTCTAAAGGGGAGACTGAAAGACATTCATGGCCTGTTTGGTCCATTTTATTGATCTCAGTATTGGTACTCGCTTCGGTGTTGTGGATACCTGGAGCTGCAATTGCGAGGTAAGGCGGATAATATCGTGATATCGAACTTGAATTGATGATGAGACAACTTGTTGAATGTTCAAAGTTCCTTTGGTTTGAAACTCAGTTCATCACCTAACTGATTTTTGTTGAGCTCCCACACAATTATAATTCACCCTAATAGACTGCTTCACAAGTGCCATTTTGTTCCAAACCTGGAGGTCACTAACGAAAATTATGATTTAGGGCGCATTCGATTCAAAATGGCATCTAAAAAAATATTTAGCTGGAAAATGGGGGCCGGCAAAATTTGCAAGAGTTTTAAACAATTAAGTAAAAAACAAATATATGGTTCGGTTTTTCGAAAATATCTCAAAAACTCTTTGAGATATCCGAAATTTGAAATGGGGTCCTTGAAGAGCAGGAAATTTCTTACCTCCCAGAATCCCAGCAATATTTATAATTTTAATCTAACGGCGAAAAAAAGGCTGAAAACGCGACACCCGAACAAAAAAAAAATATTTCAACCGAGTAAATATCAATATTAAGGAATAAAAAAATCCATAATCCATAATCCGTCGGCAAAAAATGTTTACCTCCATTTTTCAATTAATTATGCCTTTGTTAATTAAAAAATTTTACTTGTTGAAAGTTATTATAAAAACCCTGATAATTGTTGAACTAAAAACCTAGAATTTTTTTACTTCTTGAAGCTGTTCCTCAAATGTTTTAAAAAAGATCCCCGTTGGAAAATTCGAAAAATTTTGATTTTCTACTTTTTTTATCAACAATCGAAGGTATAAAAAAATTAAAAATGTATATAAAACAATTAAGGAAAGTTTGTTTTTATTATCTCTATCAATTTGTTTTCTTATTACTAAAAACTTATTATTTAAAAAATTGTTATAAACAAATGCATTGATTATTAGATTCAAACAATTTTTTTTTGAATCTAGTCATCGATCAAAATAATGATTTTTGAGAAAAAAAAAATTCCCAAATAAAAATTTTTAATGCTAAAAACGCACTTGCTAATTAACAATTTATTTTTGTTATTAAAAAAATAGTAGGAAACCATTTTTTCAAAATCATTATCACGTTCTCTCGTAATATGAAAAAAAAAATTCTATTTACTATTCATTTTTAAAAAAAATTTTTAAACAAATAAATATTTGCGCTATATTTTTTTTTAAATACTAAAAAAATAATGAAAACAACCATGTGTCATTTTTTATGAAAAACACTTTTTTTCTATTTTTTATATAATTTTGAAAAAAAAATTGCACTTTGACTTCATTTGTGTTTTTCTTCATTACTAATAAAATAACTTATAAACTATTGAAGATACGACAAGAACATTTCAGGTCTTTTTTATTCTACATTGATCAATGAACAAACTGAGCTTTTCACCAAAGCTCTAACTCAATTGTTTATTAACTTTTTTTATATTACTTATATAATTCCCTTGAAATAATTTTGTTTTGACTTGATCAATTCAAATATCTTATAAACTATTAAAAATACTTCAATTCTTTTTTATTCTTCGAAAGTTAATGAATAAATTGAGTTTTTAAACGAAGCTCTAATCAATTATTCCATAAATTATGAATTCAAATATTTATAAAAAAAAAATTCTAATGTTTTTTAACCTAAGTATCTTATGAACTAAAAGTAATTTTTACAAAATGGATAATTTTACAAGGTTTATTGATTCTGTTTTTTTACATTTCACCATTTTAATTTACTTATTTTTTTGTGTTTGTCGATAATCTTTTGGAGCGTTTTAAAATAAATAACTTCTGGAACAAAACTCACAAAAATTTAACACGAAATCGAAACGCACTGTTGCACTGTTTTACTGTCGACTAAATACTGAAATACTGAAGACTTTTCGGCTATTCAAGTGATTTTTAGGTCAGGTTTGAGGAAAAGGGGCTAGACCCTTCAAATCCTAGAGCAGATGTTTCAACAACTTAACAAAGAACTATTTCAATAGGTTGAAACCGGAATTCGAAGGACATTTAAAAATTGTAAAGTATTAAGAATAGAAGTATAATTAAATTAATAGTATCAGTTAACGTTCGAACATTATCTTTGTAGACATCCATGCAAATTCTAAATGAGATTTTACGGATAGCCAAATTACTCTAACATCAAGTAATGAGCGTGAAAAGTAAAGTCTATTGAACAATACATGAAATTCATTGCATTGTTTATAACAAGAAAAATAAGAAGAAAGTTGAAATAGAAGAATAATATCATTATAAACAATACACATTTCTTGCCAAAACAAATTTTTTTGGATTGATATTCATAAATAATATAGCCGAAAAGTTTTAAATAATTGAGTTAAGAGCTTCGTTTGGAAGATCAATTTGTTCATTGACTATCGAAGAATAAACAAGACTTGAAGTGTTCTTTTCGTAGTCTCAATAATAAAGATTATTAAAAAAGTTAATAAACAAATTGAGTTAGAGCTTTGGTAAAAATCATGCATTGATCAATGTAGAATGAAAAAGACTTGAAGTGTTTTTGTCGTATCTTCAATAGTTTATAAGTTATTTTATTAGCATTGAAGAAAAGCAGAAAGGAAGCGACAAGTCAAAAGTGCACAAAGTTTTTCGAAATAATAAAAAAAATAGAAAAAAAAATCCTCATAAAAAACGACACATGGTTGTTTCCAGTATTTTTTTTGAATTAAAAATGAATAGCTAAAAAATGTATTTGTTTATAAAAAAAAATTTGTTTAATACACAAATAAAAAAAAATAAAAAAAAAATTTTTCATTATATGAGGGATCGTAAAAAATAATGATTTGAAAAAAATTGTTTCTCAATATTTATATTTAACAACAAAAAAAAATGTTGATTAGCAAGTGCGTTTTTTAGCAATAAAAAAAAATCATTTGAAGTATGAGTTTTTTCTTGAAAATCGTTATTCATATCAATGACTGGATTCCCGAAAACCATTTCGTTTAAATCTATTAATCAATGCACTTGTTTATAACATTTTTTTAAATAATAAAAATTTTTTTTTTTTTTAAAAGAAAACAAATTGATGGAGATAATTTAAAAAAATCCTTTATAGTTTTATATACGTTTTAAATTTTTTTATACCTTTGATTTGAATTTTTTAGATGCCATTTCGAATCGAATGCACCCTAAATCATAATTTTCGGTAGTAACCTCCAGGTTTGGAACAAAATGGCACTTGTGAACCAGTCTATAAGTCACCTGATGTTCTAGGTTGTTTGGTTATGTCTTAATCGACGACAACGAAAAGGCCTGGTTCCCTGCGAACGACTTGAGGGAATTCCATGGAATAATGCCCCACGAAGTTACCACGGCGGAAAAGTTGCTTTTTTGCATGAGAGCCGACGGTTCAGAGGGTCTATGTTGCCCCACATCCCATTCTTATGACGAAGACGATGAAGATATTTGAAGACAATAATAGGTTAGAGTCAATGAATGAGTCGTATAGAGAGAAAGAACATTTCGGGAGTTGTATATCGATGTTTTTATATACTTTCAAAATACATAATGAGAAAAAACAGGATCTCGTTGCCTAGTTTTTGGAGAACTTCAAGTTTCTAATAGAAACTTCCACATGCCTGATAATATACGTAATGTCCCCCAGAGGCTTGCGAGAAACTTATGTTATCACGGGCTTTGTGTGGTTATTTACGTCTCAAATCGTTTTAATATAGTTTTGGCGATTAATATAAAGATCCAAGTAAACAAAAACATTACGGCAATAATCTTTAAAAATTAAAAACAATTTAAATGGCGATTAACTGTTTCGAAATACACTCGGAAATATATGTGTCTATATCGAGGTCTATATATTACAGCCTAGATCTCAACTGATGCCTATTATTTGAATTCTCAGATAGCAAAATGTCATAACGTCAATAAATTACATCATGCAATTCATCATTGAATTTTTGGATTGTCCAAAGTTAGATAACTGGATATAGTCCCTAAAATAAAGGCATGTAGTAATAAACCGCTTATCCAGGTAGTTATAAGTACGAACTACTCGTAAAAACCCATAATCTCTGGATTTTGCATGAGTTCCTCAAAAGTTGTATAACCCGTAAGTTTCTTGTGTGTTGAATATTCCTGTTTACTTTCTTCAATCGCTTGTTGAAAACGAATTTCATCTGATTCTTTAAGTTTTTCGTCTTTGATTTTTCGATATGATATCTTTTTCGACAAGTATTTGGGACAGTTTGGAAATTTACTTGGTACACTAGTTTGTTTTGATCGTGGTGAAGTTAAAATAACTGAAACGATCTTACCAGTTTTTGTATCCTGTTGGGAAATTTTGAAAATAAAATCTTCCTTTTCGAAGTGGCACTCACACACTCGGCTATTGTTATTCGGCAAAAATTTTTCGCAGGGAATTGCAGTTAGCCATTTTCTTTTGTACCGTTCGCATAATTTCCTTCACAACCAGAGACACAACACTTTTAAAACATCATGATACAGTGCACAGAGCACTACACTATCGAAGTTTGTTGAAAGTACAATACATGCATTAAATAAACCGTTGAAACTTTCAACAATCTATTAAATTGATGGTGTTCATTGACAGAACAAGAAAGAGCAAACACGGCGTCCATTACTGACTGTCACTGTGCGATACTGTAAAAGAGTTTTCAAATAAGTCGGCCTCCAAAGCGTGACGTCGCTATCGTTTTTAAAGTAAGCACTTTGTCTTTATTATTTAGGTATTGTTGGTATAGTTTGATTATAAATATTTTGTAACACTCTTTCATTTGTTCATTCATTCAATGGTCATGAAAGATACAGACAGACATAAGTCCACTAAAGTACCTACATTATTTCATTTAATTTTACTTATACTTAAACTTATATACTAATACTAATACTAATTTCTGACAGCCGTTGAGACAAAGTAACAGAGACAAAGTGGTTTTTTATTAGTTGTTTGCATTTACTAATTTAAGCAGAAATTCCTTGCTACATGAGTCGTTTCAAAGTGGTCTTTAATTTTTGGTGGAGTGTAGAGAAAATATCGATTTGATCAGTGTACCTGTTAGTATTTCGAACAATTCTACATAGAGGAGTGTTTTGAGACGAATTAGTTCTCCGAAGTGGTATGCGGAACAAATGGTTAGCTCTAAGTGGCCGAATGGGAACGTTGATTTGAATTTGATTCAGTATATTAGCATTATCTACGGAATTTGAGAAAATTTTGTGTGAAAGTAAAATGTCAGAGATTCCTCTTCTACTTGATAGTGATAAAATATTGAAATTTTTTCTCGCATTTTCAATGTCGCCGTTGTAATTGAAATTTTGTTTAAAACAAATATATTTGACAAATTTGTTCTGAATGTTTTCCAGGCGGTTTATATACGTTTTGTATTGAGGACTCCATATAATAGAAGCAAAATTTAGCTTACTGACTTGATGTTTTCGAAATGTTTACATGTTCTCATTACATAGCCTAACATTCTTGAGGCGGAGTTTGCGATTGATTCGACATGTAGATCAAAAATCAGTTTGGAATCGAATATAATTCCTAGGTCCCTAATCTTACTTACCCTGGTTATTTGATCATTCCCTATAGAATAATCGGAGTGTTTCGAATTGATATTACTTGTGAATGTGATGCAATGGCATTTTTGAAAATTCAAATATAAGTTAGACGAGTTACAATATTCAGTAAGTCTATTAAGGTCATCTTGGATCTTGTGACAATCGTTTGAATTCCGTAAGGTAAGGAAATGTTTCATAACATCTGCAAATAACAAAAAGTTGGCATGTATAAAACACGACTTTATGTTATTTACAAAAATGATAAAAAATAAAGGTCCCAGGTGTGATCCTTGAGGGACACCTGATGAGGAAATATACCCTTCCGAACGAAATCCTTGAACTATTGTAGATTGGGAACTATTCTCTATATAAGATTCCACCCATCTCAATAGTGAGCCTCGTACCCCAACCTCAGCAAACCGCTCTAGAAGAAGATTATGGCTAACCTTATCGGACGCCTTGCTGAAGTCGGTGTTAATGGCGTCAACTTGTAGTCTGTGGTCCATGTTACTATATAAATATTCACTATATTCTATTAAATTCGATACCAATGATCGCCCTGCGAAGAAACCATGCTGTTCTGATATGATGATGGATTTCACGAGATATCAGATGTAGTTCATTGTCCAGCGTGGCTTCAGCCGGGGAAGTAGTTGTTTTGTGATAGTTATTACAAAAAATAACTTCATTATTGTCGTGGATTTTTCGATTTTCAGAAAAATCATTCTATTCAATGTTCAATTGAGAATGTTTTCCTTTTCGCCCCGTGGTTGTTTTGAATTGGCGTTATATTAACCACTTAAAAAAAGTCCATTGTCGACTTTCTCCAATTGTCTCCTTAATTCGAACTTCTTTACTATATACGTTTTACTGCCTAAATATTTTTTGGGATGCATGATGAAAATCTCGACTTTTTCAATACATCATTATGTTCTCCATCGTTGCTCCAATGGACAAACCAAAAATTTTGAATTTGCGATTACATGAACAGGTTTTTTTGTCTCTATGTTATACCGGTCAATACATTCTTCAACATTTCTTTTTGGTTTCATATATACTTTATTTCTACTCTGCTAATTCTCCAGTAGGATTTTCTGATTGAATCTATACTTTGTATTTTTTTATTCAAATATTGTTATGCTGTGAACACTGGAGAATTCATCTGCATCAAAACGTCCAACGAAACGCAATAGAATGAAGGTCCAAACTGCCGTGCGTCATGACTCATGCCATCGCATCGCTTGGTTAACCAATCTAGGACAATGAGTGAATAGTTTTGTGAATCGTTTGTTAATCAATTCCATGGATCCATACAGTATAGTAATGTGACTCAAATAAAAAAAGTCACTTGTAACATCATCAACTTTGGTGACAGTGCCTTCTCTGATGAAGAGAAGGTGGTTTGGCTGAGCCTTCTGCGTTACAATTGATCTGAAGCCATATGCGGCGCATTTCTCCAAAAAGTTGACTGAGAGCTCGTAAAATAGGCCTCAATATAGAATCTTATGTAAATTCACTTAGTCATGAAACCAATATATATATATATATATATATATATATATATATATATATATATATATATATATATATATATATATATATATATATATATATATGTACCGACTATATGGTGAGTTTTCCATTACTACTGAGTTATCAAAATATCAGTTATCAATTATTCTGACTCTCTATACGACTCTCTATGGTTTTCTCAAAGGCTATCAGTAGTTTTGGAATATATATTGAACCCTTTGGGAGAACCTATAAATCTAGTAAATAAATCTAGTCTTAGGAAATATTTCTTGATTATATTGTGAACTCATTGAACAGTGTCTTAGATTTAACAATAACTCGTTTATTTTTGTATTATTTTACGCAATATGTGTAATTGCTAGAAAATCAGACAATAATCTAAAAAATTAAAAAGTGTTCATTCAGTATTGTAAAAAAGGGTCGATTGCTTCAACAGAGTATCAACGAATGATTTAGAGGAATTGAGTGAACTTTGATATTTGACAAAAAATATTTTGTTGAATCAATCAATATTATTCATCAGTAAAGTTTTAGTAAATGAATAATTTATGATAAAATTGCACAAATTCGAGATTCGAAAAAAATAATAAGGATTACATTTTTGTGCGTTGTTACAAATACAAAACATATATAGCGACAATATTAAAGTAGATTCTAGATGTTTTTCTGCAATAGTTATATCAAGCCAATCATATCATGAATGAATACATTTCCTATAGTTTTGTTACGTGATTTTCTTATATTAAAAGTTTCTTTCCAAGTCCAAAAATCTGAAAACGAAAGAAAGCTCCATGTTCTACAGTTGAATTCAGAATTTTAAAATGTTGTAGGTTTGATTCCACACGAGCTTTTCGGTCTTCAATTTTTTCCAATTCATTGGGTAGTTGTCAGATTTGATATTGGAAAAAACTGAACTGGTACCTTTTTTGTGAATTGAGAATACAGGAATGATATAACTTCAACTTTTGTTGCAAGAAAATTATTCCATTCAGATTTGGACTATAAAATATTTTGCCTTCCGCATACTATGCGATTTTACAACCTTTACTCTAAGCATAAGAGAGAATCAATGCTGATGAATATACCTGAGTTTTTCCGAGAATTGCATTTGTTTCTGCCAAAAACTACGTTTATCAATTTTTGGACTTGTTCAAGATACATCCCGTACTGTAGCACTATGTAATGATGTTTTATCATCTGAATTGAGATCATCTTCTTTACTGAAATGATACGAAGGAATTGAATACCCATCTAAAATCATACGATCATATCTATTTGCCAACATATCGATCAAATTATCAGAAAATAATCATAATGTTGAAAACTAAATGTACACTTTGAATTGGCTGCCGCACTGGAGAAAAAAAAATCCAGTTGGAGAAATCATGAAATGGCATATCTATTACTAACATATCTTCATCATTTAATCAAGCTGTCCATTTTCCATCCACGTACAGGCTAAAAATATGCATTAACATAAGATCGGGACTGTGGTTCACAGAAGAATACCCGATTACAACAGGCAGATCGCGAAACATTCGAAACCACCGGCTATTTATTTAAAAAAGAAAACATTCCCAGGCATCTATTCGCGAAAAATTGCTTGTTTGTATAGAAGCAATACAAATCATCACTCTTTTCAAAAATATTTCAGATATATTGATGAGCCAAATCAGAATCATTTCCATTAAAAATTTAAAAAAATTGGAAAAAATTATTCAATCCAAAAAATAAAAATATAATACTGACTATTATATACGATTAAAAATTAAATTTCATTTTTTTGATTAAATAAAAGCACTTGCCGACATCCGATTGAGCTGAAATTTGGCAGGTGTCCGTTATTCCGGTTACTTTATGAAATTTTTGTTGGAGAAAAAACAAAATGGCGGCTCCAAGCTTCGCTTTTGTGGTTCAATCAGATAATAAGACCGCACACCGCACTCAGTAACATTTCCAGGCAAAATGCTTTCTCGAAAATTTCAAAAATTTTTGAGCGATAAAACCGCTAGCACTTATGATATTACCCTTGATAAAACCTCTAGCACTTATATATACCCTCGATAAAACCCCTAGCACTTATGGTATTACCCGCGATGAAAACTCATTCATAACTTAGAAAACAATAATCGAAAATATAATTTATGAAATAATTGATGGTACTTTGAGGACATGAAAAATAATTATTCAAATTGGAGAATATATCACTTTTGAATTAGAATACGAGACATCTGCTCATCAAAAACATCACCAATGAATCCAATTCTATTAAATTTCTTCGGATTTTCGATTAAACTGAATTTTGTCTCATCGATCTCTTCTATAATTTTAACAGAACCAGCAATATCGGAAACCAACTTAATAACTTCTTTGAAGTCCATTTATTTTTTATCCTTGACTCTTTTGTATAGATCTCCAGTGACAGTTTTTCAACTTTGGAAACCTAGCTATCTCCCAAAAAATGAAGACTTTAAAATATTTGAAAACTTCACTTTAAAAAACCTGACATCAAAAATACACGTAGTAATATACATATATATTTGCTGACAGAGAATAAAAAAACAATTTTATAAATAATGGGTACGAATATGACATAATCATGTATTTGATGTAAAAAATCTTTATCTGGATTATTTGTTCCCTATACAGAGCATATACTTCTCGACGAATTATATCCACATCACACACGTCCAATTTTTCAGAAGTATCAGAGTCTTTTATTTTCCTTCTCTTCACTATAGGCTTATTTACTACAAACCACACTGTCTTTACTAGCATGTGTGTTGAGGCTACACCAAACTTTGATAATCCACGTTCACATAACTTTTTTGTGTCAACTGATTGAACGTCGCACTTTAATTATGTTTTATAACTTTTTTCTCTACTTGTGATGCCATTATCACCGTACTTCGTGACTCACTGAGTTCTTTCCATGGACGAAACATGTTTGGACAACAAATATCTTGTTTTTCAACCAAATACAAACTGCTAACTGAATTTTGAAACCACAAATTAGCATGGAAACTTAAGCCTGTCTTAATTATTTAAAGAAAATTAGTTTATTACATAAATCAAATTTGATATAATGAGGGTAAAAAAAATAATTTTCAATTAGTCATTTTTCAATTAAATTACACACCTTGAACGATCAGCCATTTTGAGGATATGGAATTGCCATTCATAATGATTCTGTAAAATCGATGGTCATACTATATCTGCGGCTGCTACAATTGCCGGAAGATGAAAATACGAAATATTTGATCATTTTTCTGCTGCTATCGAAATATTTGTCGTTTTTGGTTCTCAAACTCCCAAATTCATTGGAAACATTGGAAAGAAGATAACCTTTGAGACACATAATGTACGAGCTGCTTCATTTCTCATACAGAGGATGACTATGGCCATACAAAGAGAAAATGTAGCTCAATTGTCTTAAAAACATAAAAAATTAAATCATTTCTATTTATTTTTGAATGTATAATAACTATTTTTTTTTGTATTCTAATCATTTTTTAAGACACACTGTGTAACATATACTCATAACAATATCGGTTATTGTAAAAGGAAAATATAAAAAAAAAATAATAATTTTTTTTTAACTCAGTGATTTGTCATGGAAAGGACCCCGCACCATCCTTATGGAAAATGGCTCTCGTTTAAATTTCCTGAATTTTTGGTATGTTGTAGATTTCGACTTCCTCGGCAAAAGTGCCCATGGGCACAAAAAATCGACCGACTATTTTTCGAAATACAGGGTGTTAATGATGAAAAGTGAAGCTTTCTACTCAGAATTTTTTACAATTCCCAGAATTGACAAAACGCCTATTTATTCTGAGAATACTATGTCTCAATGATGGTACAATGTCGTGTTGATCTCGTATCCATCATACTTTTTCATTTTGTGCTCTACAACAAAGAAAAATGCAATTCGAATAATTTTAAACCCACCAGTGTGAGTTCTCTGATGATAATTGAAGATTTAATTTAGCCTGGATGAAGTCCCTCAATCTCAATCGACGTTAATTGACATAATTTTTTCAATTGGTGGTTCGAAAATAAAGGTACGTCAACCCTTCGTTTTTTAGTTCGGATAAGGGAGAGAATGTCATATTTATCAAATATTTTTCAATGTTAAGAACGTCGCATAGTCATTTCATGTATACATGCTGAGTAAAAGATACAGTCCAAGTTTCTTAGAAAAACTAGTTTTTTCAATGAATACCCTGTATTTCTAGAAGAAAAAATAGCCCATTTCTGTCTCCGATGTAGTATATAGGTAACAATAAAATCCGAACATTCAAAAGTATGTAGCCGACAAACGAGTCCTGAGACCTATGCTGATATTGATAACAATATCTCGGACTCCTCAAAACGTACATTATATAAAAAAATCATGAAAATTAACCATTTTTTTCAAAACAGGGTATTCATTAAAAAAAAAACGAATTTTTCTAAGAAACTTTTTACTCACCATGTATGCATGAAATGACTATGCGATGTTCTCAACATTGAAGAAAGTTTGATATATATATATATATATATATATATATATATTATATATACAGTGTCGCACATAAAGTTCGAAATATATCGAAGTTTTTTTTATCAATAGATATAATGAAAATTTGACTTCGCAGTTAGTTTGTGCTTGAAAAATGATTGAAAAACAGCCATTTTCCTTTTATGATGTGCTATTCTAAACCTGTCAAATTTGACATTTTTTTCGAAAATCCTGAAAAAAACTTTTTTTTTTATATATTTCGAAAAATGCCATAGAAAAAAGTTGCTCAGTTTCCAATTTTATACTTCCGCTCCAAATTTGGACTCTCTACTGTCCCTTCGACTTTTTCCAATTTTATAAATTTTTCGTATCTTTTGGTCTTCCGATTCGAACGAAACATGATTCAAATTTTATAATTTTGTTGATTACGAGACTTCATGTCATATCTTGCCCAGAAAATATCCACATTGGCCTGTTACCTGAAAAAAAAAATATGCACATCCAGAAATTCGTCTTTGTTGTTGCAAAGTTCATCTAGTTTTTTCATTCCATTGTGAAAGTGATTCTGATTTTCAATGTATGGACGTTAATATGTCAGTAATCGAATAAACGAATTCCACTTCATTCTTAATGCACTCGTATTTCTTTTTTTAATAGATTTTTATCCAGTTTGATCATTTTTCTGACCAATAATTCAGTTACAAACAAACCCGAAATATCATAGTTTTCTGTAAACTAACCAATGACCTACAGTTTCACAACTATTCAAAAGACTTTCGTTCTAGCGATTTGTACTAAACATGATATAAAATTTCGTGATTTTAAACAATACATGACTAATGCAACATCTCGGGAAGAAAATAGTACAATTGATCGAATCAAAATAAAATTTCAAACTACATCAAAATATTTCGAACTCATCTGCAGCTAACGGGATACAAATCTGTTAAAAAAAGAAATACGAGTGGAATAAGAATGGAGAGAAATTCGTTCTTTTTTAACGTCTATACATTGAGAATCCGAATCAGTTTCACAATGAAATGAAAAAACTAGATGAATTTTGCAACAACAAAGACGAATTTCTGGAGATGCATTTATTTTTTTTGTGGTAACTGCCAATGTGGGTATTTTCTGGGCAAGATATGACATTGAAGTCTCGCATTCATCAAAATTATGAAATTTAAAGAATGTTTCGTTCGAATCGGTAGAGCGAAGGATTCGAAAAATTAAAAAAATTGGAAAAAAGTCGAAATGACAGTAGAGAGTCCAAATTTAGAGCAAAGGTATAAAATTGAAGACTGGGCAACTTTTTTCTATGGCATTTTTCGAAATTTTCAAAGAAAACCTGATTTTTTTAGGATTTTCGAAAATAATGTCAAATTTGACAGGTTTAGAGAAGCACATGACAGAAGGAAAGAGGCTGTTTTTTACTCATTTTTGAAGCACGAACTAACTGCGAAGTCAAATTTTCATTATATCTATTAATAAAAAAAACTTCCATATGTTGCGAACTTCATGTGTGACACTGTATATGACATGCTCTCCCCTATCCGAACTTAAAAACGAGGGGTTGACGTACCCCTATTTAAGAACCACCCTGTATACAAAAAAATAATGTCACTCAACTTCGATCGAGATTGAGAGAGTTCATCCGGGCTAAATTGAATTTTCAATTCTCATCAGAGAACTCACACTGGTTGTCGAATTGCATTTTTTTTGTTAATTCTGTTGTAGAACAAAAAACGAAAAAGTATAATGGATACGAGATCAACGGACATTGTACCATCACTGAGGCATGGTATTTCCAGAATAAATAGGCGTTTTGTCAATTCTCGGAATTGTTAAAAATACTTTTCATCTTTAACACCCTGTGTCTCAAAAACTAGTCGGTCGTTTTTTTTTGTGCCCATCGACACTTTTGCCGAGGTAGTGAAAATCTACAACATACTAAAATTTCAGGAAATTTAACCGAAAGCCATTTTCCATAAGAATGGTGCGGGGTCCTTTTGACTTAGGAATATTTCTACAATAAATCATAAGCGATTATTCCCCTCATAGTGATTTTTTTTTGTGCTGTGATGTGGCGATAACTGCCAAAAGGTATAAAGTTTGAATTATATAATCGTGATTGCATCATTTCTCGTGACTTCTGATATTGTATACCCGTTTATTCTTCCATGTAACATCTTCATTATTTTCTCTGGATCGATTGGAGAAAAAAAATGCATATTTTTGCCTTATCATAAAAACTAGTCAATTTCCGACGAAAGAGATTACTATAGTAGACAATAACGCATTCATAGAATTAAAAGAATATATACACGTGTTGATTACTTCACCAGAAATATGTACCATAGGTTGTGTCGTTGACTTAATATGAAGACAATAAAAACTATTTATTATTATTTTCATCAGTAAATGTTGTTTCTAATGAGCTGAATGAATTTCATCAGTTGATATTTGTAAATAGCTCTGTTACTAGGTGGAAATAAAGCATCAGTGTTGAAAGCGTTTTATTTATTGGGGATTTTCCTTCACACATGGTGAACCACATGTCCTGTAGGCCTACCTGTGGATAGCATGGTTCTCTAAACAAATTTTCTTAATGAGAATGGGAGGTTGCCAAGACTAGTCCAATTTATAGATACTCCTAACAACATTCAGATTGAGAACGATTTAACGGTATTTCTTCTGATTTTTCACCTAATTAGGAGTTGAATATTCTGATTTAATATTAAGATCAACGAATCTGATATAAGATGGGATTGGCTGAAACTGCGAGCAGACAAATTCAAGAATAATCTATAAATCGATTGCTCCTTAATATGTTTATTATTATTACTGACAAACGAACAAACACACAAGAAATCGAGTTAATACAGCGTTGTCATCCAGTTCTGAGCTATGTCATTTATATTCACAGTACACCACTATAAATTCAATCTTAGGTCAACCAGAGAGGTCATCCATCTAAAGGTCTTTCATGTTGAGGTTGTTCAAGACAGCATAGTATGAAAATGAAGAACGCACGATCTGAAACACGAAATAATCTCAACATTTGAACCAAATTCAAGTCCTAGCAAGGAATTGTGCAAAACAGTTATTAATTTCGAAAAATACGTTCTCGTCGTGTTGAAATTCCATGGAAAGAATGGAACTTGTAAAATTTTGGGAAACAATTAAAACAGTTTTGTGTAGTGAACTATCAGTCGAAAAACCCTCATTGCCCCATGTTCTTCTCTTGTACTCACCGACATAAAAGTCTCCACCGACATATTGAAAAATCCTATGGCTCTGAATCTGATTGGCTCCTGAGTTTTGTGCATGAAATAAATTATATCTTTTTTGAATGACTTTGGGGCATCGATCCAAGGACAAGCGTATATGGCTTGCGGAATATTTTCACTCTGAAAAAAGTCGATTGTTTCATTCAGATGACAACGGAATGAGCTCTGCGTTTACCTTTCGTTTCATCTCCGAAGAAAACCAACACGGTACCAGCAGTAAGCTTGCTATCGATATCAAAAAGACTATTAGATAAAAGAATTCGAAGGTGTTTCTCTCAACCTGAAAAAAGAATCAAAGAATCAATATGGATAATAATGAATATTGGACAATATAATATACAGTCCGTTTATATTATCATGTTTTAATATTGCTGTATTCTGAACCATAAGAGATACAGAGACGATTGAATGGGCATTGATCTACATTGATGAGCATTCAAATGGGGAAATGTATTTACATTTTTTATCAAATGAGTTTGATGGTTATTTATGAATTTCCACTGAACATCCGCCATGAAATAGAATATTTCCAACAAGACGGTGCCCCTTCTCAAAACTCAGCAATGGTAGGGGAACAATATTTCCAAGAAAATGGATTGGAAACAATGGACCGATTTCCTGGGCAGCTCGATCTTCGGATTTTACTCCTTTATATTTTATGGCTGAGGATAGCACCTGGTGGATGAAGTTTTCTTGACACCGACTACAGATATCCACCATCTCAAAGTAAAAATAAGGGATGCATGTAATAGCATTACACCCATCTCGTTAGAAAATTGCCTTAAAAATTGTTTGGGCAGACTACGTATGTGCATTCAATAAAAAGGTCGTCAATTCGAGCATTATTTCATGTAACATGTCATTTACTTATTTTCTTTATTCGTTTCATTTTCTAGCATCAAATCATCATAAAATAAATAATTTTTTCTGCTTGTTTAATTTCTACTTTTTTTATATCACTGATAATATGTCGAAGTATGTTTACCATTATATTCGTTTTGACGAAATCAGAACGAATATACGACAGGACCGTAATTAAAAATTATTGTCCCTGATGATGTTAGTTATTCCAGATAAAACGTCGTTAAAATGACAAATGTGATATATCACAGAATTTGGATTTCAACAGTTTATGAATATTTGTAATAGAAAAGACAGGTCCGTATTAAAAAAAAATTACGGTGGTCGTGAAGACACGAAACGTCGTATCACGCCGTACACTCTTTTTCTTCTCCAGTTGAAAATTTCAACTGGTCAATATAAAGTAGAGGAAGAGTATCGCCAAGTTATATAACGATATAAAAAAAGATGCATTAGTAATTTTTCAATTTCCTAGGCCATTTTTATTCTCACGGTGAGAATTGATTTGTTATCTGTTTGTTTTGTTTTAGGAAGTCACTTACCAGAGTTAGGAGAAACAAAGTCATGCATAGAGCTGATGTGCTTGCTATGAACTGCAGGAAATATATTTCACTGAAAATATTTTCAGTCGTTTGAGCAAATCTGAAAGGAAATATGATTTTTAAGATCAACAGTTTGAATGGACGTTGGCTTGTTTTATCATGTTATGGAATTTAGTTTTAGGCGGCAAATATGATTTTCAGGCAATGGTTGGTGGGTTTCTCATCAGTATCTAGCTATTAAAAAAAAAATTAACCGTTTCGTGTTTGAAGAAATGTAGATTCAAACGATAAAAATTAGGATTTTAATTTGGATATACACACAGAACTCTTCTGTTTATTGGTGCAGTTTGATGGAATCTCTTCTGGATAGTGGTTAAAGCTTAGTTTTTTGTGGAAAAACCCAAACTTTTTACATATTCTTTGGGAATAGTAGCCTCCCACAATCTGAAATATATCAAATTAATCAGGGAATCCATAGAATTGTAGTGAAGAATATTCGATTACTTTAATAAGAACTGGAATGACAACCATATAAATGACTCGAATGCAGTATGAAAACTGAATCTAGAGAGGCCCTCTTCTTATTGAAAACTAAATACAACCCATCCAATATTTTCATTTCTCGAGAGGGTTCATCTGTGTTTGGATGATAGTGAGGTGGTTGCGGCAGTCTTTTGTTATATCATTATGGGTTCAGAGGGGTTGCTTTTAACTGGTTTGGATCATATCTTCATAGCAGGAAACAGAGTGTCAATATCTCAAATGAAAATTCAAGCCACACAGATATCAGGTAGGGAGTACCCCAGGGCTCAGTGCTCGGCCCTGTTTTATTTTTGTTAGACCTAAATGATTCAATAAGTCTACTTATCACAGGAAAATTCACGCTATTTGCAGACGATACCACCTTTTAATGGAATGAAAAAAAATGTGGACAGTTTGAAAAGTATCATATCCCAGGATCTATATGATGTCATTTCTTGGTGTGGCACAAACTCTCTCATCTTCGTCTTAAAATATAGGGTTTGTTCAAAATCGTACATATTATAATGTTGTATTATGAGGGAAACCGAAAAAATAAATAAATATCATTCCCCGTATGAAGTATATAGTAGACCAAATTGAGTGAAAACTATTCCTGCGTAAAAACCAGTCAATAACTTCTCTGACCGCTTCTAGCAAAAATTACCATAAACCACTTCATATTATACTTCATCGGGTTTGGGGTATAGATATTAGAATATATTAGTAGAATAGTGATGTGGTGTGTGTGTGTGTGGGCAGAGGCAGCCATGTATGGTGAACGACTGCTAGAAAAAATTTGTGCAATACGAAAGTATCATCGACATAAAATTTCTGGCTCAAGCAAATCTGCTTCAAATTTGTACAACAACCAACGAAAGTGTTCAATACTAATCTTTTATTATTTAATGGGCCACATAGCTTCAAAATAGCTGGTAGATTTTGTTAACGAGTTTGTAAACTAGACATTCTAGATATTTTGGAGATCAATATTGAACAAAAAGTCAGAATACTTTAAATTATTATTTGTTGAATTTACTCTACCGAAGATTAAACAGTAGAAGTGAATGTTTTTTGCTTGCTATTTTGATGTGATTTTCGAATGATATCTCGTACATTTCCAAATATGTAACAAAAGTTCGGAAAACTCTTTTTTAATATTTAAAAATGACAATTGTAACGAAGAAGAAAAAATGGCACATTGACGAAGTGTAAACACCCAGTTTTCTTTACATGGAAAAGTGACTGCGGATTGTTTATCAAAGCCATTTTTTGAAAAATCCGAACTTATTCCAAATGAGTGATTCAGAATGTGCTTCGGATGACACTGAAAAAGCTAAGGTCCCCGTCTTCTTAACTCACACAAGTCTCTGACTTCGGAGGGTTGCTTTGCAACTGAGTTGGCGGTTAAAAACACTTTTTAAAACACAAACACTTGAACATGAGTAACAATTGGAGCAAAAAAAAAGGTAAATATCTAGTTACATCACACATGCACTCCGAATATGGGGAAAACACTTTTCTTACGTGTTTTTGCCTCCTGAACACGAATCCGGAAGAAAAATGCGGCGGTCTCATACCGTTCCCGAGTTACAGCACTTTGAAAAAAAAAAATCAAGCACCGTTTTCTCGCACAAAACTCACTCAAAATGCCTCCTTCTTTTTACCAGCATAAACAATATACCCTAAATCACTTATTTTCGGCACAACTTTGCACAAAATATCGTCGTTTTTATCGAAAAAATCCTCCTTCTTACACAGTTGCAAATGAACAATTCTCATTCCTTTGACAGATGACATTTATTAACTTTTTTAATTTTTCATGTTGGTAATAAATGAATCAGTATAGAACTCTTGTCTATGGAATCGACTAAGTAATGTAAGAAGGAGGATCTTTTTCGATAAAAACGACGATATTTTGTGCAAAGTTGTGCCGAAAATAAGTGATTCAGGGTGTATTGTTTATGCTGGTAAGAAGGAGGATCTTTTTCGATAAAAACGACGATATTTTGTGCAAAGATGTAACTCTGAAACGGTATGAGACCGCCGCATTTTTCTTCCGGATTCGTGTTCAGGAGGCAAAAACACGCGAAAAAAGTGTTTTCCCCATATTCGGAGTGCATGTGTGATGTAACTAGATATTTACCAAAAAAAATAATATTCTTGTATTTGAAACTAAGAGAAAGTAGTCCAATGAATCCAAAAATTATTTCTATAATTCGATTTTCTGTAAAATTTTAATTCAGAAGAAGGTTTCTCAGATGTGGAAATCACAAATGCGTTGGGTTGCAAAAGGAACCCTTTTCGTTTTTCAACTCAAGCAAATGTTTCACTTACATCAGGAAGTTTACAAAACTCTTAGAAAAGGGGTTTCCACTCAACGCAAAGATCTTCTAAATATGAAACGATACCTCGGTTTCACGGCTATGAAACCATTTTAGCGGACTTCAGTAGCAATCAGCAACTGTTTCATGATTCATTCTTGAAAGTGAAACTGCGGTATGGCTTTGGATTTGACAGAAAATCACATGGAATTGTGGAAACTTCCCAATGTAAGACATTTGCTTCGGTAGAAAACTTCAATAAGAAACAAGATAAATTAATACAACATCTGGAAGAGTTTCCTTGGATTCCAAATTTCATTTTTCATGGAAAATGGAGGAGCGGAAATCCTTAATTTTCCTCCAAATCCAACAGTTTCAATGAAAAACAATTATACAAATGTTCGAACAGATTTAGGCAGACGAAATCTAATTCTCCATCAACACAAAAGGAATCTTGAAGAAACAAGGATATGTCGTAGATCATTCAATGGAACGAGAACGAAAAGATTGAAATTTTAAAAATGTTGATGTGGCCAGTAGGGTAGTGCCCAGGGTGACATAAAAAAACGGTTACAATATTTTTGCTTAGATACAAAAAATATAATAATTATTAACTTTCAGACCGTATCTTATAATCCCCAATAAACCTACCAAAAAATGATATTAGTGAAAAATCGTTCTAAATCCTTATACAGTGTGTACATAAAGTAAGGAATAAATTCATTATCTAGAAAAAGAGAAGCTTTTCGAAAAAATCCGCGGACACGTCAACTTTTATTTCACAATGCGCATCTTTTGACGTTCTAGTCGCATTGATGACGTCATTAATGTTTCGGCTATGACGTCATGGACATTTTTTTCAAATTGCAACAACTATTTTTGATAGTGCCATTTGAAAGAGCACATTTCTCTGCACACGTTAAACCAAAAGTTTTGTCGAATTACATAAGGAAATTGTCGAAAAAATCAATGTTATAATGATTTTTGAGTAAGTTATTTCACACAGTTGATTGAACAAACTGATTGATGAAATGTTCAAATTGAAGCCCTTCCTGAGCCTGACAGTATCCAAGACGGTCAATAAATCCTCGTTGGACCTTAGTGATAGTTTGTTGAGTAATATTGTTACATTCATTTGTAATCCTAGTTTCCAATTCCTCGATATTATCTGGTCTAGTTTTGTACACGACATTCTTCAGATGGCCCCAAAAAAATCTAATGGAGTAAGGTCCGGAGATCTTGGGGGCCATTCAATAGAACCACGCCTACCTATCCACCTGTTGGCAAAGACTTGGTCAAGATACCTTCTAACATCAGCTGCGTAATGCGGCGTTGCACCATCCTGGTAGAGCAGGGTTATCTGCGTTAGGAAATAAGATCACCAGACTGGGTATAACATAATCCTGTAGGAGTTGAAGGTACCTTGGACCATTTACGTTTGGTTCGAAATAGTAGGGTCCAATAATCCTGTTTTGTACAATCGCCGCCCAAACATTTATTTTCTGAGAATACTGTGGGTGATGTTTTCTCATCCATTTTGGATACTCCTCAGCCCAGTACCTGCAATTATGCCGATTCACTGTTCCTGTTAATGTAAAGGTAGCTTCATCAGATAAACCAATATTTTTTACTAGCAAAGGGTCAGCATTGCACATATCCATTAACGTTTGGCAGAACTGCATCCGTCGGTCTGGATCGTCCTCGGAAAGTTCTTGGTGCAGAGTCATCTTATAGGGATGCTACTTTTCCAATTTTAAAATTTTATGTGTAGTTGTAACTGGGATATCTTGATTTCGACTAATGCTTCTTAGGCTTTTGTGTGGATATTCCTCCATTGATAATAAAACATTCAATTTGACATCCTCATTGATTTTAGGACGCCCAGCTTTACGGAGATCATCAACACTACCAGTGTCTCGAAACTTTCTCTCAACTTTGCTCACTGCTGATTGAGTTACGGGCATATCCGGGTATTTAGTATTGAACAGTCCAACTCCTTCTTGTTGCGTTCGTACTCTATCACCGTATCCAATCATCATCAAAATTTCGATTCTCTGAATAACAGAAAGGCGAATTTTATTCTTGATTTTTCCGAAAACCAGGGTATCAATGAAATATGAACTGTCAAACTCTGGCATACGCCAACCACACGGCTAAATCAGCAAGGTAACAAAAACAGTAAAATGTCTTTTTACGATAATAAAAGAGTGATTTGTTTAGGGCTTCGAAAATACGAAGACACCAGTGTCGTGCTGAAAGAGAACTTTACAAAGCTAGGAAGGACTTTATTTCGAACCTTTAATTGATTAGTTTGTTCAATTAACAAACTAAAGTAAGTTAACTCGAAATCAATAAAACATTAATTTTCTCGACAATTTCCTCATGTAACATGACAAAACTTTTGGTTTGACGTGTGCAGAGAAATATGTTCTTGCAAATGGCACTATCAAAAATAGCGGTTGCAATTTGAAAAACATCTCTATGACGTCATAGCCGAAACATTAATGACGTCATCAATGCGACTAAAACGTCAAAAGATGCGCATCGTGAAATAAAAGTTGACATGTCCGCGGATTTTTTTGAAAAGCTTTTCCTTTTCTAGATATTGAATTTATTCCTTACTTTATGTACACACTGTATAATCTCATTTTCCAGGTAGTTTACTGGAACTTGTTCTCAAAGAAAAATAAGCGAAGTTACATTTGAAGTAATAGAATAAATCTCCGTCAATTTTTTTTGACACATGTCAAAGTCGACGTTGCGCTTTCAAGCGGTTTTTTCAGATTTCTCTCCGTTTTTTTAATTTCACGCCCACTTTGTCAGGAAAGGCTTGCACATTTCTGGAATCTACACACAATTTCCGACGTTTTGGTGCAAACCGGAGATCGATAGGATCACTTTGGATTATCGACCATTTCGACTTCCAACTTTTTTTTCCGATCGATCCGAAATTCTGACCCCAGACTGATTCGGCTATTCTGAATCGATTGGCGTTCGCAGAATGGACCTTTTTATGCACTATGTGAAAACACTGTAATTAGAAAGTATATGTGCTAATATCACTTGGGATTTTTTATTTTATTTTTCTGATCGGTAGTTTTTCCATAATCCGGAAAAAAGTGGTTTCGTGACGTCACGTTCACTAAAAGTTGATTTGGCATCGTTGTATGAGTTGCGAATCATGGAATTGTGACGTAATGACATTTGTTATTTGATACTTTGATAGGTTCGTTCGTTTGCTTCACGGAATAGAATATTATCAATCGTTTTTCTCTCTTCAGCTCTTTTTCTTGGATATATCTGATACGACTGATACGAGACACGAGATATGCAGAGAACTGCTGCAAATGAACAAGCTCGCCATGAATGTTTGGTATTGAAAAATTTCGGAAATTATTTTCTAATTTTAATAACTATGAAAATGTCTTAAAAGTGCTATGTGCACGGTTGTCTGAACACCAGTGAAAGTGAATCAAACTTTTGTAAAAAGCGGAAATACATGCTTTTGTGCAGAAAATTTCCAGGTGAGTACATCAAGGAACGATCTTTAATTTCACTCAATGCAAGTTTGCAAAATCATCGATCAGTACTGTATTTTATATCCAGTCCTATAAACATATTGTTCTTTGGTTCCAGCTGAAAGAAGATACTACGAATTAGGAATATGCTAGAACAAGGGGATCCAAATTTATGTTGAAGCAAGATGTCTGTCCACATATCAACCTGAAATGACATTGGTCTGACAATGTTTCATCATAAGTATATGACCTACCAACGATGAAGAAACCCAAACCAAATGAAAACATCACTCCTTCAGCTAGTAAAACTGTGTTGAGTGACATTACATCCATGGGAAATATTTACTCAACAGTTTCGAATAGTTCTTCTCCTAGCAGTAGCCAAGCTGGTACATTATCCGATTCACCAAAATAACACCACCAAAAAAATTCTGAGTATATTCCTAGTCAGTCTTCATCCGATCCTGATTGTGAAAATATCGAAGGACAGCAGCGCCAGCGCCTATCTATTGCACTTATAGAAGAGAAGAGTAATGTTATTTGGGGCTCCCTGAAAATGTTTACCACATTGTGAAATACATTACCAAAATTGAGTAAATTAAATATATGGATGTTCTGATAAGTTTAAAAAAGATACGGGTTGGGGATGTATACTCTCGATTGGCTGATGACTGATATGAGTAAATCAAGTGTTTACAAGATTTTCACAAAAGCTGTGCCTATGATGGCAAATTGTTTATTTATGAGAGCTTATATATAAGCCTGACATCTGAAATTGAAAGAAATTTGCCGATCCCTTTCAGAGCTCGCTATAAGAAAGTTAATTCAATTATTGTCTGGAAATTGAAAAACCCTCTGATCCTGTTCGTCTGTCCATGACTTGGTCAGAATAGAAAAAATGCAATACTGTACAATTTTTAATATCTGCTACTCCAAATGGCACAATACAATTTATTTCAGGAGCATACGGTGGACGAATTCTTTAACAACTTTGTCGATAAGAATAATTCCTTCTATTTTGATTGATTGAAATTCAAAAATACTTTGAATAACTAGAATGTGCAGTATTATGTCAAAGTTTTCTAAGGTTTGTTGTCACATTCTCTTCATGAATGCCAATATCTTCAGAATTTTTTTTTTCTATAGCTTTGTAACCATAGGGAAAATTTTTACCATAGAAAATGTAAGCCTGTATTTGTAAAAAATAGATCAGTATCCCTCAACAAAGAATTGGTGTGAAATAAGTAAATAATTTTGCAAAAAATTCACGAAATTAAATTTGTATGAGCATACTTCAAGTCTATTCATTCTGAATTATTAATTATATTTTCAGTAGTTCAAACTTAATAAATATTTGACTCATCACATGAAGGAAACACTAACAGACAAAGCCTACAAATATATTCACAGTATAATGCATTTATGATATATGATATATCTAAACAATCACGAACGTTTCAACTAAGAACCAAAGTTCTTAGTTAAAAGTTGGGCAACTTTCTAGTCATGGTTCTTAGTTTTCGTACTGGGGGTTCCATAAACGCGCTCATTGATTTGCTAGTGTTGAATCCTTAGTTATTAGTTCACTTAGTTCTCGGGAACGTTGCATAAACAAAGCATAAAAATTAATAAAAAGAGTCAATCATCTCATAATCCACCCTTGGCCAATTTTCCGAACCTGCTTTTACGAAGCCTTGTTTCATTATAAACACACCAAATCGTTTATGATATTGAGAAATTAATAAGTTGATAAAACAATAAACATTAACCTCAAATGTCAATATGATTTTGATGTGAACTGTCTTTAATATTTGCGGTGTTGCCAATGGTCGCTCTTCATCAAAAGGAAGGCCCGTTCAGAAACTTTGAATGTTTTAAATGAAGAAAACCGTTGTTGAAATGTATTTTTTTTGTTGATGAGTCTATCAATGAACAGTGTTCAATTATATATTAATGGTGTATATCAAGCAGTGAGCTATATTTTTTACAAGAACAGTAATGCGTGTTTCTGAACGTGGATTATGGAGGGGGTAGTTTTCGATGAACGTGACGTCACGGGTACACTTTGAAACGCAATATCTTTTCGAAATAAAAAATATATGATGGTATTCTAAGTCAATTGGACGTTTCATATGAAATATAATCGACCAATACAAGTTTTGGATTTTTTTTTTCGTAAATGTAAAGGTCCATTGCTTAATTTATAATCATTCTCAAGCTAAAAAATAATTTTCCCGGAAAAAACTTGTTTTTCAAAGAACTTTTCTTTTCTGCATAAGAAACCGGAGTTCTAGACAGATTGCCATGTCACTGTTTATTTACGAATTTTCAACGAGAAGTCTGCACTGACGCCCTTCGCATAATCACTTTTCCAATTTGGAGCGAGAAAAAACAATATTTCTCCTACTCCGATTCCCACGTCCTCCTCACCATTCGATAGGAGATTATTTTCACCAGAGACTGATGGAACGCATCTTTCATGACGCCCGTGTAGTCCTTGGAATATAAAAAAAATTATCCCGATGACGGCTTCCCGAAAATAACTTCTTGCTAGGTAAAAGTCCGTAGAATTCAGAAATGTAACGATCTCGTCAATAGACTCTACGATAATGGAGCTATGATGTCGAAATGTCTCGAAACATCATTGCGATGGCGACATAACAATCATAGCTGTCTCAGCTAACGTCGTAACGACTTTTTCGGATTCAGCGGCCCATTTTTTATCACATTCAAAAAAGTTCTCCTAGCGCCCCTGATGACGTGATGCGTCGTTACTTCACACAGTTCAAATGAACAGCATTTTCGATCAAAGCGCAAGTCCTATTATGATTTATCATGGGTGGATGATGAACCCCATTATTGCGTCTGCAATATGCACCCTTGAATGTTTTCAAGAGTTTATTCGCTGGTTTTATTGATTAAAAGTCGTTTTCTTTGAAATACTTTGACAACTCAATTTCAGTCAGATAAAAAACTTTTAATTCTACTGTCATCTCAATTACAAATATACCATGTAAAACAAAAAGTAACATTAACATTATAACATTCTCCCCCCAATGAAAAACGTAGTTCATTCATTCAGCTCCATTTTATCCGTCAAGGGTGCATATTGCAGACGCAATATTGGTCCTATCGAGCGGAATAACTTGACTTCAAGACATGTCGACAAAGACAAGAGAATCCGAGAACGTTGATCCACCAAGGAGACCAACGACGAGGCTGAGTGCTAGACAAGCAAAAGCCGCTGAAGAATCAATTCATAATGATCAAAGATCTGACTCTGATGGAAAACATGACGTGACAGGAACACAAGAGGTGATAGTAGCAGGTACCAGCAAGAGAGTAACTCTTGCCGCAAACCATTCCATGACACGTTCGAAATCTACGAAATCCAGGACGTCGCTAGCAAGCATTAACGAAAGAAAGAAACTAGAAATTGAGCTGGAAGCGGAAAAAGAGATTGCTGAAATCAAAGAAAGGCTCATCCTGAAGAAACTGGAACTTGAAAAAATGAAGATAGATGAAGAAAGCCTTGGAACTGTGGGGTCTGATTCAATAAAGAGTGATGGATCAAACAGAACTGCAGAGAAAGAAGCAATGATCGATAAATGGATAAAAACTGTTACACCTGAGAAAAGTGGATATATACCAGATGATTTGAAAATTGACAACATAATCAGAACGAAACATTCAGTAAACGAAAGAGATCCATATGGCAGTCGAGTGTGTTCGAGAAGATTATCGTTCGACAGGAAGTTGCCATTTTTCGACGGTAATCCAGCGGAGTGGTTGGTGTTCATAAATGAATATCACGAGACATCTGAGTTGTGCCATTATTCTGACAGTGAAAATCTCATACGACTAAGGAAGTGTCTCAAGGGCGAGGCTAGAGAAGCGGTCAAGATGCTTCTGATATCCTACAGGAACGTTCCGGAGATACTAGAAACACTACAAAACTTATATGGTAGACCGGAGTTCATTATAAAAAATTTGATTGCCCAAGTTAGGTTGATTCCTGCACTTAAGGATCACAAGCCAGAAAGTATAGTCAGGTACGCAAATTCTCTGAATAATTTAGTTGTTGCTATCAAACATTTAGATGATGAGATTTATTTGAACAACCCTATGTTACTTGAAGAGTTCGTTTCAAACTTGACAATAAATTTGAAGCAGCAATGGTCATTTCATGCTGTGAAATTAGGGTCTGTTACATTACTAGAATTTTCCAGCTGGCTCAAAGACATGGGTAAGGCTGCTAGTTCACTTTATACACCAGATATTCGTTCAGACCATAAACCACAAAAAAGATCAGATTGCGTTTTAGTTGCTAATGAGAGCAAACGTAGGGAAGAGAAGGGAAAATATTTTTTTCTGGAAAATTGTAAATGTTGTTCTCGAGGTAAACATCACTTAGACAAATGTTCCAAGTTTCAGGAAATGAATGCAGACGATCGTTGGCTTTTCGTCACTGATAATAAACTTCGTATATCGTGTCTCAAGACTAATCATCGAATGAATCAATGCTTCTCCAAGAGAACATGTGAGGTGAATGGTTGCAAGCTGAGACATAGTCGATTGTTACACAAAGATCCATTGGTACAAGTGAGGGACGAAAGACATCAGATTGAAGATATTCAGCATCGACAAGTAAGTGATGGTAATCTCGGACATTCATCCAATATCCATCAGGTGAGAAATTCTTCTATACATTTGAGAACAATTCCTGTTGTACTGACAGGTCCCCAAGGTGAAATTGAAATTTTTTCTCTTCTTGACGAGGGATCAACTGTGACACTTTTAGATGATGAAATCGCTGAAAAACTCGGTTTAGAGGGCACTGTTGAACCCTTTTGTATGCAGTGGACAAATAATCAAATTCAGACTGACGAAAATTCCAAAAGAGTTCGTTTGAAAATAAAAGGAAATTTCCCGAATTCAAAAACGTATATTTTGAAAGATGTTAGAACTGTCAAATACTTGGAACTTCCACGACAGTCGTTAGACATGAATATGGTTCGGTACGAATGGCCTTATTTGAAAAATATTCCAATAAAATCTTTCTTTGATGAATCACCCAAGTTATTGATTGGTACTGACAATTACGACTTGACAATGCCACGAAATTACGTAGAGGAATCAAGGTATGGACCCAAAGCCACACAAACAAAATTAGGATGGGTAATAAACGGACAACTGGTTAAAGACAGGGTTGAAAAAATATACAACTTTCATATTTGTGAACGCAATTATGATGATGACTCACTCCATTTGCTCGTCAAAGATTCTTTCATACTAGATGAATCAGGACTTCGACATGGACAAATGAATACGAATGAAGACGAGTCGGTTCTTGAATTCATTGAGAAAGTAACGAAAAGACGAGGTATACGATTCGAAACGGGTCTTTTGTGGAGAAATCTGGATATCATTGTCCCAGAGAGCAAAAGTATGGCCCTGACACGATTGAAGTATCAGGAAAGAAAAATGGACAGAAATCCAGATTTTGGGGTAGCTTATTGTGAAAAAATTGAGGAATATTTACAAAAGGGTTATTTACGACAACTGACTAATGAACAAGCTGCACAAGAAACTAACAGGACTTGGTATTTACCTCATTTTGCGGTTTTCAATCCTAACAAACCTGGGAAATTGAGACTTGTCTTCGATGCGGCAGCAAAATCCCACGGTTTGAGTTTGAATGACATGCTTTTTCAAGGACCTGACCTTTTGACACCATTACTTAAAGTATTATGGACATTTAGACAACACAAGATTGCTTTCTGTGGGGATATCCGTGAGATGTTCCATCAAGTCCTCGTGAGGAAGGAAGATAGGACATCTCAAAGGATACTATGGAGGGGATATGATAGAACTATTGAACCTAATGTGTTAGAAATGCAAGTTATGACATTTGGGGCAAATTGTTCTCCCTGTTTAGCTCAATATGTTAAAAATGTTAATGCTCGTGAATTTGAGAAGGAATATCCAGCAGCCTGCAATGCTATCTTGAATAAGCATTACGTGGACGACTATTTGGACAGTTGTGATAGTGAAGAAAAGGCATTCGAAATGATTCAACAAGTTATCGAAGTTCACAGGAAGGGAGGATTTGAAATTTGTAATTGGCTCTGTAACTCTAAAACGGTGATGATGAAACTTCCAAATGATCTTGTTTCAAAAAACTTGAAGGAATTATCTTCCATCAATTCACAACCCCCAACCGAACGCGTACTGGGTATACAATGGGATCCAGAAAATGACACATTCATTTTTCGACTAAATTCTGATGAAATTTCAAAAATGATTATAGATAGTGAAGGAATTCCGACAATAAGACAAGTCCTCAGAATGATAATGACAATTTTTGATCCCCTGGGTTTTCTCAATAATTTGATTATAGGGGGAAGAATATTATTACAGGATCTTTGGCGATATAAAACTGGATGGGATGACAAAATTCCTTTGAATATATATAAAAGTTGGAAAATTTGGTTAGACGACTTGAAATATATATCTAACTTCATGATACCCAGATGTTATTCTCCAAATATACCTAAAGCAAAATCAATTCAACTCCATACGTTTTGTGATTCAAGTGAAAAAGCCTATGCCACTGTGATATATTTAAGAATTGACAGTGAATCTGGTACAGACGTTTCGTTTGTTACTTCAAAATGTCGCGTGTCACCTTTGAAAAATATTACCATTCCCAAGTTAGAGTTACAGGCAGCTGTAATGGGAAGCAAACTAGCAAAATATGTGGAAGACTGTTTGGATATCCATATTGATCAAACTTTCTTTTGGACTGATTCAACCATAGTTTTGAGCTGGATAAAATCCGATGTGAGGAAATACAAACAATTTGTTTCAAACAGAGTTCAGATAATTCTTGAAAATACGGACTGTTTTTCATGGCGTTGGATTTCTACCAAAATCAACGTAGCAGATGAAGCTACGCGATCCGAAATGGTTCCGAATTCTAAAAGTAGATGGTTGGTAGGTCCAGAGTTTCTTCATCAGAAAAATCAACTTGGCCGGAAAATCAGAATGACTTTCCAATATGTGAAGACGAAATGAAAAAGGAATTCATTGGTATAGCAGTAGAAATTTCAAAAGACTCCGCGTTACCAAAAATTGAAAGATTTTCTTCATATGTGAGACTCATTAGAGCTACAGCATGGGTTCTACGTTTCATTAGGAGATGTCAGAGAAATTGCGATGTATCCGGCTCGAAGGACCAATATTGCGTCTGCAATATGCACCCTTGAATGTTTTCAAGAGTTTATTCGCTGGTTTTATTGATTCAAAGTCGTTTTCTTTGAAATACTTTGACAACTCAATTTCAGTCAGATAAAAAACTTTTAATTCTACTGTCATCTCAATTACAAATATACCATGTAAAACAAAAAGTAACATTAACATTATAACAACCATCTTCATCCAACTAAAAATGGACATACTATACGAGGGTGTCAAGAGATTTTTCAGAAAAAATGTGGAGTTTCATCAGTAAAAAGTTGACAGTTGTAACGGTTGATTATTGTCTCTAGACTCATTATATAATCTTAACTGAATTTAAATTGAATAGTTTTGGTATAACTGAGAAACCTTTTGAAGTCAAAATATCATTTAGTCACGTCAGTCAGAATTCAATTTCATACAGTATTCTCAATAAGAATGAGACCTCAAATAAAGATTCATCATTCATGTATGAAAAGCTTAACCTATTGTTTCATTGCCATTGAACTCTCTCTCTCTTTGAAAGGAAACTCAGGATATTTTTTTATTGAAGGAAAGGAATTATGAGCATTAAAAGTTACAGTTCTTAAAAAAGTTTTGTAGTAAGTGATAACCTGAAGAAATAGAGCCAGAATCTAGAGTTCTGCGGTCTAGAGCTGTTCCAAGTACTTCAAAGTTAGTAATATCTGGAAAATATATTAGGGCCTTCCTGACAAAATCTCTCTGTATTTCCGATCCCACGAGAATTTTGAATTAGAACTGATTGATTGAGCATCAACCGCTAGGCGATCAAAAAGTAAAATTAAATTTCATTAACAATGTTTTCACCTAATCAAGTCATCAATTAAAAAGTCCGCTGGCACTTGAAAGGCCATCTGATACACTATGGAACAGAGAAAATCATACCCTACCTCAAAATTTGCCTGTGGTATTCAATGTATTCTCCAATGGACTGATCACCATCATCCTCCATATTGCACAATTCTTCGCAAAGCATGTCACATTGCAGCCCAATGAATGTCGTGAAACCTGAAATCATTATGTCAACGTAGATATTGACGTAGGAGATGTAAAAATCGGAAACACATTGGTGGATGTATACCAACTCGTACACTGGTGATGACTTGACATCGAAAGGATACCATGACGCAAAAGGTAGGTTTTCATCATTTTTCTTATGCAGAAGAGGGGTGGTCATCGAAGAAATGACCGCTGTGGTGCACATAGCCAGAAGAGTGGTTTTGACATTCTTGTAGAAGTTGAGGGAGCTTTCTGTCATTATTTTCTGTTGCATATTTCTCGGTTGGAAAACTTCATCGTTCAGAGTTTCAACAAGGATTTGAAACTCCCTTCGATTTTTGAAAATGTAGAACGATTTGGCGGTACCTAAGCAAGATATCGCCACCACGTATCCACAGCCTGCAAATTTTTCCAAACTCTCGGTTTGTTTGAAAAAATTGATGACCTGCACCAAATTTACAATACATGTGAATAGAATGTTGATTATAAAAACGTATGCCATTTGGAACTTTGGATGTTTGGATTTTTCGTTTATCATCCAAACCCCAAGATATTTCAAGCGTGTGAAATCTGTTTGAAAGTAACTGTAGAAGTCGAAGTTCACAGCTTTTGAATCCATCTTTCCACCTACACCGGAATGAGGTGCGCAGTTTGGGAATTGCCTTTTTATACTAACTCCAATTTGGCGATTTGGGATATTTCATCATTACAGTATTTACCACTTCAAACACTTCGGTTAGGTGTTTTTCAATTCTAATAACGTACTTAAGATAATTCACTTCGACACGCGAGAAGATGTGAGTGGGTATTATCGAAAAAAGTTTCAAATTATGGAAAAATATATGTTATAACTCAACAACTTCTGGTGGAATCGAAAAAGAAGGAAAAATATGAAACTGGAGTGATGAGAATTGGTATTCAAAAAACTTTGATGGAAAGTCGAATCGGATGATTGAATAATAATCTGAAAGTTTGTGATCTAGTATAAGAACAAGGATGGACAATGAATAAAACACCCACGAGCGCTTATTTAATAGGGAAGTATACTAATTTTAGGAATCATGATGATTCATAATGCAACAGAAAATTAATAACGTAAATTCTACTGCTTTTGTACCGATTATGTCCTTCAATTATTCATAGCAGGGTGAGCATGGGGGCGTGGATGATAATTATACGGACAAAAGACTGAATAATTGGCAGTTTCTTGGGCAAAAGATTGAATAATTGACACCCACTGGGATCATAAAACAGTAAGTGCGACCCGGTTATTGGAGAGTTGTTAGAAAACTCCATTCCCAGCTGTTGAGTTGATGTAAGTGGAGATTGAAGTTTAGTTGAAGTAAGTGGGGCTTATTCTTCCATTTGAAGCCATTCCTATATCCAAATTCAGTATTTTCCGTTGGTTCGGTTCACGAAACCAAAAAATTTTAATGTTTCAAAATATAAGCCAACAGTTCAGTGCGTTACAGTATCGGAGCAATATTAATTATTTACCATTTTTGAAAGTATTACTGATATTTTTCAGTGGGACAGAAAACCCAAATGAAAGAAATTTATGGCCACGTTTATACCGTATGTTAATTTGGTAAGCTTACCAAGTGTATGTGACCAAATTCAAACCAAATGTTTTAGTAATCGTTTATTTACATCGTGTTATGTCACATGATTAATTAACCAACTTGGCACTGGTTTGGTATTTATTTAGTCATATAACCAAGAGAAAGGTTTGAAACTCCGTTATCTAATTCGGAATTGTGTCATCTGTCAATGACAATGTCTGGATTCTGGATGTCAGTGAGCTAGAGGTGTTTTCTGGCGTGAAAACGTATTCAATCTTGCATTTGAATACGATTCTACGTGACGTCATTATTATCACGAACCGCCAGAATGCATAATTTCGAAAACGATTCAATAATCAAACCTAAACTGAGAATTTTTCTGTTAGAAAGTCAGTAGACAATGAAACTCTCACGATTCTTAGTTGAAATGGAATATCCCACTACCAAGATGTATTTGGGGTATTATTATAAATTACGACAATGACAAAACAACGAATTATGTTTTGAAACTGAATTCGACTTGGTTTCAAAACTCTATGAATATATATGACGTCACGTTTCAACGCCAGAATGGATGTATTAGAATCGCAGGACGAATACGTTTTGAATACATGGGCGCCAAAAAACGGCTCAGGCTCAGTTATTTTAAATTTCATTTGTTCAGCAGTTTTTGTAAAGCCCCTACTCAACATGTCTTCTACAAAGCTCTTGTGAATATCTAGGTGTTTAAATTATTTGCCATCGGAAACTGATATAATTTTCTTGTTCAAAAATATTTGGAGAAACGCACTGGTAATCTTCATCTGTCCAATTAATACCTTTGGACTTTTTTATGGGAGGTTCTGAACTGCAGCATCTTATTTTTTATAGAAAATACTAACAAAAATGTATGGAACAATTTCCGAGGTAACGATGCGGAAATGAAGGTTAGGAATCACAAAACATATTTTTCACTAACTCTCTCTCGCTCTATTTTTTATGGCTATTGTTTCCATTCGGTTCATTCAGCCAGTGCGATAACCACAACAGAACGCTTAGCAATCTTTCAAACCAAAATTTACAGTCACGGTTGGTAAAATTTATCATACTGTTTACACCATCTAAGTCAACTTAGTATTATAGTCTGGTACACAACAAATTTCGGTACCAAACCAAGCTAGTTACTTGACCAAGTGCACAGTTCATACCACACTGAATGACATAATTTGGTTGGAATATAATCATTAGTCTACATACCAAGACACGGTATAAACGTGGCCATTATTACTATACTCCCTATGAATATTTGTGTTGAGAATATAATCTATTGATTTATATTTTGATTCATTTTATACTGGAATCTTTTGTTGTTAGTTGTCAATAAATAGTTTTTGATGTTGGGCCAGTTTCATCAAGAGAAATAACCTCAACAAGTTAGGCCCATCAGAGGAGTTGAAAACAACGTTTCAGTTCATTTGTCTTCTACCCTCATAGGAAAATTTACTGGAAATGTTGATATTTTACAAAACGTGATTTTTGTCAGAAGTTGGTCATCGAGTGAGTAACAACTATTGGAATAGTCATTATGGGTAGTGGACACGGGTCAATCCCAACTGATTGTTACTTCAAACCGTTGTTTTTCTACTTGATTCAATTGCTGATTGTTTGTTTTCTTTCCCCCTAAAATGTTTTTAACCACCGAAAAAAAGGAGGAGGTTCTCTAGTTGACGCGTATATTTTGTTTATGTATGACCACGCATACTTTTTACAGAGTAGTCCGATTTTGATGATTCTTTTTTTAATAGATAGGGTATACCTCGAAGTTAGTCCCATTTGGATTTGAAAACAAAATCCACTCCTAAGGGTAGGAAAATGGGAGATGATTGTTGGTTCACCCACTGAATTTTTAGTTCTTAACCGATTCTACCACTTTGTACTGGGTTATCCGATTCAGATGATTATGTTTTAATTGTATAGGGTATGCTTGGAAGCTAGGACCATTTGAATTCGAAAAAAAGAATACACCTCTAAGGGTACAAAAATAGGGGATGATTTATTGATTTTACACCTGTGAACCGATTCTGTTGAAACTTGGCACACATATGTAGTTCTGATGACACTACAACAAAATGGAGGTCCGGAATTAATCTGATGATGGAGACGGAAGACAGTCGTGGGATATCCTCAACGGCTCACAGCAGCTACCTCATCTCTGAGGTAATATATACATATACAGGTTGATTCAAAAGTACTTTGACAAAGTTCAGGAGGTGATTCCTTACAATATTCTAATATAAATGGTCCAAATAAATATACATGTTATCATTGCTATTACTCGTAGGGGCGCCACCTACACGTCTTTTTCTTTTTTGAAGATTCAAAACTTTTTTGAGCGACCTTCTAGCACATTTTTCAGTAAAAAAATTAATTTTCCTATCATATCTACGTAAAAAAAAATACCCCTGTTACAAGTCGCTATAAGCAACCGTTTTCTAGATATTTGGACTTGAAAATTTCAAGTCGATTATTTGATAATCGATGCGAATTGAAGTTATTACCATTATTTTGCATTTTTCACAAGAATGCTTAGGAAATGAATTTGACGTTTAAGTAAGTAGTTTTTTTGTTTTTTGTAGGGGGCGCAACCTATTCTATTTATTTTTACTCGTTTGAAATGGTTATTTTTGTATCGAGGGTGCAAAATCTGTATTTCTTTTAATAAAATTTTCAAGAAATATCAACATTTTATTTCAAGAAATTTTTAATATGTAGAAAAAAATTAAATAAAGGAGATTAAATTGTATTCAGATAAATTGTTCACATTGTTCACATAAAGTGTCCACCAATAGTGAAGATACAGGTATTCAGTCTTCTAGTCATTGAATCTCGCACCCGTTCAAAAATTATTGGTGTGTTTCTTATTGTTTCACAGGCGTCTACTATTCGGTTTCTTAGATTTTTCTCGTTCGCTACTGGAGTTTTATAAACTAGTGACTTCAAATGTCCCCAAAAATAAAAATCTAGCGGGTTTAGATCTGGGGACCTTGGTGCTCACGCCTGGTTCGGTTCTTCTACATCCCTACCGATCCACCGATTTGGATAGACAGTGTTGAGGAATTCCCTGGCTACAACGCTAAAATGGGCCGGAGCCCCATCATGCATAAACCACATGCGCATACGAATTTCTAATGGTACAATCTGAAGTAGTCCCGGCAATTCATTTTCTAAAAAGTTTCTGTAAGTTGTGACATTCAGTCGGAACGGAAGAAAGAAAGGACCTATCAAGTAATTATCAATTATTGCCGCCCATACATTTACAGAAAATTGATACTGATAATGTCTTCCACTAACTGCGTGCGGATTGTCCAGAGCCCAAACATGGTTGTTATGAAAGTTTGTGATAGCATTTCGGGAGAAGTTTGCGTCGTCCGTGAAGAGTGCATATCTTGAAAATTGAGGATTTCCAGCCAATTTTCTCAAAAACCACTGACACATAGTAATGCGTTGGGAAAAGTCTCGTGGCAAAAGAGCTTGTAACCTTTGAATATGGTATGGATAAAATTGTTGATCGTGGATAATTCTCCAAACTGTGGACTGAGTAGAACTGAGAGCTTCAGCGATTATTCTTGTACTTGTTTCTGGATTCTCTCCGAGAGCGTTCAAAACAGTTTCTTTCAATTTTAGGGTTCGGACTGCTCGTGGTCTTCCAATAATATCAGCTACCCTCTTAAAGCTACCTGTTTCTGCCAAACGACGGTGGAGACTGCTTAATGTTGGAGCTGAAGGCAGTACTCGATTAGGAAATCGCTCCTGGTAAATACGTCTTGTTTCGCGCGCATTGGCATCCGCAAGGCCATAAACGGAATGCATATCGGCTAATTGAGCATTATCGTTTGAATAATCAATTTTCTCGAAATCAGTGTTTTAAAACATACAGAAACTTCAACAAAACAACAAAACGTTTAACGTCAAATTCATTCTTGTGAGAAATGCAAAATAATGGTAATAACGTCAACACGCATCGATTATCAAATAATCGACTTGAAATATCCAGAAAACGGTTGCTTATAGCGACTTGTAACAGGGGTAGCTTTTTTACATAAATATGATAGAAGAATTGATTTTTTTACTGAAAAATGTGCTAGAAGTACGCTCAAAAATGTTATGAATCTTCAAAAAAGAAAAATTCGAGTAGGTGGCGCCCCCTACGAGTAAGAGCAATAATAACATCAGGTTCGAACTCAACACCTCAAAAAACTCCCCAAAACCAATTTTCGTTCAAATGAGGTCAGTATTTCGGAACTTATTTAAAAAAAAGGAAATAAAAATAAAACTTTAACACCCTGTATCTTGGAAACGGAGCGTTTCCGGGCATATATTTATTCGAACAATTCGTATTAGAATATTGTGAGAAATCACCTCCTGAAGTTTGTCAAAGTACTTTTGAATCACCCTGTATAATTACATGTCCTTACTAACTGACTCACTGATTGACTGATAGTTTTGAAGCAAGGGGCATAAAAATTGGTATTTGAGGTCTTTGTTACAAATGAAGAAATACGTGTTTCAGTATTTTTAGAATTTCCGTCCCAAAGGGATGAGAGAATTTGTAATAGATGTCGCAAAAAATGAAAAGTTCAACGTGGACGAAGTCGCTGGTACCAGCTAGTTATAGTATATAACAGTTAACAGTTGGTAGTGGAAAGTAAGGTGGGTAAGTTAGTATTTTGAAAGTAATCCAAATTAAGTAGGTGGCAATCAGTAGATTTTAGCCACAAAAAATAAAAACTTAAAAAAAAAAAAATAACTGAAAAGCAAAAAATAAAATGAACCTTTTTAGTCACAATAAACAGATTTTTTTTTAATAACTTCTATCTCATGTGGATGGATCAATCGAAGAGTTTTTCTACCCTAGTCATTTTTAGTCTTCTGTAGCAAGTTAAAAATAAAATTTAAGTTTGAAAAAACTAAAAAAACATACAGTGTTACACATAAAGTTCGCAACATATGGAAGTTTTTTTATTAATTGACATAATGAAAATTTGACTTCGCAGTTAGTTTGTGCTTGAAAAATGACTGAAAAACAGCCTCTTTCCCTTTGTCATGTGCTACTCTAAACCTGTCAAATTTGACATTTTTTTCGAAAATCCTAAAAAAAATCAGTTTTTTTTTGGAAATTTCGGAAAATGCCATAGAAAAAAGTTGCTCAGTTTCCAATTTTATACTCTTGCTCCAAATTTGGACTCTCTACTGTCACTTCGACTTTTTTTCAATTTTTTTAATCTTTCGAATCTTTCGCTCTACCGATTCGAACGAAACATGATTAAAATTTCATAATTTTGATGGATACGAGACTTCAATGTGATATCTTGCCCAGAAAATATCCACATTGGCCTGTTACCACAAAACAAATAAATACACCTCCAGAAATTTAAGTTCATCTAGTTTTTTCATTTTATTGTGAAACTGATTCGGATTTTTAATGTATGGACGTTGATATGTCAGTAATCGAATAAACGAATTTCTCTTCATTCCTATTACACTCGTTTTTTTTTCACCAGATTTGTATCCCGTTAGCTGCAGATGAGTTCACACAGTGTTGGATGTAAACTGTTAGATGTAATTTTCAAGAAAATAATAAGTTTTTGCAACGTTTTTTGAATTAATTTTATAAATCTGATATTTTTTATTTTTACCATTAGATGTGTGAAAAACATTAAACCAAAATAACTATAACCAAATTCACAACAAAACATCGTAACATTCATTGATTTATCTCAATAATCTTATAAAGAAACCGGAATTAATTATTCAGTCCTTCCCGTTCTATACAAATTATAGTCCTTTCATTCACAGACTTTGTGGCATTTTTGATAAATAGGGGATTTATGTTAGCACAACACTCCCGAATGGTATTCTCTAAATGTTCTTTGTTGGCAAATGGTCTGTGCTGGTACACTTTTTGTTTCAGATAACCCCGTGAAAATGGGGGGATTGGCGCGGTGGGTTAGCGTCCGACTCATGATCGAAAGGTCGTGAGTTCGATTCTCGGCCAGGGCAGAAATTTTTCTATTTAATTTGAGAGAATTAAATGTTAAATTCCGTAGCCGGGCCGAGGATGGTCCTCGACGATTCGCTGTTACGTTCAAATTAACAGTGCTGCTCCTAGGTGGCGTATGGAGTTAGTAACAAGGCCTACCCAGAACACTATGAAATGATACATGAAAAAAGTCCATTGGAGATAAGTCCGGTTAACTTGGTGGCCAATAATCTTCCCAATCTCGTCCTATCACTTTGCCCCTAAACATCTGACTGAGACACTGTTTCACTTCTACCGTTTGGTGGAACGGTGCCCCGTCAAGCTGATACCACAAATTTCATCTAACACTTAGAGGCAGATTATCCAAAACTTCAGACAACTGATTTATAATGAAATTTATGCGTTCAAATTTTGTCTAAAAAATATGGTCCAATTATTTGTTTATGTAATGAACCACACCACACATTTGTTTCGAATGAATATTGGTCACGGCATTCTATTACAAAATTTGGATTATTGTTGGACAACCAGCGACAATTTTGGGAACAAACTGTTCCGTTCGACGTGAAAGTTGCCTCTTCTGTCCATAAAATCCCGCAGGGAAATGTGATATCATTTTCACTCTCACCCTGTATTTTCACTTATACTCCTAATATTATTTTTACCGTTTTCAACAACGCTCAAACAAACATTGAGTTGTTCTTCTTCATTATACCTTATTGGATTATGTGGTTTCTTGAAACGATTGTCCACAGAGCCAGTTTCTTTGAATGTTTTCAATATCCTTCCCACGGTACTAAAGTGAATATTTCTTCCTGGATGCTGGTGATTGAAAATACAAGCAACATTCGACATGGCACATTCTCACCACATGGGAAAACTATTTCCACTTTGTCTTGTGTGGATAACATTGTACCATAAAACTTATTTGTGAATTATAAATGTACGAAAATCTGTACACAAAACAACTCGATTTATTAAACGCAATAATTTGACATTAACCAAAACTAAAAATTTGTTTCAGAAGCCTACTGAGGGAAAATTTTATTTCGATTCGATCAATTGTACTATTTTCTTCCCGAGATGTTGCATTAGTCTTGTATTGTTTAAAATCACGAAATTTTATATCATGTTTAGTACAAATCACTAGAACGAAAGTATTTTGAATAGTTATGAAACTGTAGGTCATTGTTTAGTTCACAGGAAAGTATTATATTTCGGGTTTGTTTGTAACTGAATTATTGGTCAGAAAAACAATCAAACTGGATAAAAATCTATTAAAAAAAGAAATACGAGTGTAATAAGAATGGAGAGAAATTCGTTTATTCGATTACTGACATATTAACGTCCATACATTGAAAATCCGAATCAGTTTCACAATGAAATGAAAAACTGGATGAACTTTGCAACAACAAAGACGAATTTCTGGAGGTGCATTTATTTTATTTTCCTGGTAACAGGCCAATGTGGGTATTTTCTGGGCAAGGTATGACATTGAAGTCTCGTATTCATCAAAATTATGAAATTTGAATCATGTTTCGTTCGAATCGGTAGAGCGAAAGATTTGAGAAATTAAAAAAAAGGTATAAAATTGAAAACTGAGCAACTTTTTTCTTTGGCATTTTTCGAAAGTTCCAAAAAAAGCTGATTTTTTGAGGATTTTCGAAAAAAATGTCAATTTTGACAGGTTAAGAGTAGCACATGACAAAAGGCTGTTTTTCACAAATTTTTCAAGCACAAACTAACTGCGAAAGAAAACTCCATCTGTTGCCAACTTTATGTGTGACACTGTATATGACAATACGGACAAAAAAGTTCAAAATAATTAGAAAAAAGTCATTGACCTAAACATTTTCTTTTATGTAAAATAGCGCGAGGTGCTCTTCCCTCACTTTTTTTAATTATATTAAGATAACTGATATCAAGCACTTTACGCATTTTAACATAAAATAATTTTTTATGGTCAATTTCTTTATTCTTATTATTTTCAACTGATCAGTTCTTATTGCCATATATGCGTATTTTTTTAGTTTTTCAAACTATAATTTTATTTTTCTTTGGTGAAAAATATGGATTGTCATGGAAGTATAGACATCCTGGACACAGCCACGAGTAACTTGTTCCAGAGAAATGGAAGGAACGATACAATATTTTATATTCAAAGTTCAAAGACCTCACCTCAAAGAATCTCAACAGCTTTTCTGGCTCCCTTATTTGACTATTTACAGAGCCCCTCAAGTTTGTGATGTAAATACTTCATGCATAAAACTACCCTATTGAAGTCAAGAGTCTGTTCGAAGGGAAAAAAACGATGGGTACAAACCGAAGAAAACAAAAGGAAGGATAACATGTTTTCGAATGAGACGCCCGACGGAAAATATTTGTTGGTGAAGGTATTTTTTTAACAATAATGATTTCCAAGGTGTCTGTCTACCAGTGAAGTGGAAGTGGGTAGCTGGAATAATCTGGTATGATAAGAAGATAAGAACAAGAGTAATTTAACCGTAATACCTATCACAAGTTTTGTTGCTGAAACAAATAGATATTGCTAATAAATAAACTCAAACTGCATCTTCCACACGTATTTGTTCGAAGATATGAAGGGAGTGTAATCATCTGTGACTGAAAGATAATTTTTTTTTCCTGAAAATTGAAAAATATATAATGAAAAAAAAAGCTGTTTTTTATATCTAAGAGTGAACAACTGATTGATTGATGATTTCTGGTAAGTATAATTATTTAATGAAAATATAAATTCTGTGTTTTGTGTAAAAAAAATAATTGTATATTTAAGCAAAGCGATTTCGACCTACGACCATCTTCAGTGCTTATCTAAAATGTATATGATATAATTTTGATGTACAAATATAAAAAAATTATTCGGTACCTGTCATGAGAATAAAAAATCATTTTGATTGAGTTGAAGCTTGTGAGCATTCTCACATGTGTGGTATGTTCCTGGTTCTGAGAATCACATTTATAATGTTCAAATCAGTGAAAAATTGCCTAACTCTGGTCTATTTCAACTTTGATTAAACTTTTGAAAATTGTTTTGGCCAACGACTCGACAGCCGTGGTAAGACAGCGTGCTGTTAAGTGTCACGTTGTGTGCGATGTTGCCAAATTTCCAAATTTATTATTCAAATTCCAAAATTTGGAAATTATAATATGGAAAATATATAGAAGCAGTGTGACTTGTAAGGTTGAGAGAAATATCGAGAGGAATTAGATAGTGAATTTCAAGTTTTGACGCAGTGCAATAGGAGAACATAAGAGGTTTGGAAAGTATACATTTTGACAAGTGTGATATTGACAGGTGCAAAGCTGAGGATGGTGGCACGGAAGTAGAAGAACTGCTGGAGAAGAAGAATCAATTGAATTCAATAATAATGATGACCTGGTGGAAAGACTTTCAAACTCCTTAAGTTATACCGGGTGGTCCATTTACAACTATCCACCCTCAATAACTCCCAGAGAAATTATTTTACAAAAAATCGCCGAGACACGTCGATTTTTGTTTGGAGGGGGACACCATTTGACGAGAAGGAGATATGTTATACTTCAACCCCCTACTTCCCAGAGCAACCCGCTCTATAATTTTAATAGGGAATGAGGGTCGTGTCATACATCATTGTGAAGGTAGTTCAATTCTGATACTGGCAGTGCAAAATGTTCTGAATTCAAAAGAAGCGTGCTCAAGATATTCGAGTTCAAATGGTACATTGGTGAATTGTGAGTAAATAAATTATACGAAATAGATTATCAAACAATTATTCACAAATTTTTTTCCCAGACAGTAGTAGAGTCTATTTCCAAATGCCTCCCGTACGTTTGAAACTGTTTCTCTGGTAATTGCCTGGCATTCAGTTATAATTCTTCTTTCCAAATCGTTCAGGTCAGTAGTTTGAGTTTTATAAATAACAGATTTCAAATGACCCCAAAGGAAAAATCATTGGGTGTCAAGTCCGGCGAGCGTGCTGGCCATTCTATTGGACTTCGACGACCTATCCATTTGTTTGGAAAAATTTTGGGAAAGCCATTATCTCACATGTAATAGGAAATGAGGTTGCCCCATCTTGCTGGAAATAAATGTTATCTGCCAATAGATTTGGATTACCATCATCATCAAGGTCCGTGTTAACAGCATCCAAAATAAGTGGTTTAATAAAATTCTGCAGCATATCCAAATAAACCGCACCATTTAAATCACCTTGGATAAATATTGAGCCAATGATTTTATTACCCAGAATCCCTGCCCGCACATTCAACTTATGAGGCCGTTGTGTGTGCTCTTCTCCAAGTAGGTGTGGGTTGTTCTGACTCCAATAGCGAGAGTTGTGTCTGTTCACTAACCCGTTCAAAAAAAATTAACACTCATCACTGAAGCAAATATGCTTAATGAATCCGTGGTCCCTCTGTATCATTCTTGTTACATTTTCGCAAAATTCAGATCGTCTGTCGTAGTCATCTTCATTCAGGTCATGGTGAAGATGCAACTTATACGGATGAAATTTGTGCAATTTTAGCACCCTCATTATGGAAGTTCTCGATATGCCTGTTATGCTACTGAGTGGAGATCATTTTGAATATTTGAACTCGAATATCTCGAGAACGCCTCACTCAAATTCAGAAAATTTTGTAATGCTCGTATCAAAATTGAATTACCCTCACAATGATTCATGACACGACCCTCATTCCCTATTAAAATTATAGAGGGGGTTGCTCTGGGAAGTAGGGGGTTGAAGTATAACATATCTTCTTCTCGTCAAATGGTGTCCCCCTCCAAACAAAAATCGACGTGTCTCGGCGATTTTTTGTAAAATAATTTTTCTGGGAGTTATTGAGGGTGGATAGTCGTGGACCAACCGGTATAAGGTTGGCTTGACAAAGTCGATATTTTTTAATAAACTGGGAAAAATACTTTCAAACTCCCTATTCCACATGAAGTGGGATTGAAAAGGCTCTCCTTGAGAAGGAAATAGAGAGAGAGAAAAGGTCTTTTCGAAAAACCGTTGATTTCGATGTGAACCTGGAATTAGAAGAAAAGGAGTGTTGGAAAAGGTGGAAATACTTTCAAACTCCTTATTTCATATAAGGTTGGCTTGAAATTCTAGAGAAGTTGAAGATGGTGACAGGTTTTCATGAAATCCTTGACCCATACAAGGCATTTCGATGACAGCCTGAAGTTAGAAGAAGAAAAAGATGAAGTAAAGAGGTAGTGGATGGAAAGTCCTCAGCCCACATAAGGGGTGATGGGGAATTCCACCCAGAAGAAGGAAGGAGTATAGTCCATCCAATATCAATTGCAGAAGCTGTTTCTATAGGGAGCAAATGAAAACTCACTTCGCTAACACGAGCGTATATGCGAAGAAACGGAACGAAAAATAATCTGTACTACTCGTAAACATTCTCCGTCGGCAAACGGTAGATCAAAAGAGCCGATAGTCACCGTGGACTCGAGTGACGGCTGTCTGTTGTACAACCGATTTGTCTGGGCCAATCAAGTCGGACATCAATGCTGGTAGGTGTGTCTCTATGATGGGAGGTCATAAATCACGCCTTATATTTGTGTTTTAATAGCTCTGAAAGATTAAAAACCAGTAGCGTCTATGGTCTTGGTGTGTGCCGATCGAAATACGTTTTAGGATATAGTAATAACCTACATCAAACAATGAAAGCAATAAAAGCTTGTCTTTGATTTTTTTTTCATTTTTCATTATTTATGAAGTATTTTTAAAATCTTAAAATATCTAAATGAAATTGGTTATCTCCGCCACTGCTGCTAACAGGATTTCGCCGCAAGACTTTTTTATGCTTCTGCAATTGATATTGGGAAAACTATAACAACCATGGATGTGGAAATCCCTAGATCCATTCGAGGAGAAAGCCAATACCAGTGGAAGATGAAAGAAGAAAGGTGAAAGAAGGAAAGAAAAAGTTATAGTCATTTATTTATCTATATGAATTCTCAATAAGGACTAGATTGAATAGTTGAACATATATCTCAATGAAAATGCAAATTTTGTTATTGTCTATTCCAAAATGACAGTCCAAAAGAAATGTTTCTTACATTTTCCATTTGTGAAAAATGTGTATCCCAATTCTTCCGGTGTTCACAACGAGAATAGCTCATATGACTTCATCTGACAACCATCAAACACATAGTGATTCTTATTTTTCATGTTGATAAACTCGGACTGTTAAACACTACAACTACGACAGGAGAGTGAAATCCATTTTGTTCCAATTGTTACGGTTTTCCAACTGAAAAGTAGTTAAAATAATTATTTACAAGTGTTAATTCCAAAACTATAAACTTTTGTTATTTAATATCATCACATCAAACTTGTTTAGAATTTTACGTAGAATCCAAAAATCCAATTATAAACAGAGTAAAAAAAAATTACCAATTCACTGCACTTTTTTGAGACACCCTGTATAAATGAACCTTGGGCGTGACGGACATTTAGTCCTTACTGTATAATCCGCGAACAATTAGAATTTGTCACTCAGTAATAACGTTGGATTTCAGCCATTTACTTCCTATACTGACGTTTTCCCATCTATCATTTGGGGAAAGTGTCAAATTCTCAGTGACAGTCATCTAACTTGTGTTCTCAAGAATGGTATCAAATTTGAAAGAGCAACTGGAAAATCAACGACCCCTTAAAATTGAAACCGAAATTCCAATAACTACTCTCCTAGCAGGTTAGTTGAAAAAATTGTTGTATCTGCTGGTTTTTGCCATGAAGGCAATTTCAAGTGATATATATTTATGAGGCCACTAGAATATCATAAATATAATATTGTTTCAATACCCGAACTTTTCAGTTGAAGGTGCTATTGAATATTTGTATTTCTTTACGGGCTCTATCAAGTCTTATATGTAGAATAAACAGTTATCGGTGCTGACAACAATTACAAGATTTTTTCGTATTTTTGGCAACAGAAACTATGCCTAAAATCGTAGCACTGAGTTATAATATTTATGAAAGTTTATGATCCAGAATTTCTCTAAAGAATAATGTAAAAAAAGTAGTCCACTGCCTCCTAGTATTTTTAAAGAATAATGAATCCTAAATCCATATCTCCATTGATCCTCTAATATTCAGGTGAATATCTTATTTCTGTGCTATTTTTTTAAATTTCAGCTCTTTTTGTTTTGACGAAAGAGGAAGAAAACATGTTTTTGATACTCATTTTAGCAATACTACAAATATAAATAAAATTTCTCGCATTTCAAACTAATGCTTGCCAAGTACAAAAAACTCAGGTATAGAATATCCATTCTAAGTTGAATAAATTTATCTTCAACTCAAAATATAGGGTTCGTTCAAAATCGTACATATTATAATGTTGAATTATGAAGGAAAGCGGAAAGATAAATAAATATAATTCCCGTATAAAGCATATAGTAGACCAAATTGAGTGAAAACTATTTGCTTATTTTTGGAATGAAATTTTTATCTTATGGTGAATAATTATAATTTTTAGAACACTGAACAAATAGTGATGCTTGTTATTTTTATTTTATTTGTTCTACACTTTTCTGATACCTACTTTTCTTAGATCGCTTAGTGATAAACTCTGGCGGTTCCAAGCCCGGGAAAAAAATTGATGGAAAATCAAAACAACAAGTTATTGGAAATTCAGTTCCATGACGAATTTCTAGGCACATTCAACATAATTAAACAAAAATAGGCAAGTTATAATTAAAGTAAAAAAAAAAAATTTTCGCCTATATATATATATATATATATATATATATATATATATATATATATATGAATTTGAAATAAACTTTGTACTTGAGGTTGCAGTCAAATTTAATGGCCAGTGAAAAAAAAAACTCTTTCTTATTTTGTCAAGCTTACGAAAATGTTTATTTTCATTATCAAGACAGTAAGGTGAGGTTAAGTGAAGACAGCGAACTAATCACCATTTTGTGAATGAGGAAATTTTTTCAAAATCATATCACTATGAAACACTACTAGTAATACATATAAAAATTCAACAATTTTAAAAGCACATATTTTTTAGGAAACTTAATTTAAACAATTTAAAATTTGACAGGACAATTACCACATGGTTGAAGCATGAGTGAAAATGGAAAATTCATAGTTATTTTCAACTAGTCCAGTCGGACTACCCTTCTCCTATATATATATATATATATATATATATATATATATATATGAATGGGTGGGTAGTGTGAACTTGGTAAAACAAATGAAATGAAGAGTACTGAAACTTTTAGATCCTAAATTCCATAAACAGAATTTAAACATTCTCTTCAAGCTTTTCTCATAAAATTCATATCCAAAAACGTTAATTAATAACTTTCTATATTTATACTCCATCTCACTTAGTACTAGCCTCAAACAGTAATAACTCGAACATTGTCTCAAACAACAATGAAACTAACACTAGCCCTACTCAAACTTTTTTCACTTCATTACCATATATAAAACTCTCCAGATTATTTCACAAACCTGAAAAATTTTAAATATCATATAACGCAGTTCTAACAATCAGATCAATTTATTCTGAAGTTAAAAATAAAACTCCATTACTCTCAATGTCAAATGTAATTCATAGTATTCCGTGTCATGGTTATGACAAACAATATATTGGTCAAACGCAAAGATCATTATGGAACAGAATAATTTCTCATTCATAAAAATGACAGCCGATTGCATTCTGAAAAATGTGCTCTGGCAGAACATGTGAATAAATTTGAGCACCAGATGAATTACGATTCAGAAAGTGCTATCGATGGAGTCTCATACATCAAAGAGAACATTCTTAGAAATGGCTTTCATTTCCCTAGAAAACAATTGTATCAATACATTTTTTTTTAAACATTTGAATGAGATCTACCGTTATTTATTGCCTTTAGATATCAATCAAAATTGGCAACAATGCAATATCAAACAATAGTTGTTCTTAATATTACCGCCATCAGATAACAGCAGTTGGTACTAATCTACCAGTTGGCACCCCTGTAATAATTTCCAAGTGACACCCGTCAGGTGTCGTCCTAAATATAATTGCGGAAATTATTCCTAAACTGTCAGTTTCACTTGTCACATCACATAGAGTACACCTTTATATTCATATAATTTTAAACAATATTAATGTGGTTATAATAAGTTAAAACATCGTTTTATTCCTTGATCTACGATTTTTTCTATTCTATCACTATGTTAGATGAATATGTTCAACATCATTGAAACCAACCTCAAAAAAGTTGAAAGTAGGATGATATTACGCAGTTGAATATGTATTACTGTTGGTTTTTTCATCTATTGTAGTTTTCCTGATGATGGAAATAAACATTTCCGAAAGCTTGGATAAACCTTAAAGAGTTTACAATTTCATTGCTGCTCACTCCCATATTCCTAGTACTCCAGTATCCCCTGTTTTATATATATATATATATATATATATATATATATACTATAATCACCCGAGGGTCTCAAAAAACTAGAATGAAGTTACATACATAAATTTTGCCCAAAGTCGATTGAGGTTATCACAACGATGTGAGCTCTGTGTTTGGTACTTCAAAATACGAATCATTTGAATAAAGCACAAATTCTGTTGATGAAACTTGGTTACTTTTTCAGTTACTGTAGGAGTAACAATATTCCTTGTATGCTGTTGCTGTGGAGGAGGAGGTGGAAGAAATCGATAAAGATTTTTTCATTATATTGTTATGAATAAGATCACCCAATTCGTCTGTAATAGTGTTTCCATTTATACTTGCATATTGACAATAATGATTAAAAAAATATGAAGATGAGTTGTTTCATTTTTAGTAAGGAAGTCACCAAGAATTTCCAGCTATAAGATAAGCAGGTGAACTCTGAAAATCATATGCAATAGGTAAACATTTTTTTTCACCGTAGTAGCTCAGCCTGTAGTATAAATGAAATAATTGATAAAAAACCTTTTTAAACACAAGCTTTCATTTGAGCCGTGTACTAAAACTTTCAAAATAAGTTTAAGTTATCGCTGACAATGATTTAATTATTTTTTGTTGAATTATTTGGTTTTAAAAAGCTTGTCGCGCGTAATGTTCGTAAAAGTAGGTACCAATTAATTTGATTGGGCAGTGATTGGTTGCTGAGTAAGAACTTGTCAGAGTATTTAGTTTCAACAAAGTATTCATAAAAGTAGGTACCAATTAATTTCATTCGACAATAATTGGTTGCTAAGTATTAATTTTATCACAATTCGCGCGACAATCTTCTTGAAACCAAATAATTCAACAAAAAATAATTAAATCATTGTCAGCGATGACTCGAACTTATTTCATACGTTTTAGTACACGACTTAAATGGAAGCTTGTCTTTAAAAAGATTTTTAATTAGTTATTTTATTTTTTGCTTTCTAGTTAGTTCGCCTTAATCGGTTCATTTCTAATAGAGTATCGTTATTAAAAGGTATCTTCCCTATAAGTTCTGATCTGAGCTAAATCATGATCTCCGACCCCAAGAACTCCCACACACTAATTTTGAATAGAATCTGACCGTAATCACAAAACTCATCTGCAATCCCAAAGTCGCCATCTAAAATTTATAGATTTTGACCAGAAATTCATTATCTCCGAACCTGAAAACCCCCCCATACCAATTTTGAATGAAATATAACCATGATCAGAAAACTCGTCCTCCATTTCAAGGCCACAATCTTGAATTTACTAATTTCGACGAAAAATTCAAAATCTCCTTCGCAAAAACCGCCGCATACCAATTTTGAATCGAATCGGACCATATTCACATAACTCGTTCTTCATCTTGGGACCGCCATCTTGAATTTATGAATTTCGACAAAAAATTCATAATCTACGACCCCGAAAACCCAGGCATACCAATTTTGAATCGAATTGGACCATAATCAAATTTCCATTTGGGCCGCCATCTTGAATTATGAATTTGACAAAAATTCATAATCTCCGACCCGAAAACCCCACATACCAATTCTGAATCGAATCGGACCATAATTTCAAAACTCGTCCGCCATCTTGAATTTATGAATTTTGACAAAAAAGCATAATCTCCGACCACGAAAACCCCCACATACCAATTTTGAATCAAATCGGGCCATAATTACAAATCTCGTCCGCCATTTTGTTTTTTCTCCAAATTCCATAATGTATTGTCACCGGAATTATGAACACCTGTCAAATTTGAAATCAATCGGACGACTAGAAGAGGTAAAAATTAACTTGCAAGATTTGACCCAAACTAACAAGCGAATGAACTAACAAGTTAGACTAAATAAATGTCCTATGTCCTCGATAGCTCAGCGGTTAGAGTATATGTCTAGAAAATATAAGGTCGTGGGTTCGACTCCCACTTGAGGATGCTTCTTTTTCTTTTATTTAATAATCTGTCTATTATGCCACAATTTCCTATTTCATGATTTCTCTCAGACAATAATTTCCAACTTTCACTAAATTAAAGCTTGTAAAAAGCATTTTGATGAAATGACAATTGAGTTTTGAGTTCCTTATTTGTTTTAGTGAATTTCGCCAATCAGATGATTTTTTTCCCGGTAATTTTTGCAATAAATTTCAAAACCACTAGCACTTCTGAATAGAGATTGTAAATACCTTTCAAATGATGTATCAAGTGTCCTTACTTGAATTTGAAATTGTCTCGGGATTTTTTATTAATATCCACAATAATAGAGAAACTGTTTTCTTAAATCACAAGATACACGATTAGATTTTCGCAGAATATTTATTGGAACGAAGTTCCTTTATGCGACTCGCGGTAGGTGTTGATTGGTAGAAATCGTCACGTAAGAAAAAAGCGTTGTGCCTCCTCCATGCAACTTTCTCTCTCTCTCTCTCTTTCTCTCTCTCTCTGCTGTTCTGGTTGCGAGAAATTTAAAATGATACATGAACGGCAGGATATCTATGTGAATACAAGTCGGATATTATCGTTGAGTGGTAATACGTGGAATATATTTTTGTTCCTTTTATATTTGTATATGACATGTGTTTAGATGATTATTTCCTTTTTTGGGCATAATTTCTTATGTTTTTTGTATTATGCATCAATGGTTTACATTGAATAAGTGGCACGTCAATTTGATATTACATAACGAATAGTATTATCAGGAATAAAATACCTTTCACTGTGGCGGAGGAGTTTGGAAAAAGGATATATAGGTATAACGTGACGATTTCTAGCAGTCAACACCTAGCGCAAGTCGCGTAAAGGAACTCCGACCACATACGTTTTTTTTTAAATTCACAACTTGTTTCGCCAACACATAAGCTTCTTCAGGTGAATGTACAATAAACCAAATACAAACAGTTATATACTACCTGAGATCCAACACTAATCTACCAAAAGCATAAAATATATCCTCAATCAAAATGATCACCAAGGGTTATTCCAAGTTCTAGTTTGATCTATTTCTAGGAAAACAAATTCAAAAGTGGTGAATTATTCAAATCAAGTTGGTCGTTAAGTAATACGTTTAAATTTTTCAACCTATTAATTCCTAATGTTTCCAACTGATTCAGTTTGATACCTTTATTTTCTACATGTACAATTTCCAATTATTGAAACAATGGTTTCCTCCTTAAAGGTGATTGAAACATGTTGAATTTGTTTTCTTTTTTACATAACTTATATGATGTTCATGGATCCTATCTTTGAATGTTCTACCAGTCTGTCCAGGGCAAGTTTATTCTATATACTCCCGACTTTTCGGATTTTAAAATTCTGTCTTTACTATTTTTGATGAATCTACACAACGTATTATTTGTTCTATACGCAATCTACAGATCTTGTTCATTGAGAAATGAAGCTATACACAAAATGTTAGTGTTCTATAATTTTTATTGAGGTTTTTGGTGGTGGGAAAAACTTCGCACATATTTTTGAATGGAGTTTTTCAGAGAGAATACTATGTATCAGGTCAACTTTATATTTACATATATCCATTGTTCAATTGTGTAATTCGATTTTTCTGTTCATCGACCCACCTGACGAAATCAGATCAAGAAAAACAATTTTCATATCTGAGAATCGTGACAATTCTTGTTGATTCGCCTTGAATCCATCACGATAATAGTAGTATCGAGCTTGTGGAATGTTCGATATATTTCAAAACACGTCATGAAATTCCTGATGATATAAACAGCCACTATCAGAACAACATTAATTCGATAACTTCGTGAACAGGTAAGCTAATGTGATGAGTACGAATTTTCTGGAATGATCCCCACTGCTTTGATGCTACAGGGCGATACCTGACGAGTGCTAGATAATCTTTCTCTAGCGGAATTACATTGAAAAAAGTGCAAACAATACCCTACAAGAGTAGGTCGAAGGAACGCCCGCCACTTTTCTTAATATTCTTTTTTGCAGGGTGAACATGTCACAAACATATACCATACATAATTCGGGACGCTACCTGAGAGTGGTACCAAGAGGCTCCTTCAAGACTTGTAAAAAAATTCTCTTTGTGTATTCCTAGGCGAGAAGTGAGTTACCAGCGAAAAATAGTCTCAAAAAAATATGAGCAATAGTGCATTCGATTTGGGATGCAATTCTGAGAAAAGCATTTTTTTGCTGACGAAAATTGCAATTGTTATTAACAAAAAACAAAAACACAAAAAAGGGTTCAGGTTTTTGGGAGTAACTCAAAAACTATAAGCGATAGCAAAAATGATTTTTAAATAGGGGAAAATTTCCAATGAAAGAGTTCTGACTCGTGGAACTCTATCTCCATTATTTATAATTTTAATTTATCGCTGAAAATAGGGCTCCGCGCGACCGCTATGGTATGCGCCCGTCGTCTCTAAAGACAGTACACCACATAAAATATTCTTTTAAAGTATTTAATATCAATTTTCCCCGTTGGAAAAAAGTTAATTTGATTTTTCAACAAGTTAGGCATTTGTTAATTAGTCCTTATTTTTCGGACCTCGTTTTTCATAAAAAACGGCATAAATATTTAAATAATAGCTCTAAAAAAAATTCGGTCATTGGAAACAGTTGTTTATTTAGTTCATATTTTTGTAAAATTAACCAAAAATTAATAATTTTGAAAATGTTCTGCTATTGACGTTTTTGCATCAAACGAAGGCATTTAATAACATTTGAAAAAAAATTAGGACATTTGTTTATATACAGATTTATTAGTTTAATATTTTCTAGAAATATTTTTTCGACATTTTGTTGACTAGAGAATATAATGATATTTCAAAAACAATGAGTTGAGATTTTTTTTAAATCATAATTTTCCCAAAAAAAAAAAGTAAAAAATATTGAAATTTTTGATTGTTTATCGAGTTAAACATTTGTTATAAACAAATTAGTGATCTCATTCATTTTTTTTTTCTGAAACTACTAAAATTTACAAAAACAACCATATGCAACAAATTAGAGAAATAGAAAAATCTATGAAAAATTAAAAAAAAAATGACATTTTTTTGCATATGCTTGTTTTTGTAATTTTTAGTAGTTTCAGAAAAAAATATAATGATTTGGAATTTGTTTATAACAAATTGTTAACTGAATAAACAATTGGATTTTCGAATGAAAACAATTATTTCTTTGTTATTCTTTTGAGAAATGCCAATTTTGATTTTCAAAGGAGAAAAAATTATTAAATTATTTAAATAATGGAAATATAAAAAAAATTAAAAACAATAAGAATTTTTTCAAAGATTTTTTCTTAAATCATTATTTTCTCCAGACAACAAAATGCCAATTTTTTTTCCAGATATGAGCAATACAATTTGTTTATAAGCAATTCATAAACGAATGTGAATTTTTTTCCCGAAAGTTATTGAATGCAATGCAATTCAAAAACAACAATAGCAAGACATATGGATAAGAAAATGTGTTTAACAATATTTAATAAATTTTTAATATTTTGTTAATTTTGAAAAATTATAATAAACAACTTTTAAAAACTTTTATAACGTGATCTTGTTAAGTATACATATAAGAAGTGTTCCAAGAAGCGAAAAATTATCAGAGCTATTATTTAAATATTTATGCCGTTTTTTATGAAAACCGAGGTACGAAAAATAAGGACCAATTTACAAATGCCCAACTTGTCGAAAAATAAACTTTTTTTTTTTCAACGGGACTTTGTTCTTTCAAGTTTTAAAAACAAACCTTGATTTATTAAAATTTTCAAATTGGTATTAAATCTATAAAAAAATGATTTTATGTAGTGTACTCTCTTAAGAGATGGCGCGCGCATGCCGTAGGGTTGCGCGGAGCCCTATTTTCAGCGTTAAGTTAAAATTATAAATGATGGTGATAGAGTTCCGGGATACAAGACTTTGTTATTGTAAATTTCTTTTTCTTTAATAATTTTCCGATTTCCGCTATCGCTTATAGTTTTTGAGTTATTCTCAAAAAACTTAACCCCCTTTTTTGGGTTTTGTTGATAACAATTCCAATTTTCGTCAGCAAAATCAGAAAAAGGTCTTTTTCAGAATTGCATCCCGAATCGAATGAGATATTGCTCATATTTTTTGGAGACTTGGAACTATTTTTCGCAGGAAACTCACTTCTGGAGTAGTCTATTAGCTGAGGCATTCGCCATTGTCAGTCATATTCGATTACTTGAGATTTTGGAAGAGATTGGCTTCAGGAAATCATCGTTCGATCTGATTGAGAACTATCTGAGAAAGAGGAAAAACATTGTCGGCACAGGTGATGTGATGGGCAAGAGTGATTCGGATGGATTTGATGTTCCACAAGGAACAGATATGGGGCCAATTCTCTTAGATTTTGATGAATTCTATAAACTATGCTTGTAAGGAGACATAATCAGTTTTGCTGATGACACAGCCGTAATTTATGGAGAAAAAACGTGAAAAACAGCAACAGAGGTAGATTTCGAACTGATAATCGACTGGTTAGACAGTCCTCAGTCGATTCATTTCAATATGAGCCGTAGTATAATATGGATGTGTTCAAAAAGGCATGAAATGCTTGCTTATAATCCCAAATTTCTACACTTTACACGAAAGAGACGAATTAAAACATTGACAGGAATTTGTTTAAGTGATGAGCTGCCTACGTTTACCACGAATGATGTGGTGTCTTCCCAGAACATGAGGTTTTGGGCTGAACAAAATCAAAATTGGGTAGTGAATCGCAGAGACCAAATTTCTCAATAAGTTAATGTGTGGTGTTGTATTCCGAATGAAAATAATATTGGACCCTTTTTTTCGATCAAAATCGAAATGGACCACTACATGTTAATTTCCTCGAAATTGCATTTTTCGATATATTGGAAGAACTACCTCTAGATGTTAGGACGAACCTAATTTTTCAGTCACTACCCAACAAACATTTTGGGTAAAATTTACCTTCGAATAGGTCAGCTCCCAAATTGGCGAAAGTATTTCTTACGTTATTACTTACCTCAAATTTACCAATATGGGAAAAAATTGAAGTAATTCAGAATCGAAAATTGAGCAATCAAGACATTTTGGCTAATAAGTCGAAGGCATAAATAGGTAAAATTGCCTTCAGAATACTCGACTGATGGTAAAAATTCAATCATTTCTACTTATTTTAGGTTATAAACACTATAATAAAACAAAGAATCGAAGGTTAGAAGAAGATGATAAAAGTTTACTGTATATTGTGTATCTCAACCTACATGCTTATTCGTGAAAGCTTTGGAGATGAACATGGCGTGTGAAAAAAGAACTGTCAAGAAACGTACAGCAGAGAATTATGTATACAAGTGATGGTTTCGCAGTTCGGATTTTATTTGCGATACAAACTTTTCTGTGAGGATGTTGAATTTTACTTATGTTAAACTAATGGCCTCTTCAATATGTCAAGTTTGTATGGAAAAAAATTCATAAAATTAAGTGTACTTCCTCAACTTTTTTCATCAAACACTGCAAAAACTAATTTCATGGATGAAGTTTGTATATACATATCATATACACAATTTTTTTAACTATCATTAAAATGTGGTCGATTCAAGAAAATTATGGGACCTTCAAGTCGCATTTTCCTAAAATTTCAACTTTGAGAACGTATATGCTTTGTTCAAAGTCGAAAGTAACCTCAATTCCTGACTTTGAAGTCCATTTTCCTTATCTTGGGATTTCAGACTCTTTCATATTGTGGTCACGTGATGAAATAATTTTTTCTATGGGATGATTTTTCATGCGATATGTCTATACGTTCCGTTCGTGGAAAATCGATTTATTGTTATTCGATATACTGAGCACTAAAATTATAATTTTAATTCCTGATATGGAGTAAAACTTTTTAACGAAAAATTGAATCGACGAAATACGGAACTGAAAAGTAAAAAATAAAATAAACCTTCTTAGCTCCTAAACTAATGTAAGTAACTAATTTTGGGTCGGCGCCAAACAAACAAGCAAATGAATTAGGTAAGGCGTAAAATGATGGCATCAAGTTGCGCGGTGACATTCTGATAATTTTTTTGAAGCAATTTAATGATGTTCGTTGATTGTTCGTTTGGCACCGACTCAAAATTAGTTACTTTCATCAGTTTAGGAGCTTAGTTACTGAGACTAAGAAGGTTTATTTTATTTTTTACTTTTCAGTTCCGTATTTCGTTGGTTTAATTTTTTGTTAAAACATTTTTATTTTTTAATTTTTCTTGGCTAAAATCTACTAATTACTACCTACTACTTTTTTGATTTCTTCCAAAATACTTACTTACCCACCTTACTTCAACTATTACCAGTTAAATAATATGATTATCTACTTTTACTATTTGTTCTAATATAAATTATTTTTGTTGTTCTGGTTAGTTTATTTCATTACTTTTCATATCATTCCATACTCTCATAGAATATGATTTTGACGGAAGTGGAACAAAAATAATGTCAGTAGCGATCTGTCATTGTCAACTACGTATGTGTGTGCCAATATTCAAAAGAAAAAAATCAGTTATCCCCTAATTTTCCAGCCGTGATGGTGAATAATTTCATTCGAAATCCAATCATGAGGTATACCCTTTCTATTAAAAAAAGAATCATCCAAATCGAAGAACCCTGTACAAAGTTATGCCTGATAGAATCGGTTAACGGACCAGAATTCAGAGGGTGAGTGATCAATATCCTTCATTTTGCTAGCTTTAGGGGTGGATTTCATCTCTCAAATTCAAAGAGGACATCCTTCAAAGTACACCCTATCCACTGAAAAAAGAATTATCGGAATCGGACGCTTCAGTAAAAAGTTATGCGTGATCATACATAAAAAAAATGATGGTAAAAAAAAATATACGCGTCGAATAGAGAACCTCCTCCTTTTTGGTTTCGTCGGTTAAAAAATACACATTATTTTCTACTTCTTGTCGATGGTGAAACCAAGTCTCTGTCTTGGCTATACCGTTACTCAAAGAAAACGACATATACCACAAAACACTCTTAGAATGCTAACTTTGCAGAATGCGGTCCCGGAAATATCCAATTCAATTTTTCTGCCAATTGTGATCGAAAGATTTGCTTCAGAAAATGTATTTGACGTTACTGTTTGTTTCAACCATCAATCTTTTATTGTTTTGCTATTTGCTTTGGTTTCTTTATTTTCAATGAAGTTTTTTCAACCATTTGTTTCAGCTGGACCAACTTCATTGAATTTCATTTTGTCATTGTCATTGAAAACGTCACGGCAGTAGTTCACCGCTGCCGACAGACGAAGCTTGCTGAACGCAGCTTATCTATGGATTCATTCTGTACATTCGGTCAATCCATCCATTACCCAAAGAGAGTAAACGTCATCTGAGAAGGAGAGTCCATTCCCCATAAGACAATGGTGCCACTATTAGAAAGAGAGGAAGGATCATTTTGAGTCATAGTGTCGTATATGGACATGTCATTGCCACCATTCTCTCTGGACAGTGGCGCACTCCGCACTCTGGTATATGAGAGTTCCAGGCTATTGAATGTATATTGGACCACTCTGTATGGTACGTGGGCCACCTGTTCTCATGTTTATGAACGTCACTATGACGGGTTAATGCTACAAGATTCTGATTGGCTAGAGCTTATCAGTACCTCCTATTCAGAGAACGTTTACTCTCTTTGTCCATTACCGGCATAACCTAACCTAACCATGTTTTGAATTGCCTCCGACTATGGTTAACACTTATTTGCTTTCATATTTTCATTCATAATAATGGATGATGAAGGTTCAAAAATAGCTACCGTCATAAAAAGACGTGGAGCCCATAGTAGAATATTCCTATGTACCACATACGTGGGAACATATTGGCTCTGATCTTTGGACTTGGGGAATTGTAGGTTCGGATTATATTCTCATTCTGGCAGCTTATCGATAGTGGTTGGCGGTATACCTGTATGGTTTGATACTATTCGAATTTCTACTTGGCATTCTATAGATTCGGCTGCACAATAAATTATTTGAACATAATCGTTTCGGGCTTCAATATCTGATAATAGATCAAGTTACTTTGAGGATTTCATTTTTGGCAACTTTGACTCCGTTGTAGACATTTTGTCTGATTAGAAAAATAAAGAAGAAGACACATACAGGGCAGTACCTCAGTTACATACAGGGCAGTACCTCAGTTACAGGGCAGTACCTCAGTTTCAGCTCCAACCATCCGAGTTCGACAGAGAGAGGGATCGTGAGAACATTGGTAGAGAGAGCGACGCACATATGCAACGACGAGGAGTCACTAGATGCCGAATTAGACCACATCAGAGAGGACCTTCACCGGAATGGATATCCCAAGAAACTCCTAGGAGAAGTATTGAAACAACTCCAGAGAACGAAGACATCTGAAGAGCAACAACAAAGCACAGTGATCTGCCTTCCGTACATCAGAGGTGTCTCCAAGAAGATCAGAAGGATCGGAAACAAGTTCAACATCAAGAGCTGCTTTCAATCCGGCAGTACTTTACGGAGTTTCCTGACCAAGACCAAACCTGTCAACGAAAATGAAATCAGTAAGAATTGCATTCATGAAGTTCCATGTGAATGCGGAGATTCCTACATTGGAGAGACGAAGAGGCCGTTATCGGTAAGATTGGATGAGCACAAGAAATGGACGTGGAGAAACGTCAAAATCGGGAATCGCTGACCACGCCTGGACTGAGCACCATCGAGTTCTATGGGACGACGCAAGTGTTCTACATAGAGAGGAGCATTGGTTCAAACGAAAGTTCAAAGAGGCCGTCTACATCGAAGCCAATAACGCCTTTGGTCAACCAAGCGTTGAGATCAAGAACGTATGGAAACCACTACTTGCTCTTTCTGGCGGGCTGCAGAAGAGCGACACTTCACGCACCACCACACCGCGCGAAATTACACGCACCACTGCACCTGGCGGAATTACACGCATCATTGCACCGGCAGTCATATAAATTGGTAAGTAGCACCTAAACTTAACAGTATTCACCTGAAGACGATTGCAGATACAAGCATTCGGAACGTCGTGAAAACCTTTTGAATCCATTAAGACGATGGACGTCCGAAACGAGAGTAATCAAGTTACCACATCGTCTACAACCTTCAAACAAACGTTAGAAAAATATTGTAGTAATCTCGCCCTCATTGTGGAACAGTAGGTATAACTAAGACAAAAAATGCCCAGACAACTCAATTGGTGCCAAAATAGGTAATGTAGAGTATGTAGTAGACCTGTTTAGCGACTTGTTTATTACCTGACTATGTGAACATACATGAGGTAATAATTAGGTCGATATTTACAAGAAAGTTTTCCCTGGATGTTCAAGTATTTTGAACACATTTTGCTGCTCACTTTTGGGTGGAATTCAACCTAATTAATTATTCAATTGACCAATGAGGCTGTGAAGGTATATTTGAAGTATAAACAAGTTATTTCATACTATGCATAATAAGTTTATGGTTTTTGAAGGAGATTAGGTTGTCTCAATTACGGTTCTCATAACTCGAATCATAACTTTGGAATTAGTTAGTAGTTGAAGGTAGAATATTTGCTCAGAAATAGGTGAATTCGGACTGCTTGAAGCCAAAGGGGTGGAATGGATTTTCAACTACAGCTTGAGCCCGAAAGAAGAAATTAATAGAAAATTCAATGTTCTCTCATTATTAACGAAAAGGTGTATTCACGAAAAGTTGATAGTTTTCGAGTTATAAGCAAAAAACCGCCAAAAAATTTGACTTTTTGCATTTTTTTTTCAATGTTGCAACCCAAATTTTTTTTAGCAAATCTTAGATTCGACTTCAGCATCCCAAAAAATATTAAGAATGGGCGGATTCAAAACTGCCCCAAGACTTTCCTGGTAAAAACTCAATTTGACTGGGTCAATGTGCCAAAAGTCTACCGCAAAATGCAGGGTGCTTTTTACCAGCCACTGAACTGGACCGTAAGTTTGACTATTGAGATAAAATCGGGCACCAGCCGAGTGCATCACCCCGTATGAATCGCTCAACTCAATATAACTATTGATATTGGCAGTATTCGGGCATTCTGTGTTCACAATGGAAGTAGCACAGTACAACGTCATGGGTACCAACTATATTCAAGTGTTCGATGATAGACTGAGAAGGATCGTCGAAGAGTGCTATGAAGTTGCCTTCATCGTGTGCAACTCCGATATGGAGGAGTTCACCACGGCAAAGGTATTTTTTGGGTGTGTTTTCTATAGCGGAATGGCAACTTTTTTTAATCGAGTGCCAGGAGCGTTGTACTAGAAATGCTCTTGCAGGGATGGGCAACCTGTTGGTGCAGCAAAGTTTCCACCTGTTTTTGCTGATTCTTTCGTATTTAGCGATACATTCACATTTATAACTTTCAGAAATCGTAAAACATTCAAGGTAGGATACAATTGGTTAGCAATAATAATAATGATTTTATTGAATCATGTGTGATCAAATACATGATATAGAATACGTCAAAATACAAACGTATATGAATTCAAAATACAGTATAGATGTACAAAAATATACAAATAAAAGGATGGAAACAAAATTCAAAGACATGTTATTAGATGTACAGAAATATAAAAATAAAAACATGAAAACGAAATGCAAAGACATATTAAAATGTTGAAAATGTTATTTCACGTTTGAAAATTCCGAGACGATGTAGAAACTACGTTCTTGCAAATAAACTTTCAACTTTGATTTGAACAAATTTTGATTGTGAATTTTCCTCAGAAAAATAGGGAGATGGTTAAAAAATGTAACTCCTGTGTATGATGGACTATTTTTGAAAAATGATGAGTTTCGATGGGGAATTCTGAAGAGATCTCCATTTCTAGTAGAATAATTGTGTTGCTGAGAAACTGTGTCGTACATATGTTTATGTTTAGGAAATAACATAATACATTTTAAATATATACAGGAAAAAGTTAAAATGTAATATTTCTTAAAATATTCTTTACAGGAATCTCTGATTCTCAAATTGGAAATTAGTCTGAAGACTCTTTTCTATAACACAAATATACTGTTGGAATTGCCCCAACTGTATACAGGGTGTTCCATAATTGAATGCTGATCCTAAAGGGCGATAATCCTTGGATGATTTCGAGAAAAAGTCTTTTTATGAACATAGGTCTGCAACCGCTTTATTTCTGAGATACAGGATGTTGAAATTTAACCAAAAAATCAGTTCTTCCCCAATATTTCTGAAACCGCTGTGGCTTTTTTTTTCAATTTTGGTACATGCAAAGTAAGCATGCAAATACATTTTTTCCATGATGAAGGATTTCTTAATTTTCGTCAGTGGCGTCCCTGTATCAAAATTATGATACGCCACTGCTGTTCTTTTCCAAAATAAATATTATTTCTGTAATTTTCCTCTATCTTTCCATAAAAATGGTTTCTTGTCTTTTTTTCGTCAGGCGGACGGTTTACGATTTAGAAAATAAAATACATTAATTTGCTTGTCCCTATTCGATTTTTCTCTTAGTCTTAATTTCACAATTGTGGTAACCAAAGGATCTAGGCAAGATTTTTATAATTTTATGGTAACTATCATTTAGTTTTTGATATGAGTACGCATAAAAATAAATTTTTTATTTTTAAAAACAACTATTATGAACAAAAAATACCAAAATCAAGTTAACTGTTCAAAATCTCCGCGTCCTGCAAGTATGCACGCTTCAGCTCTCCTTGTCATTGACTCGCGTACTCTTTGGAAAATTCCTGGAGTATTCCCTATTGCTTCACTGGAAACTATAACGCGGTTTCGCAATTCTTCCTCAGTTAGAATTGGTTGACTGTACACCAAAGTCTTAAGATTTCCCCGAAGAAAATAATCAAGACTGTATAAATCTGGGGATCTAGCTGGCCATGACTCTGTTCCCCAACGACCTATCCAGCGATTATGAAAGTTTTGGTATAAATATTCGCGTGCCAGAGCACTAAAATGAGCAGGTGCACCATCGTGCATAAACCACATGAGATTCCGCATTAAAATAGGAACATCTTCCAACAGAATTGGCAAATTATCTTCAAGAAATTGGCGATAATTATGTACATTTAATCTGCGTGGTAAAAAAAAAAGTCCAATTAGGTAACCTCCAATAATTCTAGCCCAGACATTTAATGAGAACTGCTCCTGGTGATGTTTTTATTCCGTGAATAAAATTTCCCTGTCTAATGAAGGATTTTCCGTAACTTTTTGGAGATACCATTGGCAGAAATTCACTCGTAATGGAAAGTCTCGAGGAAGTAGAGCCTGAACCCGTTGAATATGATAGGGATATAATGAATAATCATGAAGAATCCTCCATACTAGGCGATATTCAAATTATTGGCAACTTGCCTCGTACTTATTTCAGGATTTTCGTCAACTGAATTTGAAACAGCTACCTCAATTGCTGGAGCTCTTGCAGTCCGATGTGCTCCTTTCAAGTGATGATTTGGCTCAACACTTTCTGTTTCACATAACCTTCTGTGGGTGCTTGAAATCGCCCGAGCATCAGGAACCATTCTATTTGGGAAGCGCTCTTGATACAGTCGCCTGGCTTCATATGCGTTCCCGTCAGCAAGCCCATACAAGTAATGCATGTCTGCTAATTCGGTATTTGTAAAATGTACTATGTTTTTTTAATAAACAAGTTTTTATAACGTAAATAATATCACTTATCTAGCTAAAGAAGGGTCAAAATTGTTCATGTTGAAAACAACGAAATGTGTTCTTAGCATACTAGATGTTTCTAGCCCACAAGATAATCCTACTCTTCAACTACTGATTTCGCATAGGGACAAGCAAATGAATGCATTTCATTTTCTCAAAAAAACCGTTCGCCGGACGAAAAAAGGCAGGAAACCATTTTTTATGAGAAGATAGAGGACAATAACAAAAATAATAATTTTTCAGAAAAAAGACAGTGGCGTATCATTATTTTGATCAGAAATATGGCAGGGCATGTTAACAGGGACGCCACTGATAAAAATTAAGAAATTCTTTGTCATGGAAAAAATGTAATTTTATGCGTACTTTGCATGTAGGTATCAAAGCGGTTTCAGAGATATTGGGGAAGAACATATTTTTTTGTTAAATTTCAACATTCTGTATCTCAGAAATGAAGTTGGGGGTTGGGGACCTATGTTCATATGAAGAATTTTTCTTAAAATCATCCAAGGATTATCGCCCTTTAGGATCAGCATTCAATTATAAAACACCCTGTATATTACAAGATATACGAGGATAGATTATTGCATAATAAATTTTTATTAGTTGAGTTGCATTGGAAATATTTTTCAGTTGCAGAATAGCGTACTCGACACTGCTTAACTTTTTACAAATAGCGTTTATATTTGTTTCCCAACTCATATTACTGTCTACAAAGCTTCCAAGGAATTTAGTACTTCCAGAAAGACTGATCACATCATGCATAACTTTTACTTTGATATTTTCCGTATTCCTAGATCTGCAATAAAATTGCATGCAGATGGTTCTATCTGTGTTAACTATAAGATAATTCCTCTCGCACAACGTTGTGAAATCCTTTGCTAGTAAACTAAATTTACTCTGTAGTTATTCAGGGCTCTCAGCGTCAGCCGCTAAAGCATAGAGAACCACACAGTTTGTGCTTATATGGAGAGATCGATCATTTATGAATAGTAGAAAAATCAGTGGACCTAAGATGGATCCCTGAGGAACTCCCAGATCCATCGTATAAAAGTTCGACCGATGCTCGTGGATTTTAGCAGATATATTTCTGAAACGAATGTATGATACTACCCACGACAAAAAGTTTACACGAAATCCTAACGAATAAAGTTTGCTTCCGATGATGTTGGGGTTAACAATATCAAATGCCTTCGACAAGTCGAAAAAGATTGCTCCAACATAATTCATTTTATCTAGTGTTGACAGAATTTGTAAGAAGCAGTTTCGATCGACTTGCCGGGACAAAACCCATGTTGATATTCCGAGAGTATTCCGAATTTGTTCAGAAATGAATATATTCTAATATAGACGCAGTTTTCAATAACTTCACCTCTGTCGGAACTGTTACTGGTCGGTAATTACTCATGATTGAAGAATCTCCCTTTTTTAAATAGGGGTAATTAAACCAGTTTTCGGATAATTAGGAAATACCCCCGACTCATATGAAGCGATTTATTATGGAAGCTAACGGTTTGGCGATGTACAAAGCAATACTTTTTATTACTTTCGTAGAAATACACAGTCTATTCCAACTAAATTTGTATTTTTCAGTGAACTAATTGGATCTGGCACGTCAAAGCTCAGAACTGGAGGAAAATCTATTATTTTGGTACATTGTTGTGTAATTGCTGAAAACATCCGAACTGAAATGTTGTTGGATAGCATTCTTTGCATTAATTGAGGAAAAGTCACCAAAAGCATTCGAATGACAGTTTTGTTCTCTACTATATCACCATCCACATTTATTTCATAATGCCATTCATTTAATCTTATTCTTGTTTTTTCTTCCACCATATTCCATATTTGTTGTTGTTTCTGATGATAACGTGGCCTGTGTAGTTCACTCTTTTCAAGAGAGTTTTCAAATTTCCATTCAGAAAAGTTGAGGTACTCTCTATATTGTGAGTTATTTTTTATATTTTTGTTTGCAGGAAAGGGGTGGAATGAAAACGACTAATGATTATTCTGAATCACATGAAACGTGGATCAATATTTAGCTAAAAATCAATCTTCCTCCCATATTTTTCAATCTAGTACTGAAGGATTTCCATTGTTTCAATATAATGAAAAATTACTTAATAGGAAAATAATTATAGAAAAACAAAAAATCCATACTAACAGAATACTTACATCAACAAATAAAGAAAAAACACTTTGGACACTAGTGAACGACAAATTGGGTAACACCAATAAAAACAAAAACAATATCGATATAAAATCTTATATAAACTTGGATCTATCATTACCAAACACATTGGAAGAATATTTCTCGACTCGGTTAAAGTGAAAATTAACCTTTTAACTTACCTCACAACCAATTAACATCCACGAAGAATTAATCGTAATTGGATGTATTTCATACCCTGTACTGATACAAAAATGAAAACAATAATCAAAAGCTTTAAAAATGAAATCTCAGCAGGTGTAGATGAAATTCCCATGAACATGTTCCGTGACTTTGAAATTTTCCAAAGTTGTTCTGGTATTTGAAAAGGTCTAATTTTATTTCCAAAATAATGGAAAAGGCAATTTATGATAGAATCGTTAGTTTTTTGTATGATAATGAATTGATGAGCCCTTGTCAACACAGTTTATGAAGCAATTTTTCTAATGATTAATTTTGAATCACGTGAAACGTGGATCAATATTTAGCTAAAAATCAATCTTTTCCCCAGTTTTTTCAATGGCTCCTGTCAGAAATCCAGTACTGAAGGATCTCCATTGTTTCGATATAATGAAAAATTACTCAACAGGAAAATCATTATAGAAAAAAAAATCCATAGTAACAAAATACTTTCATCAACAAATGATCAAAATACACTTTGGACACTAGTGAAAGACAAAGTGGGTGAAACCAATAATAACAAAAGCAAAATCGGAATAAAATCTGATATAAAAATCTCTCATTACCAAACCCAGTAGAACAATATTTCTCGATCTCGGTAAAAGTGAAAATTAATCTTTTAAACCAACCTCACAACCAATTCACATCCAAAACGAATTCGCCGTTATTCGATGTATTTCATACCCTGTACTGATACTAAAATGAAAACAATAATTAAAAGTATTGAATGAATGTGATTTTTCGTGGAGGAACAACTTTTCTTGACGTGTTTTTTTGGAAGGTTACCCAAAAAACATGTCAACAAATAATTAAAAGCTTTGGAAATAAAATCTCAGCAGGTGTAGATGAAATTCCCATGAACATGTTCCGTGACTTTGAAATTTTCCAAAGTTGTTCTGGTATTTAAAAAGGTCGAATTTTATTTCCAAAATAATGGAAAAGGCAATTTATGATAGAATCGTTTGTTTTTTGTATGATAATGAATTGATAAGCCCTTGTCAACACAGTTTATAAAGTAATTTTTCTAATGATTAATTTTGAATCACGTGAAACGTGGATCAATATTTAGCTAAAAATCAATCTTTTCCCTAGTTTTTTTGATGGCTCCTGTCAGAAATCCAGTACTGAAGGATCTCCATTGTTTCTATATAATGAAAAATTACTCAACAGGAAAATCATTATAGAAAAAAAAATCCATAGTAACAAAATACTTTCATCAACAAATGATCAAAATACACTTTGGACACTAGTGAAAGACAAAGTGGGTGAAACCAATAATAACAAAAGCAAAATCGGAATAAAATCTGATATAAAAATCTCTCATTACCAAACCCAGTAGAACAATATTTCTCGATCTCGGTAAAAGTGAAAATTAATCTTTTAAACCAACCTCACAACCAATTCACATCCAAAACGAATTCGCCGTTATTCGATGTATTTCATACCCTGTACTGATACTAAAATGAAAACAATAATTAAAAGTATTGAATGAATGTGATTTTTCGTGGAGGAACAACTTTTCTTACTGTTTTTTTGGAAGGTTACCCAAAAAACATGTCAACAAATAATTAAAAGCTTTGGAAATAAAATCTCAGCAGGTGTAGATGAGATTCCAATGAACATGTTCAATGACTTTGAAATTTTTCAAAGTTGTTCATATCGGCCAATAAAAATACTACTTTTCATAATGAAACGAACTTTCATTTAATTTTAATTGACATTCAATCACAACGCGTCAAAAGTACCTATAAGTATGTCGAGCAGTGAAGAATTATCTTGTACACCACCAGAAATTATTGTTTTTATTTTATTATTTTTTGGTCGTAGAAAAAATAGTGTATGCAACGATCATGTAATGGCTATAAATACACTCGTAAACGGTTTACGACACTCGCCTTCGGCTCGTGTCGTAACTTACCTCGTGCTCATGTATTAATGGCTATCATTACATGATCGTTGCATAATATACTATTCTGGTTCAAAACACGTACGGATTTCATCCCAGGTAGAACTGAGAACAGTAAATATAAAATTGAGTGCTTATCAGAACGTGATAGAAATATAAACATATTGAAACCATGGGATAGTTTACTTTGCGTCGGTGGGCAACGCAATCTATGAATACATATGTAACATACCAACGTGATTTATAAAAAACTGTATGCAATTCCATACAAACTTCCTCACTCTTTTTGACATTATAGACCAGACGGTTTAGCTTTCGAAGTGAGCGTGGAATGCATAGAAGTACGGATTTTTGCAAGAATTTCCTTCTTTGAACGATTAAATGATGAATGGGGAGTGTACACTAGACAACTGGCGAAACAGTGAAGAAAATGTTCAAAATCGGCCGAAAAATCGTATCGACAACCGGCATGAGTTTCAGAGAAATCGGTCGCTATCGTTCATCTGCTAATGCCTAACGTAGATTAAGGAAACTGGAGATGGAACATAGTCCATCGCGCAGACTAATCATTTAGTCAGACATTTAGTAGGCCCTATTGTCCCTGGATTACAGAAAACATGTATATATATATATATATATATATATATATATATATATATATATATATATTCTTACCCCAAAAAACTTCTTAACAGAATTCTTTTCAATACCAACTCTGATAGACAAATTAACAATGATGACACAAATAATCAAAATTCAGAAAATAACAATGAAAGGATAATTTATTTTTCAATTCCTAATGTAGGAATTCTATCATCAAATATAATTAAATTATTCAAGAATGAAAGTAACATAAAAATTTCACAAAAAATATCAAGACTATTGGAAATTTAAATACAAGGTTAAAAGATCCCACACCAGATTTGAAGAAATCAAATGTTGTCTACAGCATACCATGTAACAACTGTGATCTGAACTATATTGGAATTAAGAACTTTAAATAATCGTATTATCTCACAGAAGTGATATAAGACTCAACAAGAAATCATGTGCATTAGCTCAACATGCTATTGAAACAGGCCATAAAATATCATTCGAGGAAGCACAAGTTTCACATTCAGAAAAAAAAAATTATCTGAAAGATTATTTCTTGAAATGATTGAAATTAATGAATCCAATCAAAATATGAACAAAACAGATATCGAAAATCTTAGCAAAATCTACAGTTATCTTTTACAAATGGATTAAAACTGATGATTCTCAAAGAATATAATAAAAAATGAACACACCCACTATACATTTTATATTTTTCTGACGATTAATCATAGGTTGTCATTTCAAATCCTTCAATGTCACTCGGAACGTCGAAGATATAACACCATTCCGACAAATATTTACATATTTTCTTTTTTTTTTTTAAGTTGATGTTCATTAATCAACCACCCAGATTACTGTAAGTACTTCCTTCATTTTAAGTATTTTTTTTTCTCAATAATGTAATTTACATATTTTAGGACCCTGAAGAAGTTTCAAAATTGAAACGAAACCTCGGTCCAACGTATTAAAGAGTTTTTCATAGTTCAACACTTGTGCTGACTGAAGATCCCCGTTATTCCCCACTGTATATATATATATATATATATATATATATATATGAGTATACTCTTTTTTCTATTCGAGCTTTCGAGACTTTATTGACTCTTCATCAGGAACTCTACAATGATGAATAAAAATGTGTGAGAATTTATACATTTTCTTAAAAAAATTTACTTACGAAAGTGAGGTTAACTTCGAGCAAAACTTGTAAATACATGGAAAACATATAAATGATGAACATACAACTAATGTACAATGAGTAAATACAAATTGATGTAAAAAACACTTATGGATTGTACATTAAGGGAAGAGATTCATGTGACACAATGTTGACAAGATCAAGTGAAATTTAAGTCTAATAAAATAATGATTGATGGGAGGAATTGAAGTATTAACCATCTTTGAAAGGTAGTGTTTCCAATTTCATGATTCGGGCCAATAGTCATGAATTAGGGTGACAACTTGAAAAAATTATTGTATAAGAGATGGTTAATAGTGTTATCTAAATGTGGAGGGAGACTCAAATGAATCTCTTCCCTTAATGTACAATCCATAAGTGTTTTCTACATCAATTTTTATTTACTCATTGTACATCAGTTGTATGTTCATCATTTATATGTTTTCCATGTATTTACAAGTTTTGCTCAAAGTTAACCTCACTTTCGTAAGTAAATTTTTTTAAGAAAATGTATAAATTCTCACACATTTTTATTCATCATTGTAGAGTTCCTGATGAAGAGTCAATAAAGTCTCGAAAGCTCGAATAGAAAAAAGAGTATACTCACTTCATCCCTACGACTGCATACCCAAAATGAAGATCCCTTTTTCATTAATATAGACAGTCGTCCAACCTCAACTTCTATATATATATATATATATATATATATATATATATATATATATATAAATACATATATATATGATATATATACATTGTTATGATATGGTATATATGTCAAATAAAAAAGTAAAAATAGGGCACAATGATATTTAAAAACTGCTATGATTGTTTTTATATTTTTTTTTCTGTACGGTTTGCATCTTGAAAAGAGAGTGGCAGTAGTTTTGCTATTATCATCATTATGTTTGATCAGTTCATTCAATTGAAACAACCTATAAAAATATATAAATCCAAATTCAGAAACAAACATTCAGAATTCAACTGAACATCAAATTTATAGGCAAGAAACATCCTGTATACAAATTTAGAACCAAAAGGAAACATGACAGGCAAATGTCATATTATTTTTCTTCTGAATGATCAATATAATAAAATTTGAGCATAGAAAAATGGAAAATGACAACTTGGAAGAAATATTTGTAAATAGTACCTATGTGTAGAAATCAAATTTGTAAATAACATAAGTATAATAAGTAAGAAGTTGAAAAATGTGTTTTAAAAAAGGTGCTAATAGTGGAAATCGATGAAAGATAACAAAAAGTGATGGTTACCAAGGAAAAAGAAAAATGAGGGGAATCGAGAAATGAAAATGAAATAGAACTGAAAATGATCATTATCAATTTTCAAGAAAAAATGCTTATAACTGAGGCATTTGAGAGACATTCATGCATACAATGAACTTTTTAACAAATCAGAAGCAAAATCTACTAAGAAATCACTTACCAAGAATTGGAGGTTATTAGTCCCAACTTTTCGCTTCACTAGCAGTGAGGAGGCCGAATTTTACAAGATTCGTATATAATAAAAAGAGACAGAGTGAGAGAAATTCGCATAGAGGGGGCATAACGCTTTCCTTACAGGACGATTTCTATCAATCTTCACCTACTGCAAGCCAGTGGCGTATCTAGGAATTTTCCTATTGACATAAAAAAGTTATTAGATACAAAAAACATAATTTTTTTTCTTCAAATTCAAACACAAATACAAAATGTAATAAAATTAAAAAATATATACACATACTTATAAGTAGGTACAGAAATAAAAATCATAAAATGAAATCCAGTTTCCTGTGTTTCTTATTTGCAAACCTTTCAATAACATTCAGAACATCTATTTGCACATCTCTATGAACATGAAGTAGAGCGTATTGAACCAACCGCTCCTGTTGCATCGTTGATCGCAGCCAAGTTTTCAATCGCATCGTTCAGCGGATGCCACACTAACTAGCAATGTATTTAAAATATAAAGACACTTTTTTATCAAGGGAAATATGTTAGTGTCACAAGATTTAGAAAGAAAAAGAATTAAAAAATAAAAATATATGGTATCAGCTGAACACTTGAAAGAATGTAATTTCGTTGATAATGTTTTCATTGAATTTTGATAATGTGAGGCTATTGTTAATTAAGTAATTTTTTTGGAATCGCCAATTCAATTAAAAACCGAATAATTGTTCACAGAAAGTCTCCATAATTTTTTTGCTTTCTGGAGCACATTTTACATGTGTATTCAATAATATCATGCTATAAAATTGTTTGAAAGTTGATTATTTTGTTATTTATAAATTTCTAAAGTTAACAAAATATGAGAAATCGAGTAAATATTGTCACATTATTATCAATTTTCTGACTGACAAAGGCATTTAACAAGTTTTTTAAAAAAACATACGCAATTTGTTGATAAAATATTTCTAAACAAATGGATAAGTTGAATATTTTTCAAAAATTGTTTTTTTGCAGTAAGTTTATTAGGATTGAAAAAATAATCTTATTTTCATTCAATTTTTTTATAATAGTTTCTTTTATTATTTAAAATAATATATTAGGATGTCTATTTCTTTAAAATTAAAAATTGGTTATTCTCTAATAAGATTTTTTTCATTAATACTGTGATTGTTTATTCACTCAACAGTTAGTTATAAACAAACTGTGCTTGACATTAAATCTTTTTCAATCATAATAAACTCTCAGCAACCTAATCCAAAAAAACAATTTTTGAAAAATATTCAACCTATCCATTTGTTTATAAATATTTTCTAAACAAATAACGGAATATTTTTTAAAAACGTAAAATGAGTTTGTCAGACAAAAAATAGATTATAATGTGAAATATCAATACAAAAAAAATTTACAATATTCACTCGATTTCTCATATTTTCTTTTTAGAAAATTATAATTACCAAAATAATCAACTTTTACATCGTGATGCAATTTTATATCGTGAAATTATTGGGTACACATGTAAAATGTGCTCCGGGAGGCAAAAAAATGGAGTCATTCTGTGAACAATTCCGTTTTTAATTAAATCGACGGTTCCAACAAAAAAAAAACTACTTAATTAACAATAGCCTCAATTATCAAATTCAATGAATTTTTTTTCAACGAAATTACATTCTTTCAAGTATTCGAAGGATACTATAATTTTTTTGAATTTTTTAATCCCTATTTAATAGTATAAAAAAGAAATTTATGTGCATCGCTTTCTCGAGAGGTGCTGTCCTCCTGTATTAACGCCCACGCGGATCCCTATTTTCAACGTTGAATTAAAATTAAAAATAATTGAGACAGAGTTCCGGGACTTTCTCACGGGAAATTTCGTCCTTTTCAAGGAACTGTTTTTTTAGTTTTCTCTTTCATCAATAGTTTTTGAGCTATTGCCATTTGTTTTTGGTAAAAACAATTGCAAATTCTCGTCGGCGGAAAAAAACGAAAAATACATCGTTTTCAGAATCACATCCCGAATCGAATGCGCCATCGCTCATGTTTTCAGTAGATTCGGAACGTTTTTCGCAGTAAATTCACTGCTCCACTAGACCAATGAGAACATGCCTAGCGATAATTAGACCAGTGCTGAGGCCTTTGAAAATGGTGAAAAGTGAAAAAAAAAATAGTAGGATGAAACCCATCGGAAAAAGTGGAAGTGGGTGAGTTTTCAAGGGTAAAAAACGGTTTATCTCGATTTCCAGCAAAACTACAAGTCCTATGGAAAAAACTTTTGTATCCACACTTTTTTCACATAACCTCAAAATTTATGTGAAAAATTCAAATAACCAAGTTTTTGGTTTTTTATTTTTATCTTCTACAACAATTTTTTTTTCCACGAAATTTGGTGAGAACCTCCTTTTTTATGTTCCAAACACACTGTAATTTTTTTGATTGAAAATATTAATTTTTTCATCTTATAGAAATAGAAATAGAAATAGAAATAGAAATATTTATTAATCCTTTGTGACATTACAAACATGTATAGGACAAGTCAGTCACCCGCTGTAAAAGGTGTATTTTGAGGTTATCTTAAAATTATGAACACGAATAATATATAACAATACAGTTGGTATGAATAAAATAAAATAAAATAGTTTTAAAATAGTACGTTTCGTATAAACTAACATAGAATGTATTTATTGCACTATACAGGCATATTTATGCAAATACAGATGGAATAGACAAAGACAGTTCCTACAAGCTATCATGGAGGTATTCTTTTACACTATAGTAGCATTTTTCTAGCAGTAAATTTTTTATGGTCCTTTTGAAATCACTGAAGGAGTCCATACTTGTAAAAGTTAGTGGGAGTTTATTATAAATTTTCATTCCCATGTATCTAAAACTATTTTCAAGTTTTGTAGTTTTGTGTCTGGGGACACATAGATGATCAGAATTCCTGGTATCATAATCATGATTTGAAGAATTCAGTTCAAATTTATCAATATTTTTTCTTACATACAAGATACAGTAGTAGATATAAATGCTGTAGAACGACATAATTTTATATTTAATGAATGTGGGCTTACAAGTTTGTCTGAAGTCTAGGCTGAACATTTTTCGTATGATCTTTTTCTGTGTTATGAATATTCTATTGGCATCTGTGGAATTCCCCCATAAGATTAGGTTATAACATAAATGACTGTACACTAAACTGTAGTAGACATTGACTACTGCACTGGTGGGCATGCAATCTTTAATTCTTGAAATTGCATAAAAGGCCTTATTCATTTTTTTGTTAACTGCGTTAACTTGCTCTGTCCATCTGAGACTAGAATCAATATGTAAGCCTAAGAACTTTGTTGTTGTGGTTGATTCAATCATATTACTCTCGACTCTACATGTTAGAGAAGATGAGGTGGACGTAATATTATTGGAATGAAAATGTACACACTCTGTCTTATCGATATTAACCATTAGACCGTTACATTTACACCAGTTCTCGAAAGAATTTACAGTATCTGCAATGGATGATATGAGTTCCTCTGAGGTATGTGCCAAGACCGCCAGTGAGGTATCGTCCGCATATATCGTCAGTAGTTGCGATTTTAGTTGAAGTGGTAAGTCGTTTATAAAAAGTAGGAATATTAGCGGTCCGAGCACAGAGCCCTGAGGAACTCCTCTATTCATAATATGAGAGTTGGATGTAGCATCCTTTACTTTGACTATCATTTTCCTATTGCTGAGAAAGTCCACAGTCCAGTCCAAGAAAATTCCTCTGAATCCAACATTGTACAATTTATTCTCGATGAACTTTATGTCTAAACTATCGAAGGCACGCGATAGGTCGAAAAACAGACCTGCCACGTGCTTTCCCTTATCTAGTTGCGCGTACACATTCTCAAAAAGATCGCAAGCAGCAGTTTGTGTTGATCTGTCTGCTCGAAATCCATGTTGGTGTGTGGTTATGAGCCCGTTGATATTTAAAAAATGTATCATCCTACTATAAACAATTTTTTCAAAGATTTTAGAAATAACACTCAGCACTGATACTGGTCGATAATTGGATACGTTTTCAGGATCATTTTTCTTGTGAATTGGAATAACTTTAGCAAATTTAAGTGATGATGGAAACTTGCCTTCTATAATCGATAGATTTATAAGATGACTCAAGTGATTTGATAGAGATTCAACACCTGCCTTCAATATTTTTACTGAAATGTTATCAATGCCTGTACTAGGCTTGGTTTTCAGGTTGGATATTATGACTTAATATCGAGAAAGCACCCTAATTTTCATTCGAAAATTCTCCCGTCAAAATATCAGCTTGTTTGAAAAAGTCGGTGGGCTTTTAGTTCGTTGAAATCTCTTCTTTCTGATGGTAAAAAAAAGTACATTACTATGACAGAAAAAGCAAAGAAACGAAAAAAACTCGAATCCGAATTTAATAAGACATCTACAATATTTTGAGAAAGTTGTAGAATCTTCTTTAAATTACGCATATAATTTGCCTTTGCCTATTTATTGCTATTTTGAGATAACTTATATACCTGAGTGACCTACGGAAAATTTCAGCCCATCAAAAGGTATTTCATAGAGAAGTGGGGAAGGGGCTAGGAGGGTCTGGGCCTTACTACCTGTTATTTCTTTGCATTTTCTGAGAACATTTACCATAGTAATGTATATTTTTTTTACACTATCAGAAAGTAGAGATTCCAACGAACAAAAAGTCCACCGACTTTTTTAAAAAACCTGATATTTTGACGGGAGAATTTCTGATTGAAAATTAGGGTGCTTTTTTGATATTAAGTCAAAATAAGGGAGAAAAATTAATATTTTGAATAAAAAAAATCACACTGTGTTTGGGACATAAAAAAGTAAGTTTTCACCAAATTTCGTATGAATTTTTTTTTGTAAGAGGTCAAAATAAAAAACAAAAAACTTGGTTATTTGAATTTTTCACATACATTTTAAGATTATGTGAAAAAAGTCTGGATACTAGAGTAGATCTTTTTATTACCTACAACTTTGCCATTTAACTTTTTTCCATAGGACTTGTAGTTTTGCCTTAAAAACCCACCCCTTCCACTTCCCGACCTCAGATCGCCCGTAAATTATTTTTCCTTCCATTTCTGTTATATTCTCTTCCTTTTCCAATGAGTTTCATTCTACTATAGTTTTTTTTTGTTTAAAAAATTATCGACCCTGGTCTAAATAGCGGACACGACATTTTAGATTTGAGTAGAGATGTGGTGGCCATTCCACCAATTAAAACATGTTGGGGGGGTACTTACCCCCATTACTCCCTCCTTAAATACGCGCTTGCTGCAAGCCGCGTAAAGGACCTTCGTTCCAAAAAATGTAATTATACTGTGACCGAAATCCACGAAATCCATGAACATTTTCCAATTCACAATTATTATTTTTTCCAGATCTTCGATATATTCAGTCAAACTTTCCCCACGGCCTACATACTGAACACGGGCTACTGGCCGTTCTATTCTACTACCAAGGGACAGTGCTTGTGCGTTTGTGGTCGATTTGCAATCCCTTGCAGACACACCAAGAGCGATTTCCACTGGTTAGACATTGCACCCATTGAAAATGACGCAGCGGCGGTTTTATTCAAACCCAAATTACATGGACCAATATATCCTCAGGTGAATCAAATTACACCTTATATTTATAATGTGTATCTACGTTTACTAAGGACGTATAGAACTATTGTTGTGATTAGATTTATATAGCCAGGTTTAAATTGACCCTCCTGGGGCTGAGGTGTGATACGCCCGGACTACGGGGTGTTGTGACTTACCACACCACACCTGTAATACCAGACATTATTCGTTAGATTGGAAAAAACAGTATTGAAAGCATCGACTACCTGAAGGTGGTCGAACCGAAACTGATCTATGGAGCGGTCGACATGGACCAATTTCCTTTCTTTCAATACCGGAACCTGGGTTGTTTATCCAAGAAGTACTACCGTTCAGAAAGATTCGAACCAGACAATGATTAAACAAAATAATGATGCACTCATAGAATGTTAAGAATGTACATATATATTTAATAAGAATGTTTCACAATTATTTTCTGCAACACTTATACAACGAAAACGAATGTAGCTTATTGGCAGATGATTTTGCAGTTGGCTACACAATAGAAATAATTTTACTAAAAAAAACAATCTTGAAATTCAATTGCCACAACGGCTAGAAATAATTCTCTTTTGAGATCTTTGTAATCTTGAAAACTATGGAGATTCTTTATAGACACATACACATTTCAATAGGTTGAGTTTTGCCATAAACATAAATACACAAAAACAAACATTAGACTCACCCTGTTTAACACTTATTCACTGGAGTAGTTTTTAAACGACAATTAGTTCTGTTATTATATCGAGTAATATCGCGTCAAGTTGTTATTCTATTTTATTCGTATACGGCTAAGGTTTTTCTAAGTGATCGTGAACCATTGAATTGCGGAATCCCGTTGTATTATCTCTGTTCTGGAAGCGTTGACAAAAATAGACAATTTTTGGAAAACTATACTGTTCACTCGTGTTTTTACTAGGAGCTTCAATACTTGATTTGACTTGGCTGAGTTTCTATGTTTTCTGAAGTTCACTACACAGATTGGGAAACTCTCATTATTATTGTACGATACTGTGATTCGACTGACTTTTTAACCTCACTTTTGAGAGTGACATATTCTCTGGTTCACTGTTGAATACCGAATGCCTATTTTGATCTCGAATTCGCGTTTTTATATGATCTTCAACACGGAAGCTAGGGGCGGGACTTTGGTTGTTGTGGGCAGATAACGAGGTGACTCGTAAAACTGATAAGGGCCTTGTTTTGCTGGATATATTTATGACTAACCCGCGTTTGCTTATCTCTGTTATAATTGGATACCCTTTTACTGAATGACAGGTATTTATGATGGCTGTCGGGTAGTCGCTGAATTAATGACCAACCAGTGTGTTTATGAATTTCAGAGGTGTCTAGTCCCGGTGATTCACGAGTCGTTATCGCTTCTTTTAACTGCTCTGTGTTTATCGACTTTGGACGTGTGTCAAATTTACGACGTTGTTTGGTAGTTATTGAAACTGACTTCCTTATCTCGCTGTGAATGTACCAAGTAGCAATCAATAATCTTTGTTTACTCTCCTAGATGAATTATTTATGCGTCCGGTCTACAAGGGGTACTTCTGGATAATTATTTTTAAATGCTTTTTAATTGTCCTCCAATAACAACGTATGGTTTTACGAGCGTATGCTTATCAGCTGTTTCAGTCTAGCAGGTGGTCCCTATTGACCTTTTCTGTTTATCAAGTTTTTATTTAAAACTATTACGTTGTTTTGCATCGTAGAAAGTTTCTCTATAATTACGTGGCTTAACAGGTGATTTATTCGACATAAAAATATCCCACTGAAAAACGTTTTTTTTCACTAATCATTTGTTCCAAAATAAGAAATGAAACAGGTTTCTTGAGCTTTCAAACGAAAATGATGCATTCATTGAGCTCTTATACCGAATGAAAATACCCTGTGAATTGGAATCCTAACTAACGTGAGTCAATGACATTCAAACTCACAAGGACCGCAAAAGGTTTCAGCTATACAGAATTCATTCAGTTACCAGAATAAAGTCAAAAATACTTCCAATAAGTACCCATCTGACGACTCACTGAAAGCTCTTGGAGTCTTATTACCAGGGCATTATTTTCGCTCGTAAAAATTCAACACTTCTCAAGACCATCACAGCGGTGGTTAACTCTGAGAACCGAGATGTATGTTCAATAAATAGTCCCTGAGTTGATATAATAAACATTCTACTATTGCATATAAGACAAATATCTGAGGATGCTAATTCATTTATTCTTCCATATATGGAGAGTATTCTCGTTCATCTAGAAGTGTAATATTATTTTGGTTAGACGATTTTAGAAAAAACCAGGAGAAAATGGTGCAATCACCACAGTTCTTAACTATTTCAACCAATTCAACATTGTTTCCATATCCTATATTTGTCGATGATAATTTTTTTCAGTAACATCCCTATTTCCTTAACATAAATTTCCAAATAGATTCAACACATATTCTCCTTCTGTGAACTGCGAATATCGCGGAGTTTTGAAGAGACAGTATGTATATTCAAATCGTAAACTGTAATGAAAATACTAGTCATTTGTAGTAATAGAATGCCCAGACTATTCAGTGAAGAGCGGCGTGGAGTTCTTTGGACCGCTTTGCTAGTTTCAAATTTTTTATGTTTCAAGCAAAGTTTTAGAAATTGTAAATTTGAATGGACGCCAGAATTTTTATTTGAACTAGGACAAAAATCCAAAACCTCTATTTAATAATGATTGCACATCAATTAACTTTCTTCTGTAAATAACTACAACAATAAAACAAATATAGTCATTCTAATCCCAATTGGAACGGCCATAAAATAAGAGCACTACGAGGAGTGTTCATATGCACTGCCCGGCAAATGGGAAATTTATATACTACCAGTGTTTTTACTTTCAAAGCGTTCCTGGTACAATCATACAAAAAATCTGGCACGTGTTTCCAGTTGCCCAGATTATCAGTAAAGGCGCTATCAAATATATTTGAGTAATGAAAGCTCGGCTAGCTGGATTGGACATATGTTATCTCCAGCTGCATAATATCCTCGTTTAACAATATTCCTTAATCAGTGCCGTGCCGTGAAGTTAGGAATTATCCATTGAAAATAATTTTATCATTATGGCTTTCTGGAGACCTTTCGAAACAAATAATAAAATCCAGTTGAGATAACATGTGTCTACTTTTACATGGGGTGATCAATTGCTATTATTGTAAGAATAAGTAACCGAAGAAATACCTCTGAAAAATAATATTCGAACGCCTATGTCAATGCGGCAAGTGCCAAGAGAATCCCTTCCCGAAACTTTTTATGTCGTTCCAATTGGGATTAGAAATACTATACCAACTTATAACAATATATTTAAAAAATTCACATCTCTTCCAATTTCAGAACATTTGAATGCAGAAAACTAATATTGTTTTGTTTGCTGAACTGTCGGTTTTTTCGATGACGATGTACCTTGATTGTATTTTCCTTGTCTAGCACTTAGCTAAGCTAAACTCCACGAAGTGGATTGGCTCGCAATCAGGGGGTACTTATAGCTGCTGGGCGACCGATCAGGTGAACACAAACATCAGTTTCTGATCCATCAAGTGTGTTCTCAGCGATTTAACATGAAAACAATATTGTTTGTGTCAGAGTTTGATATACAAAAATTCTATCTCTTGAAACTTGGAATGTTTTCAATGCACTCCTCAACTCATTGTTGTTACAGTTGGGTGTAATTTCATCAAGAGATTATTACTTAAAATTAATTGAGTATACAATACTGAAATTGAAGAACTATTATTAATAATTCTTATGAATTAACAACAATTGACCTTTGCTTTATATATGGAAGAGATGATTTTTTCTCTGATCTTGAACAGCCAAGATATTTCGTTATCAATAATTAAAAATCAGAATTTGAGACAATCAAGTTTGTTGAATTTGATTTACGAAAATGACTTCAATTTCAGCGATATTCAAGAAACGTATATGAGAATAAATGTTTGACCAGCAGTCAAATACTTCATCAAAAAGGTTTCTGGAAATTCAAAGAAAATTCCAAGTACCAAATTTATACATGAAATATACATATTGATCATTTCAACCACATCAAAATCACAGCTCGGTGATTATTGTTATCAAATATGGAACCATACCAAAGATATATAAAAACTTATAAAGAAAATATATATGTGGGATTCATAATCCTGACAGAATTCTTCAAAAATATATAGTGAACGACACTGCTATTTTCAGTCAGATTGACCTAAATAAATCTAATTACTGTTTTCATAACCAAAAATGCGTAGATGACTTCAGATACTTCCCTTGTGAAAAATTATCTAACGTTCTCTTGAAAATTATTTGAATGTGACATATTTAAAATATCTACGGTCCAAACATAAGTTCTCAATACATACCTCCTTTGACATCGTACACTATTCACTGATTTGAAATCATATTCGCGGAGAAAGGAAAATGCTCTGATTTTATATATTATTTCAACATGGCATCTTCTACTCTTTTATGACCGACGAGCTTCAGAAAACAATATATCTTAATTGCCGAAAGATCAGAAAGAGGGCCGAGAATGTCACATGCATCGTCTTAAATATCATCGTACTGTCAGATCTTTTGCGACAGCTCTTCTTCTTTTAGCCGTTAGATGCCGGTTAGATGTCGCTAAGATTTTCGATAGGTAGTAACAGATTTTCAATGGGGAAGTGAATAAATCTCGAGCATAGAGCATATGAATAAGAAATGTAACAGATATATCGTTACAAAACATAGAGGAGAAGTCAATCAAATCTCAACCATTCCTGATATACTTCTCATCCAACAGGAAAACAGGGAAATCTTAGTCACTAAATGTTCACAAAATAATTCTCTTGGACCACAAGACAAAGTACCCGTTTATATCCTTTCCATCATGGATGAAGCTACGGAACTCGACAAAATGTAACCACTGGTCCTCAAGAGATATGTCCACGAACTGATCCTGTATAGACATTTTGGTCCTCAAGACATTTACGATATCCTACATCCCATCTCAATTACAGCCCATTCTCCAAAAACAAAGGAGGCGGGTGGTACATGACGCAGCAGGAAGACAACCCGGATATAGCACTGATTCGCTTGACATTTTTTTTTGGATCTGAACCAGAGTATATTTTCATTGACATGAAGTATCAAGTGACGTTGATCCGATTACCTAAAAATCGATTTCGACACATGTCACGTGATCGCTAGTATGGCGGCAAATTGAAAAACATTGCTATGAAAAGGCGAAAACTGGGGTAAGATGGCAAGATATCAAAAAAGTTACTAAGAATTCAATTTTATGCACATAAACGAAGTTTCGAAAGATAATTCAAGAAAATTGGAAATAGCAATTTTTTTGAATATTTTTCCATTTATTTAAAAATATCAATTTTTTTTCTCCTAAATAGCTTGACTATACTGGAAAGTTTGCATTTCAGTGATAATGACAGAACTTCCTCATTTTCTCCTCACCAGAGGGCACTATATTTAAAAAATTAGATTTTGTCAGAACCCTTGCTGTTACATCGGTTCGTATCTAACAGTTATATCAGAATTCCACGACCATTGATGACATGATGATGATAATCGTGCATGAACATTTCACTTCGTACATAAACTGGAAAACTATTTAATTTATCGCACTATTAATCTAAAATAGAAATTCTGAATTTTTTCAGCATTGATCGATGGCTAATTATTGGTGTTAGATATAAATGTATAAGTCAATTCAAAATGATGAGATGTGGTCCTGAAAAGACATTCTGCAGAACAGGTTTTTTTATTCAATCAAGTAATTCAAATAATCTATAAATAAAACAACAAATTTTCAACTATTTCTATGTAATAACAATTCATATCTCAATATGCCTTCCTTCTCTTTCTATACATGAAATCGTTTTATGATATATCTCTTTTCGAACATTCAACAAAAAATTTTGAGAAATTTCTGCTGCACAATGACGGATAGTTTCTTCCAAGTGCTCAATATTTAGAGAAAGTCTGAATTTGTAAACAGTACTTTTAAATAGCCCCATAAGAAAAAGTCAGATGGAGTCAGGTCAGGTGAACCTGGCGGCCAAAGTATTTCTGAAAACCTACCCATCCACTTTCCAGGAAAAGTGGTGTCCAGCCAATTCCTTATTGCCAAAGTACTACGGATGGGAGCCCTATCCTGTTGGAAGTACATTTTTCGCCTTTTTTCTAACGTGAAATTGTCTAATTCATTATAGAAATCGTTCCTCAAAAAATCCAAGTACGTTTCAGCATTCAAATTCCGACGGAAAAAATGGACCAATTATTCTGTCATCAAAAAACCCGCACCAAACATTCACTTTAAATGAATAATGATCACGGGCTTCTACTGCAAAATGTGGATTCTTATCCGACCACCATCTACAATTTTGAGATGAAACAACACCATTTGAACTGAAAGTTGACTCATCACTAAATAAAATAAATTTCGTAAATGATATATTCTCTTCAATTTGTCCCTGTAGCCAAAAGGAAAAATACAAGCGTGGATCGTAGTCTCTCTCCTTAAGCGTGTGAATGAATTTTGGTATATGAGGCTTGAATTTGTTCTTCTAGAGCAATCTTCGTATATAAGTTGAGGATAAACCCAAATTCCTAGACAATTCACTAATTGATGTTCTTGGAGTTTCAACTACACTCTGTATAACCTCAATCTCTGTTTAATCAGCAGTAACCCAGTGCCTTTGTTGTTTTCTGAATAAGTTTCCCAGTATTTTTGAACTTGGAAACAATTCTTCCAGCAGTTACATGTGAAATAATTTCATTGGTATGCCTCTCGTTGAAAATCGCTGCGGCTTCTCTATAGCTTTTGTAATTTTCTGCCACAATCAAAACAATTTCGATCTTTTCTTGCTGACTTAACTTCGACATAATCAACCAAAAACTTGCTGGTATTATCAACGTCACTATGTATAAATATGGAGTTCTTACTTGGACTTTTGTTGCAATAAGTTTACGTATTTTCTGTCAAATGAAATCCATGGCTATCTTGTGGAATACGAGTGAAATTTTGATGCAATACTTAAACACTGACTATTTTCAAGAGATCAAAATTTCATGATCTGGCGCATTTCATACTCAAGAAAGCTTGTTTGGTGTACTACATTTTGATTTCGTGGAAAAGAAGGAATTTTACTATGCTCTTCTATTATAGAATCCTGATGTGATAAATAAGTAGGTAGGTAGGTATTTGTTTGAAAACCACACGAAATAGTATTTTGGAAAGTGAATTTTGTGACATAATTGAGGAATATGTTCACGGACACCGATGTAGATCACTGAATGAACCTGATTTCATTTCAGTATGGTTTATTTTCGATGTTTATATTTGCCAAAAAAATTGTGAAAATATTCAGAATGAAATAGTGAGTCAAATTTAAGAGACCTATAATTTACATGTTTATGTGCGAAGTGAAACGCTCATCCACGATTATCATGGGAACTGGATCATAATCTAGAAAACACCATGTTTTTGAAGTGTCATGTAATCAAAATTGTCGTGGAATTCTGATATAACTGTTAGATACGAACCGATGTAACAGCAAGGGTTCTGACAAAATCCTATTTTTAAAATATAGTGCCCTCTGGTGAGGAGAAAATGAGAAAGTTCTGTCATTCTCATCGAAATGCAAATGTTTCAGTATAGTCAAGCTATTCATAAGGAAAAAAAATTATATTTTTAAATAGATAGGAAAATATTTGAAAAAATAGCTATTTCCAATTATTTCGAACTATGTCTTAAAACTACGTTGATGTGCATAAAATTAAATTCTAAGTAATTTTTTCGAATAACTCTTGTTGATATTTTGCTATCTTCCCCACTTTTCGCCTTTTCATAGCAATGTTTTTCAATTTGCCGACATACTTACGATCACGTGACATGTGACAAAATCGATTTTTAGGTAATCGGACATGCACAAACTTTTCCCAAGTAACTGTTTTCCAATACTCCAGTAATAAACTTTTTTCCCATATGATACATACTTTTTGGCGGACATTGTATAACGCTAAACTTTCGATCAACTGAATAGTAAGAGTTTCTTCTCAGAGGTTGAGCTTCATATTATGGACGTTGCAGAGGTCATTATTGATTTAATACGTTACTTCTGCAGAAAGTTCAGTTATAGTATCATCAGCATAATGAGTAACGATATTATATATTTCATTCATCAAATCAAAAGTATAGATCAGAAAGAGAAACGGCCCTAGAACTGAACCCTGATAAACCCCAGGTGGTTTACTTGTCACGCTTGATATATAGTATCACTCGATGTCGTCTATCTTTCGAATAATACTCAAATACCGTTAGCTTCGCAAACCGTAAAGGTGCAGATTTTGCAGGCAACGCATAATGATAATTGTGTGAAATGGCTTGCTGTAATCCAATAAAACGAAAATAAAAATGCCAGGGGTCTTGTCTTGATCAACTGATCTGTTATCAATCATATTCGTCCATGCTGTAGTAATGCTACGCTCTCTGCTCTGGAATAATATTTTTAATCGGTCACCTTCCTTGGATTCGCTACAAAAAAATGGATGTTTGAAATATTGTACTCACTTACTTTGTATCCATCAATATCACCCTGTAGCCGTACACAAAAGGTTGGGAGCATATTCCTCCACCAGACATACTTTATATGAATCGAATATTTTTTCTGAACAGCTATCGCAATAATCACGATCATTTTTCAGGAATATCAAATGGATATTCAGACTGTGTACCACGAGGGAATTCATGGTTGCAACATAAACGCCATAATCAATGTACAGTACAGGAGAATTGAAAAAGGACATCGTCGCCAAAAGATGTCCAAGGCAGCCAAGGAACTTGCTTCTACTATCACACAGAATGACATTTATAACAGAATATTCAATATCACCTTATTTGCTGGGTGAGTATAATAATCATAATAATAAATAAGCAGGGTAGGCCAAACAACACGAGCAATGACTTTGGTGAGTGGCGCCACCACTTAACCCAGCGAAGGATGCCAAATCGGACCGGCAGCTCAAGCGCATCCGGGAGGAAAAATCAAACTTTTTCTCTGGTGTCGGCCGTGATCCTGCTAGGCTAACCCCCTCGCAGGATCTGAACTCTGGTACCTAGAAGAAAGAGACAGGACCCCTACAACCGACCTCATTTTGATGGAGGTCAACGGCAAGGTGGTGGGGCCCAAATCGACGGATAGCCTGACGAGTTCGACAAATCGTGTCAGGACCTTTCGGCAAGATCTTTCATCTGGATGCCTTCTATCTGGATACCGTTGATAATAAATTCTACTTGCCAATAAACAATTCCTATCTGATTCACCTAATATGAAAATCATATCAATCAAATCGCTTTTTGAAAACAACATTCTGTTCTGTTCAACTTCACGATCCACTAAAGATTTCAATACTTATTTGCAGGCAAATATTTTGATGTGTCATTTGCCAGACTACGTGATTTCCAATAAATATTTTATTCTCTGGAAGGTTGTTTTAGACCGAAAGAATATGGCACAAATTTCGAGTTTATTGATATTATTGTAAATATTCAAGAACGTACATTTTGTGGTTTGATTCACAACTTGTTTATCTAGCAACAGGTGATAAATGTGTTAGAACATAACATAATTTCGATCACAGTCGTCAAATATAGATTTCACAGTAAAAAAATCATTGATATTAGGGCGATGAAATAAAAATAATTGTCATTTTTCGAAAAAAAAAAATTTTCAAGAAAAACTATAGGACACTTTATAATGTACATAATTGGAACAAGATATCTTTTGTATATTCTTCAGTCGTCAAATGGATTTTGCTTTGAAAAAAGCCGTTCATTGAGATTATAGCGAAAAAATATGAACACTTGCCATTTTTCGAAAAAAATTGCTGTTTTATGAAAAACTACTAAACTCAACCATAGGAAATACTTGATGACATTTGTAGAGCCTTTGTTGGCGCTTCTCATGGATCGATAATATACAGGGTGTTCCATTTAAAATAAGGAAGATTCTGCAAATTTTTATTTACAATATGTGTAAAGCTGTTTTTCATACCCTGTATATCACAGGTCGATTTCAGATATATCGTGTGGGAGAGTTACCAATGTAGAATATTTGACCAAAAAAAAATTTCAATTGGACTTGGCACAACTTTATAATTTCAAATATTCTGAGTGACGAAAATTGGAAAAAAAAACCTGTCATGCTAGAAAACCAAAAACCGTCAATATTTTCGAAGTGAAGATCTTTTATTTTCTATGTAGAAACCGAAAAATCGATAAAAAATATAGGTTGCCATTTGAAAAAACATAGTTCGGATCTGCCCAGAAAAAATTTAACACCCTGTGTGACCGACAATTTTTTCATTTTGTCGAGCTCGAGCAATAAGGTGATATTATAGAAATAAAGATTCCTATCTGTTTCCTAAATAGAGATATGGAACACCACGCCACTGTTGCAGGACCCTGTATATATATATATATATATATATATACATATCTCCGAAAATGCTCTGATGATTGGGATGAAATTTTGTATTTAGATAGATAGGGTTTGCTTTTTAGCTATATCTATATATGTGTCTTTCCTTGTAATGGTAGGTTAGGTTAGAACAGGCGAATCCACCAGATTCAACTATGACGTCCGGTTAGGTTAAACAAAAATGTTTTTATATGAGATGGCGTTATAACATTATCCGATTTCAAGTTTATCTAAATGGGTACCTCTGAAAAAACACCATTCTACAAAATAAAAATACCGAGCAAAGCTCTGTCGCCCAGGTATTATATATATACGTATACGACGATTTATTAGTAATTATATATATTCAAAAAGTCAATATATAGATCCGATATTTTTCAATTATTCACGATTATTTATCAGTAAATATAACAGTTCGGAGAACTATACAGGGCTCAAAGAACTTTGCTGCTCCTGGCCCAGACGGGTTGAGCAACTTGTGATGGAAAAACTCCCTGGTACCCAACACCACTGAGCAAGAGTTTTCAACTCGTGGCTCAGTGGAGAGCAGCAGATTCCGGCTTGGTTTGTCGAGGAGCGAACCGTGCTAATTCCCAAAAACGGAGATTCGTCTGATCCCAAGAATTACAGACCGATGAATTGTTTAACCTCATTTTGTACATGCGAATACTCTCGCGGTTGACAGGGTGTACGAACGGTTATATGAGCAGAAAGGGTCGAAGAGAGCTGTAACTGGCAGCAAAGAGAACCTGCTGATCGATAGATGTATCACGCAGGACTCCGTGCAGTATAAGCGCAACCTCTCCATGGCTTGGATGAATTGATCTTGTATTTGCTCATATGCCTTGCGGCACTCCATCAAATAGTGAGATGCATTGAACAATTGATACCAGTCTGGTGGACTCGCTTCACCATAACATCAGTTGAAGCCAAAGTACAAACGGAACAGGTTATCTTCAGGAGAGGTATGTTCCAAGGGGATTCTTTCACCTCCTCTCTTTTTTTTTGCATCTTACTTGTGCCATTATCCGTTGCGCTCAGAAAAACCGTGGTTACAACTGCGGCACCCCCGGAGACCGAAGGCATAAGGTCACCCATCTATTTTATATGGTTGACCTGAAGCTCTGTGCCTCGGGTGAGGGAGATCTGCAGCAATCTCTGAGGGAGGTGCAAGAGTACACGTATGGAATTTGGGATGGATGAATGTGCATTGGTTCATCTCAGAAGAGAACAATGCGAGAATTACAGAGAGAGCGCGCAGCTGGTGGATGGAAGCATCTTCCGCCATCTGGATGCCGGAGAGGCAAATACCTAACTAGGAGTGCCAGAACGTTGCACCCAAAAGGTAGTGGCGATAAAAAACGCCCTCCGCGGCAAGTATCAGCAGAAACTCTGGCAAATCTGGTCATCAGAACTGTCGATCATGAACAAAGTTTCTGCCACCAACATGCTTGCTAATCTACTCCTTTGGGGTAGGGAAGTATAAGCTTGAAGAGCTGCGTAAAATTGACGTGGAGACTCGCAAAATGATGCATTTACATCGAAGTTTGCATCCGAAATCGTCCGTTCCACGGTTGTACCTCCTCCGACACTAGGGAGGCCGTGGACTTCTGGGTTTGGAGTGTCTACACAATGGGATGGTGCTGGTTGAAGCCTGCAATGTTATGAGGAGCTTGGATCCCCTTCTCTGCATGGTCAAAGACCATGAGATCACAGGAAACGGAGCGTTTCTTTTGAAGGTAGCAATCCGCGCAGTTGATGAACTCAGTCTTGTATTCAACACCAAGACTCTATCACCGAGTAAGATCCTGCTCGACGGAAAGCCCACATTGAAGCTGCAGTGAATTCTGTACATCTGCAGCTCCGTAAGGATAAGTCGATGCATGGAATCTTCTACAAAAATATTGAAGACTATTGCTTATCCGAAAGGCTGACCCCTGCTTTCCTTTGGTCAAGTGGACTCAAGTCGGAGACTGAGGAATTCATCATAGTTGAAAATACCTTCCTGGAAGTTTTCAACTACCGAAGCCACGTGATGGGTATACACGACATGCAGGGCCTGCCGTGGAGCGCCTGAGACCATTATGCACCAGCTGTCAGCATGTTCAGCATATGCGGTCTCAGCCTATATCCATCGTCATAACTCGACGTTACGAGTGCTGTATTACCATTAACGACACTCGTACGTTATTGATGAGATACCAATGCTGTTATACGCTTCGGGGGATATTGAGTCCGTTGTGGTGAATGGGAAGTGCCGAATTTATTGGAACTACGCATTCTCCACCCGCAAGCCGACAAGCCTGATGTAGTCCTCTTCGACCGCCAGCAGAAAACGACATTTGTCATAGAGTTTTCGGCTCTGGAGAAAAGAGGGAGAGGAAGGGACGAAGATCGAGATTCACTCTTCGAACTCCGCAGACCATTCTGTAAAGAAAGTGGTTCTGATTAAAAGGGCTCTTGGTGGAATGATGCCAACGCTACTCTCAAAGCTGGAAATTATACGTCTCACCTCACGGATGTGGGAAGTGGTCATTGGTGTATGTAACCAGCACGTTCTTCTGAATGGGTCTGAGCTCTGGCACTTACCCTGACTGGAATGGTTCAACAAACAAAAATAGAAATAAATACGATTCTCCGTCCAATTTGCAAATGTTATTCATTGTTATTATCTATTGATTCATAAAAAATAAACATATTACAGAAAACCCGACAAATATACACCGAATAGATCAATAATGACGATGTGAATAAAATATATACTAAACTGCTTATAGCTATTATAGTATTCATAATTGATATAATATCTTGAGGCCGCAGAAATGAAAATGTGTTTTCTGTATATATCCCAAGTTGGCTTTCCATCGTCTTCGCATACAAATGACTTTTTTGTACTTTATGGGTCTTTTCTTGATCCCTTTGAGGCGAGACCGAATACATTTCTTCTCCGTTTGGACACCTTCTTTATGTATAACGTTCAAATTATGTTTTCGTATTTTGTGGGCATCTTTATGACCCCACAGACAGTAGATTTTCCTTCGGTCAGGTAGCATATGTTTGCATAACGTATCCTCTGAATCAATCTCAAGTTGACTTTCCATTGTATCCACTTTCAAATGACTTTTTAGTAATTTTTGTGCCTTTTTCTGACCCCTCAGATGAGGTCACAGATGATTTCTTTCCAACACGAATCATAAACCGCCCACCACCAAAGATAGTGGAATTTCAAATTTCTTATTGCTTTGAGAATACGTTCGTGACATATAAAAATATATTCAGGGTGTAAGTGAATGAGTGCGACAAACTTCAGGGGGTGATTCTGCATGAAAAAAGAATGACAGTTTGCTATATAACTTTTGTCCGCAATTGCTTCGTTTTCCGAGATACGGGGTGTTAAAGTTTTTCTTAAAAACTGACTATTTATTCATTGCTCTGAAACCGGTGAAGATATGCGAATGAAATTTGGTGAGTTTCAAGAAGTAGTTATTGCGCATTTTTCGTCATGCGATTCAGAATTTTATGTTCATCAGTGGCGCATACGGGTAATGATCTCAATATTTTTAAAGAAAAAATGGTACGCCACTGAGATATTCCGAATAAAAAATCATTTTTGAATTTCTCGTTCAATTTGTAACAAAAAATCCTCCATACTTTTTTGTCGTATGGGGTGCCGTTTTTATGCAAAAAAAACATCTTAACGCGTATTTGTCATTACTTCAATACATTATCTAGTAGCGATGCAAGTAGGCTACTGTCAAGAACATTCTGTTAAATACGAATATTTCAACGAAATGTCACATTAGCGTTTCTTCATTTTTAAGCTTATAGTTTGGTATAACATTAATAATAATAAGTAATTAATTTTTCTTTTATCGAGAAGAATGGAAAATTATACAAATGCGAAATTGTTAGACATGTGTTTTGTCTATGGTCGAAGTAATGGAAATGGTCGGCAAGCTCGACGGTTGTATGCTGAGTTGTATCCAGGACGTAGGGTACGCCATCACACAATATTTGCTCGTCTTCACCAACTTTTGCGCCAAAATGGTACATTTAAGAAACAAACGGCTGACTGCGGGCGCCCTCGATAAGTACGAACTGTGCAACTAGAAGAAGCAGTTCTCGAGTTAATTACGGAGTCACCTGAAACAAGTACCCAAAAAATTGTCAACATACTGAATGTAAGCAACTTCACTTTATTCAAAATTCTTGAAGAACAGCAATTGTATCCGTTTCATATTCAACGTGTGCAAGCTCTACTACCTAGAGATTTTTTTTCGCGCCTAGTTTTTTGCCATTGGATTCTTCATCAAATCGCTCCAATTCCTGATTTTTCAAATGGCGTTTTGTTACTGACGAGGCTAATTTTGGACGACAGTGAATACGGAATTTCCATAACAATCACTTCTGGGCTCAGGAAAATCCACATGGAATCAGTTTTCAGTAAATGTATGGCTTGGGGTACTTGATGATAATTTAATCGGTCCATATTTCCTTCCACAACTACTAACAGGAGACTCTCACCTCAATTTCCTACAGGAAGAGTTACCTGTTTTTCTTCAATAAATTCTTCTACAGCTGAGACAACACTTCTGTTTCATGCATGATGGTGCACCAGTCTATTTTAGCATTATTGTACGTAATCACTTAGATACAGTATATCCAAATCGTTGGATAGGTAGGGGAGGTACGGAACATTGGAATGCTCGAACTCCAGATTTAAATCCTCTAGATTTTTGCATTAGTTCATTGCACTCCCGTCGATAATGTTGAAGAGCTGAGGAATCAAATTATAGCCGGCTGTGAGATAAATAAGAAATACACCAGGAATATTTGCGCGAATACGACAATCAATGAGGCGAAGAGTTGAATCTTGTATCACGTCTGAGGGAAGTAATTTTGAACATGTTTTGTAGCTTTGTGTCTATTTATTCATTAGTGTTATTTTCTGTTATTGCTCTGGTTTAACGTTATTGTATCTTGATAATGTATTGATGAAATGAAAAATTCGCGTTGATATTTAATTCTTTTGTATAAAAACGGCGTCACATACGAAAAAAAGGCAGGATTTTTTTTTTGTCACAATTCGAACTAGGAATACAAAAATGATTTTTTATTCAGAATATCTCAGTGGCGTACCATTTTTTTCTTTGAAAAAATTGAGATCATTACCCGTATACGCGCCAATGATGAACATAAAATATTCAATTGCATGTCAGAAAATGCGCGATAACTACCTCTTGACACTCACCAAATTTCATTTGCATATCTCGACCGGTTTCAGAACAAAAAATAAATAGTCAGTTTTTGAGAAAAACTTTAACACCCCGTATATCGGAAAACGAAGCATTTGCGAACAAAAGTTATGAAGCAAACTGTCATTATTTTTTCATGCAGAATCACCATCTGAAAATTGTCGCACTCATTCACTAACACCCTGTATATTTTTGAAGCAATATTCACAAGAACATTTTCTATCATGTCAATAAGAACTATCTGCTGTGGAAGTTCATAACACCCATTCTGAAATAACTTATATAGCCTCAAAAAAATTTCCTGTAGTAAACAATTTTTTATCATGATTGATCAAACACGACTCTGGTCTCCACTGCCTTGAATCTAATGTAACTCATGATTGCAACATCACTACTCTATTTCTTTCCACAGAAAGAAGCACACATGATTAATGGATTCATCGCAAAAAGCAAACGAAAAAATTGCGAGTGTGGTTAATTCCATATGTTGACGTGATGTATTATCATTAGCAGAAATCTCTATGGTCTTGCTGAAATTTCTCACATTTTCGTTACTTTCAATCCTGGAAAAATATAACGTGCATTCCCCGATGAAATTGTGTTTGCAAAGTTTGCATACACAGTCAATTCAGAATTACCATAATATGGTTTAATTCGCAAAAAAAACAAGTATTTCTCTTATTTTTAACCACTGTTCTTCATCATGTCTTTACGTTCGGATAAAAAAATCCTTATATGTGATTTTGAATGGGGTCAGACCAGAAATCGTAAAACTCGTTCGCCCTATTTGATCCTCCTTGAGTTTTGTCAAAAACTTATTTTCACAGAAAACGAATATTGCCACAATTACTTGAGGGAAGAGTTCTTGTTTTTTATTTTCAATAAACATTTAACTCCTCAATACAGCGATTTTTCGAAAGAAAGCGTTTCGTTTCAATCATCTGATTCGTGGAACAAGGCAAGATCCATGTAAATGAAAAATGCATGGTTCAATGAATATGAATTGGTGCTTTACATATGTTTCGATGGGAGTCTCATTTAATATTCGCGTGACATGCAGCAAGTCTGAGAAGTTTTCTCTTCTTCGCAAAACTGAAATTTGAATTTCATATTGCATCGATTTCTCATTTCGTTCCATACTGGGGAATTTTGCCATTCAGTAGGTGAAAATAACTGGAAACTGGTTAAGTTCATTCATTTATGTTGCCAGAATAATAAACAAAGGAAAGAAAAATTACTACCTTTACAGGTAAATCATGAAATTTTGCCATACCTTCATAAAAAAGATTTTGGATCACAGCTGATAAGAATTAGAGGATGGAAACTAGAGACAAACTTCTCAGGAAACATAAGAAATACACGATACTACTGTCTACTGTCAAATCCCAAACTGGTGTACTTAGCTTATACGTATTATCTTATCTAATGTTTCATTTTACTTTTGATGCATTTCAATGTATTCAATGTATTTTAGTTTACTCATTGTCATTTCACAGAATTTGTATTTTTACCTGATATATGTTGTGTACTGAATTTTTGACGTGCCTTTTGTACTATGTATGTAATTCGAGTTCAATAAATACTTACTTACTATTTAAGTATTCAAATTTATATCAATGTATTATCAGTACATAAATAAATGAATGAATGAGTGAATATTTATCATTTAGAAACACCTTCGTCCAGAAGCATTATTTATACTAATTTTCTGAAAATAGTGAATTCTACTTCAAAGCCCATAAAAAATTGTTCAAACAATATACAGGGTGTTACCAAATAAGTGCAAGCGTTTTTGGAGGGTGATTCCTTGTCAAAAATTAAAAGGGGTCTTTCATGTAAACAAAAGCTCTTAGGCCTTTCCTTGAAAAGTAACACGCTTCAAAAAAAGAAAAAAAAAATAGTTTGTTTTTCTTGAAATTGCTGAAGAATTGAAGAAATGGTATTCTGTGAGCATGTTCTACCAAAACAAAAGCTACCTATGAATATATTTTTAATTTTGTTGTGATCTTTTGAAGGGGTGAAACATACAACCCCTATTACATTTTTCACCAAAACTTTTTAACGAAACAAAATTTCTCATTTAAAAAATATTTTTTCCAAATAACAATACATTGTAAAACTTTTTCAACTCTTGTGTTGTGTCGGCAAAAGCAATAGTTTCCTAATAAAAAAATTAAATATAACATTATGCATGAACGGATCTTCTGTGAATTGAATCGAAAAAATCTAGTAGGTGGCTGACACGTTTTGTTTGCACTTCAATCGTAGTATTTTAAAATCAAAAAATCTAGTAGGTGGCTGTCAAGTCGATTTGATTTCTATGTGGTAGTTGAAAGTTCAATTGGGACTTTTGAATCTTCAATATGAATAATTACACTAACGCTGAAAGGGCCGTTATGCATTTTATGTATGGTCGTACCAATGGAAATTCTTTGGATGCTAGATGACTCTATGCAGAGATGTATCCTCAGCGCGTGATACCTTTTCACACAACTTCTGCACATGTTCACTTACGTCTCTGTGAAAGAGGGACTTTCCAAAAACGAACAACTGATTGTGGTTGTCCACGAGTAATAAGAACGGTGGCACTGGAAGAAGAGGTTCTCAATATGACTGAAGATCGTCCGGAATTAAGTACAAGACAAATTGCTAACACACATAATGTTAGCATTGAACTGAACTGGAAAATTTTTAAAGATCACCAATTGTATCCTTACCATATTCAAGAGTCCAGGCTGTTTTGCCACGAGATTTTCCCCTTCGAGTAGACTTTTGTCAAGGGAGTCTTCAAATGATTATCCAGAATGCTCAATTCTTAGAAAACGTAATATTCACTGACGAATCCAACTTTTCAAGGCAAGGGATTACACATTCCCATAACAATCATCTATGGGCCGAAGATAACTCAATTGCAAGAAGGTCGGTATCAATATGAATTTTCACTTAACGTGTGGGTCGGATTTATTGGCTAAAATAGTATTGGACCGTATTTTCTACCGTTAAGGCTAACTGGTGCGACCTATATACATTTTCTCCAGAAGCAGCTTCCCATTTTACTTCAAAATGTTCCACTAGCTATCCGACCACGAATGTGGTTTATGTACGATGATGTCCACTTCTGTATAACTGCTCGTCCATTTCAGCATAACTGCTCGTCAGTACTTGGACGACGTGCATCCAAATCGTTGGATAGGTAGATCAGGACCTCAACCTTGGCCTCCAGGATCTCCAGACTTGGACTCCTTCAACTTTTGTATCAAGGAGTTACCTGAAGTCCTTGGCTTATACAACCCCATTGAATGTAAAATGATCTAAGGAATCGCATCATTGCAGCCTGCGACACAATCCAAAACACACCAGGAATATTTCAACGTTTGCGCCAGCCTATGAGACCTATGATTCCAGTTTAATAATAATAATAATAATTTGTTTATTTCACTCGTTGAAAAGTACATGACAGCGGATAATTCCATCAGTACAGTAGCAAGGAAAAATCATGTAAAGTTGTCTACATACAAAAATTCTTCTTATTTATATATACTGATTAATTCAGACACATTTACCTATATATTTTGTAGAATTTGAATGGAAAAGTTGAAAACATGTAAGGATGCTAGTCAAAAGGTAACAAAACACTTCAAATCCATAAAATGATAGCACACACACTTAACTGTTGAAATTAGATTTCACAGTAAAAATTGAAAATTCATGGTCAGGTTGAAATTGAAAAATTCTAGTAACCAGAGAGTGGCACAAAAGGGAGGAGAAAACACTTACCCTAAAAATTATTTCCTTAGAAAGCAGCTTTCATTCTGGATTTGGAAATATTGACATTTGCCAAATATTTTATCGATTCATCAAGCTTATTGTACAGTTTAGGGCCTAGCAAAAGATAGCTTTTTTGGTATATGGTAGTTCGGTGTATGTGGGGTATCAATACATTTTTGGAGCGGGTCTGGTATTGATGATGGGTTGCAGCAAAGTTCTGCCCGTCTTTGTTGTAATGCACATAATTTTGTTTTGTTTGAATTTTTATTTTAATATTCTATTAAAACAAAACATGGCACATTTAAAGTTAAAACAAGCGGAATAATTTCAAAATACTACAATTGAAGTCACAAGTTGTGCAAACAAAACGTGACAGCCACCTACTATATTTTTTCGATTCCATTTACAGAAGATCCGTTCATGCACGATGTATTATTATTTTTTTTATTAGGAATCTATTGCTTTTACGGATACAACACATGAGTTGATAAAGTTCTGCAACAAATCGTTCTCTTCGACACATATTTTCAAATTGGGAAATTTTGTTCTGTTAAAAAGTTCTGCTGAAAAATGGAATAGGGGTTGTATGTTTCTCCCCTTTAAAAAATTACGACAAAATTAAAAAATATCGATAAGTATCATTCTTATTGGTAGAAAACGCATACAAAATGCCATTTCTTCAACTCTTCAGCAATTTCAAAAGAGAAATACAATTTTTTTTCTCATTTTTGGAAGCGTGTATCTTTTCAAGGAAAGGCCTAAGAGCTTTTGTTTACATAAAAGACCCCCTTCAATTTTTAACAAGGAATCATCCCCTGAAAACTTTCGCACTTATTCGGTAACACCCTGTACTTACTCAAGTTTTCTGATTTTTAATAAGAAATATTGAAAAAAGGATCGTGAAAATCAGAACTTTTTCAGAGAATTTGTAAGTGAAAACCTTCATCGACTCAAAACAAAACCAATCCTATGTGACGAAATTAATTCCAATCTCAATTTTTCAGGTTTCTTCTACGCCCAGAGTTTTATCCAGCCATGTTCACAATCATCTTCCAACCGAGCCCCTTCTTCCATGACCAATACTCGACATTCTTCCGAAATCTGAAGCAACTTCGATCTACAGAGTTCATCAGTTTCCATCCAGAACAGAAGAAGATTTGGTACATCACCTGCCCAATGATGGCGACATCCACATTCGTGTTACAACACGTCAACGTTGCCTTTTATAAGCATCCCTCACAATTGATGGTTTACTACCCGTTCTACATAAAAAAAATGAAGACGATGAAGAACAAGGGGTGCCAGACTTTAGACGATGCAAAGAGAAGAATCGGGGAATTTAGCAACATTTGGAGCTACAATGGCCATACTAGCGAGCAACATCCCATCAGTACTGCCCTGGTGAACTTGGTCTCAGCTGGTACCAACAAGGCTATCGAGAGCATTAGTCAGAAGCCCTCAATTATAGAAGACTCAGAGTCATTCGACAACCAGTGGCCAGTTGTGGGCCACAGCAGAGTCATCCAACCGCACCGTTCTACCATTGACTCAACTAGTGGTAGCCTACAAAGACAAGCGCGTGGCAAAAGGGGTCACGCTGACTCTACCAGAAGCTGTGATGTCTCTTCCAATCCTACATCCGAGCCTGACTCGACTACGAGTGTTGCACATTCCCGGTCCTCTTTACCAGTATCTATTCCATTCAATCCTGACATTGAGTCGGATATCTCGAGTCTGCAAACAACTTCTCCGCAGCCTTCTACGTCCAAAATGGACTTCTCGAAAGCTCTGAAGAATTCGCCGTCTAGTCCGTGTCCAAGCGATGTGGCTGCCGAGGTTGTGGTTAAAACTGAGATCGATGAAGAATTTAATCTGATAGAAACAGTCATCTGGGAAGATGTCATGAAAAAGGAGGAAGATTGGTGGGAGATGGACACAGCTACACATTCTTCTGAATATAATATGTATTAGCTTGTCTCACTATAAGGGATAACTCACTTTATCAATTTCATAATAGATATATCTGACTATATACATAATTATGTGGCTTGGAGCTGAAAGGGCCAATGTCAAAATTATCACATTTGAGAAAATTGCAATTGGAGTTTTTAGCTTCAACTGATGTGGATGAGTTCCTAGTGACATTGGCTACCAATACATTCTGCCATCTGAAGGAAAGTAAGAGAATAAACCTAATGCCATGATTGACAACAGCAAACTATTGACATTAGTCCTTTTAGCCGAAAAATCACAGAATTCATGATAATTTTCAATATATCTTCGAACCCATTAGTTTTGTTATACCGGGTGGTCCACTAACGACTATCCACCCTCAAGTTATTGAGGGTGGATAGTAGGAGTTATCCCAGAAAAATTATTTCACAAAAAATCGCCGAGACACTTCGATTTTTGTTTGGAGGGGGACACCATTCGACGGAAAGAAGATATGTTATACTTCAACCCCCTACTCCCCAGAGCAACCCCCTCTATAATTTTGATAGATACATCATTGTGAAGGTAATTCAATTTTAATACTAGCAGTGCAAAATTTTCTGAATTTGAATGAGGCGTTCTCGAGATATTCGAGTTCAAATGTTCAAAATGATCTCCATCATTGTCTCCCAGACAGTAGTACAGTTCAGTCGTAATTATCCACCGATTTTCTTATTTCATTTGTTGTCAACATGATTGTCAAAGAAGAAATACTAATCTCTGAGAACCATTTTTTTGTGAAATGGTGATAGTGTAGAATCAAAGGACCCGTATTTCAACAATTCTACTTGTATGGCGATGGTTTACACAAAAACGAGAAAGTTGAAATGATTTTTATTTTTGTTGCTCAAAATGAGTGTGCACGAGCAACAGCTCGGATCTTCAATGGGAGACACGAAAACAGAAACGTAACTCACAAGTGGAAGTGGAAAAATGGTTATGGGAAAAGTTTTGGTATTTTTTATCATTCTAGATATATCTTGGATCTTGTGGTGAAATTCCGTGGGACTGGATCAGTCGCCAATAAAAAAAAATGGGATGGCGTCTGTCACAAACGAGATCAATCAAATAGAAGTCTTAGGACAAGTTGCAGTTGACCCAACTTTGTCTACACGGCAACTCAGTAGCATAACAGGCATATCTAGAACTTCCATAATGAGGGTGCTTAAATTGCACAAATTTCATCCGTATCAGTTGCATCTTGAACTGAATGAGGATAACTACGACAGACGATCTGAATTTTGCGAAAATGTAACAAGAATGATTCAGAGGAACCACGGATTCAATAGGCATATTTGCTTCAGTGGTGAGTGTTCCTTTTTTTTAACGGGTTAGTGAACAGACACAACTCCTGCTATAGGAGTCAGAACAACCCCCACCTACTTAGAGAAGAGCACACACAATGGCCTCAAAAGTTGAATGTGTGGGCAAGGATTCTGGGTAATAAAATAATTGGCCCAATATTTATCCAAGGTGATTCAAATGGTGCGGTTTATTTGGATATGCTGCAGAATCTGATTGAACCACTTATTTGGGATGGTGTCAACACGGACCTTGATGATGATGGTATTCCAAATCTATTGGCAGATAACATTTATTTCCAGCAAGATGGGGCCCCACCTCATCTCCTATTACAGGTGAGAGAATGGCTTTCCCAAACAAATGGATAGGTCGTCGAGGTCCAATAGAATGGCCAGCACGCTCGCCGGACTTGACACCCAATGATTTTTTCCTTTGGGGTCATTTGAAATCCGTTATTTATAAAACTCAACCTACTGACCTGAAAGATTTGGAAAGAAGAATTATAACTAAATGCCAGGCAATTACCAGAGAAACACTTTCAAAGGTGCAGAAGGAATTTGAAAATAGAATCTACTACTGTCTGGGAGTTGATGGCAGTCATTTTGAACATATTTTCATCATTCAAATTCAGAAAATTTTGCACTGCTAGTATCAGAATTGAATTACCTTCACAATTATGTATCACACGACCCTCATTCCCTATTAAAATTATAGAGGGGGTTGCTCTGGGGAGTAGGGGGTTGAAGTATAACATATCTTCTTCTCGTCAAATGGTGCCACCCCCCCCCAAACGAAAATCGACGTGTCCCGGCGATTTTTTTTAAAATAATTTTTCTGGGAGTAATTGAGGGTGAAGTCGTAAGTGGACCACCCGGTATATATCATATGGTACTTCAAGCTGGCACATACAGGGTGATTCAGAACAAGAAAGACAAATTCTGTGGGCTGATTATCCTCATAAAAGATCGATTTATTTATTTATTTGACATGGTGAAATAGGGAAAATCTGGAAGTTGGTATTTATCAGTCATGGATCAACGTTATTTTTTTTATTTTTTTTAAAATGTGGTCCCAGCTCCATTACTTTTTTTCTATCCAAGATTTTAACTTGATTTCTTCAAACGACAATGAGGCACATTCTAGAAATATTTCTTCTTATAAACAGGATGTCCCGAAATAAGATACACAACTGAGTTCTGTTTTTTTTAATGGCAACCCCCTATTTTTGGATTCGCCACTAAATTGACGATATAACACACCCAAAAACTATTGCAGATAAGTCTAAGGTCATCTGCAATAGTTTTTGACTTATGTCAATATATGTATTGAAATGGCGTCGAACATAGACCCACAGAAAAATTAATAACTTCAGAACCATTCACGAAAACTGAACTTCTTTTTCCCAGTCGATTGTTTAAGCTTTAACGCATCTTTTGAGATGCAGGCGAACTGGAAGTAGATATTCCATCGCCCATTACAATTTTTTTTGAAACGCTACAACCTATATTTTATTGCATCATTGTATGACATTTTTTGGAGCTTTTTGTCGAAATAGGGTTTATGGTTTCTACTTAGTAAAATTTTCGAGCTTTGTAGCAAAATTAGAAATGTTGAAGATTTTTCGAAACAAAAAAAAGGATCGTGAAATTTGACACATGTATGCATGCAATTGCATGACACATGCATGAAACTCTGAAAATAATATGATTCAACAGAATGAAATTTCAATAGAAACAAGAGTACATCACAAATGAAACAATTCTAGTAATATGAACAAGAACAGGAAAGGATGAGTAACAGGAAAAAATGTGTTAATTTTGAGGAAAGGCTACTTATGAATTCTCGGAAGGGTCACCATCATGTTCCAAACAAACTGCTAGTTTTCTAGGTTGAACGGAAGGCTTCCGTGATCCTGTTTTCCATTGATAATATTCTAAAAAGCTTAGATGAATCGTGCTAACAAACTAGTGTATTTGATTCCTGCCTATCCGAAAATTACCAATAATGGAACACTTGCTTTTTGAAAATCGTTACATTCAGTGAGCCCGAACTCCTCAAACACTATGGTGGAGTTCTTCTTGAACCTTTACCGTAGTCTAGTAAGGAAACATTTTCCTCAACAGAAAAAAACATGGTAATCATCACATAAAACCCCTCTCGGGTGGTTCAATGATGGGTTCATTCTACAGCAATTTTTACAAGAAGCTTTTTATACAATGCCGCCAAATTCTAGAACCAATTACCCTGTGAATTAGGGTTGAATACAGTGAGTAATTTCAAAAAAAGGCAAAAACGGTTAATAAAAGATACCTTTTTTCCGCAACATATCCAGGTATGGCATGACAATAATAATGACTAGAAAAAATCGAATTAAACGGTTTTCTTCACATAAAGGATTCAATATAAAATTGAACCAGAAAATGGTAGATCTCAGGTGAAAAACAACTACTTTCCTGGCAAATACCACGCAGAACGTTGAATGATATTCACCTGAAAATCCATGCATACTTCCATATAATATCAATGGACATTGAATGCAAATGTTTCTTTCTGATAAGCTCGATTATGTTTAATTTATGTCGTGTTCTTCTTCTTTCAATAATAATGACGTTTAAAGTTACCCAAATGAAATCAATATTCAAAGAAAATGTATAAATATATTTTCTATTTCTCTTATATAAAATTTCTTTTCTCCTTTTTGTATGACGTATGCTGCTGCTAGTAGTCGAAGAGGACTACATCAGGCTTGTTGGCTTGTATTTGCCTGAGGGTGGGGAATGAGTAGTTCCAATAAATTTGGCACTTCTCATTCACCACAACGGACGACTCAATATCCCCCGGAGTGAATGGTAGCACTGGTGTCTCATCAATACCGTTCGAGTGTCGTAAATGGTAATGCAGCACTCGTAACGCAGCGTTAGACGGTGTATATAGGCTGAGACCGCATATGCTGAACATGCTAACAGCAAGTGCATAATGGTCTCAGGCGCTCCATTGCAGGCCCTGCATCTCGTGTCAGGGATACCCATCACGCGGCTTCCTGGCAAGCCATGATGAATCGGTCAGTCTCCGAATTGACTCCACCTGACCTGAGAAAAACAAAGGTAAGCCTTTCGGTTTGTAGAAGATTCCATGCATCGGCTCATCCTTGTGGGGCTGCAGATGTACAGTATTAGCTGCAGCTTTTATGTGGGCTTTCCGTCGAGCAGGCTCCAACTCGGTGATAGAGTCTTGGTGTCGAATACAAGACCAAGTTCATCGGCTGCGCGGATTGCTGCCTTGAAAAGAAACGCTCCTATCCCTGTGATCTCATGGTCTTTGACCATGCAGAGAAGGGGATCCAAGCTCCTGATAACTCTATTTGTAAAATGATAACCATACAATTCTTGATGTAGGTTTGGATGATAAGGTTGGAACTTATGTTCACACTTCTTCGAGAAACATCCATTGCCGCCGCTATTTTCCTGCTGCTCAAGTGAGGATTCTCCTGTAGCAACAATAAAACTTGCAACACATTTTCCTCATTGATGCGACCATCAACAATTTCCTTCTTGGTATGAGACACACAACCATTTTGTTTCGGCAGAACTTTTTACTTTTGTAATAAAGACCCCCATTGAGTTTTTGCTTCTGGATATTTTTGATGATAGGTCCTGCTTGCCAATAAAATATTGCTGTTAGCTACGCCTTCACACGTATTTCAGTTTGTAGTAGCAAAAATCAATAATTTTTTGTAATGTGAACTAGTCTAGAAGGCGAACAGGAAAAACAGAGATTACAAAAATAATAGTCCAGGATCCATGGCCCACTTTTGCACTTGATTACTATGAAGCTAATTTTCCGTGAGTAGCTTCATTTTGATGAGACGCCCAACAATTTCCTGTACGAAACTTTCGATTGTGGTAGCTAACAGAGGTAGCAACGATAAAATATGTCGATTTGATGATTCTCAAAAATGTATTACTAACTGTTTTTTTTTTCTTAAATCTCAAGATAATTATCTAAATTATTCGTAAAAATATTTGTCCCACAAAATGTATGGTTTGATCAAAGAGTCCCCTCCTTCCAACATGTATCGATAACAGGGTCATCATAAATGATTACTAATCAGCTGATTTTTTTTTACTTAGTTAATATTTATATCATTTAACAGTCATATTGTCCTACAAATTGCGTGGTACGTTATCCCGGTCCTACGCTCAGAAATTGTTAATACCACAAGACCATTTTCCTCATTACTAACTGTAGGACAAAAATATTACATAATAGGTTAGTGTGTTCTCTGCCCAAATGAAACAATGTCCTACAAGAAAACAGGTATGTATCACTAGTCCGACAAGAATTGTCATTTTTTCGTTTTCCTATTTGTAACATAAGATAAAGTAAAAAAATCTTTTTTAAAATTTAAATAACTTTATTATTCAGAATACTAGGTACAAATATTTGTGTATTTATATATAAAAAAAACACTCCATAATTATTTTGCAGCACAAAAAATATTTCTTGAAATTATTTCTCGAGAGACAAAATAAAACACGTGGTCAACTGAAACAATGTTTGCACGCTTATGGTCGACACGACAGTAACGTGGGTTACCTAATACGCAGTAAGCAATGCTCTGCGCATGCGTACCGATGTGACTCAGCTGTAGTAAAATACAGAAACCCAAGCGGCACAATTTTTTGTTTGTTAATGTTTTGTTGAATTTAAGTTGACGATTATTAATTTTTTAACTTCTTGTTGAGTGAAATCTACCAAAAAGTCAACATTTTTTTTGTGACGCTTGGGAAATAAATTGATTTTTAATTTTATGAATTTCAAATATATATTCAATTGGAGCACCGTGATAATGTACCACGCAATTTGTAGGACAATATGACTGTTAAATGATATAAATATTAACTGAGTAAAAAAAAAATCAGCTGGTTAGTAATCATTTATGATGACCCCGTTATCGATACATGTTGGAAGGAGGGGACTCTTTGATTAAACCATACATTTTGTAGGACAAATATTTTTTCGAATAATTTAGATAATTATCTTGAGATCTAACAAAAAAAACCCAGTTAGTAATAAATTTTTGAGAATCATCAAATCGACATATTTTATCCTTGCTACCTCTGTTAGCTACCACAATCGAGAGTTTCGTACAGGAAATTGTTGGGCGTCTCATCAAAATGAAGCTACTCACGGAAAATTAGCTTGATAGTAATCAAGTGCAAAAGTGGACCATGGATCCTGGACAATAACGTTGAAAAGAAATGTAGGATGGCAAATTCAAAACATGAATGAATTCAATATAGAAAGATGCATATTAATTTGAAGAAGAATACCAGCTCAACTACCACCTATTATACAACCTCATGAGTATATGTGATGAGTGAGTTATGGAAACAAAATTAGTTTCCAAACGTTCATGATTTTTCAGATTTCCTTCCATTGAAGTGGTGAATCTGCAAGAAGCTCCCTGAATCAGAATCATCTGCCTCTGAAACTGAATCTATAAGCTGAAAAATAGTTTATCAGTCCGCCACTGACATCGAGTGACCATTAACGGAACAAACATCATCGATCACTGCCGATGAAAATAAAAATATCTATTTTCCATTGAGAAAGGAAACATTAGGGAGATGTCGATCCGCGTCATATTGTTTGTTATCAGCCTTCAAATTCTGAAAACTAGGAGGGTTCTTTGGAAATCCACTTCACTTGAGCCGTCGACAGCGTTTGAAAGGCCGAGAAATATCTCTATTATCACCAAACTTTTATCTCTCCATTGAGAGGAAAAGTGGGAAAGCATTTCTTTCTTGATCATTTCTGAGGAATGTTTCGGTTAATTGAATGTTGGTTAGTGGAATGTGATTTAATTTTTACCCAAATCAGATCCAGTTTTGCTCAAATGTGCAAACGATGTGAATATGATAAACTATGGAGAAAATCCTGAAATTGAATTTTATTGATATTTTGTTTTGGCTATGATAAAATACTGAGGTTTGAATGAACCAGTTATTGAATGTTAATGTCGGTTAGTTCTGGCCACTAGAATATCGTTATTTCTGATGATGAATGCCAAGATAAAATTCAAACCGACTATAACATGTATAATTGAATATTATAATATGCACTCACATCCAAAAAAAGCAACAAGTTAATATTTGGTAAAATTCAAGGTCTCATATATTTTTAATTTTCAGTTCAATTTTCATAATTTCTCCAGCAAATTGTAGATAAAATGATTAATTTCAAGTTGCATATCCAATCTTTTGTCAAATGCTGACGTATTAGTCATTATACAGGGTTGATTAAAAGGTTGTCATACAACCCTAATTTTAAAACACTCTGTGGAATAATTTCGTAACCAAATTCTTTCAAAATACCAATTTTTGCTATGAACAATTCCTTTCCTATATTTTATATTTTGGTTTATGTCTTTAGGTGCACTGGTTCATTTTTGAGCGCGAAACGAACAGTTTATTTGAAGAAATGTTATTTTTACATGGGGTGGTTTTATTGTGTTGAGTTTGCTTGTTGTTGCCCTAATGTGAGTTTGTCAGCTCAGTTCACGAGTCTAGCAATGAAAAGGCATCAATATATTGTTCAGTTTTAATAATCAATTATTGCAACTTACACAAAAAGAAAAAAAAAATGAAAATTTATTTATGAAAACTTTAATTTAACTTTAAAATCGAACCTCGAAACAAACTTATTCAACTGTAACATAACTAATCTAAAGGAACCTACTTTCCACAACAAATTTAGTCTGATATTTTGTATTACCATATCTAGCCTACCAAGCATGCTTCTTGGTGTTGAGATCAGGCGAACATACTGGCCAGTTCATTCAGTTAATATCAACATCCGCGAAGCGCTGAACGGACATGCAGAAAAAAATTATATAATTGCCAGTTTAAACTGTCAATTATGTATAATTAACAGTTTAAACTGGCAATTATCAATTATTGCCAGTTTCAACTGGCAATTATACATAATTTCAAATTTCAACCCGCAATTATACATAATTATCAGTTCCAACTGGCAATTATTGATGATTGTCAGTTCAAACTGGAAACTATGTATAATTGCCAGTTAAAATTGGCCATTATGTATAATTGCCAGTTGAAACTTTGTCTCGAAAATCCATCAATACACCCACTGATATTTCAGAAGTTTATCATAACAATCCATGTGCTATAAGTAATTTGGGCCCATGTTCTGATATCGTCTTCTGCGCAATTATCAATAATTGCCAGTTTAAACCATCAGTTATCAATAATTGCCTGTATCAACTGACAATTAAACATAATTTCCAATTACAACTAGCAATTATTGATAATTGTCAATCAATAATTGCCAGTAGAAACTGGCGATTATGTATAATTTCCAGTTTAAACTGGCAATTATACGTAATTGTCAGTTTCATTGGACAATTATACATAATTGCCAGTTTGAACTGACAATTATCAATAATTGCCAGTTGAAACCGACAATTATATATAATTGTTAGTTTAAACTGGCAATTCTGATATTTTTTTCCGCATGTTTCTTCAGCGCTTTCGTATCAACCAGCCCCCCATCATTTTTCCAGATTCGGACCGTATCTACAAAGTTGTTGCATTTTCCTCGTCTACTGGATATTAATTTCCTCTGAAAACTAGTACAATTACTGCTGGAAGACAAAAGAGAATGATTATTATGCACTGGAAAAATTTGATGGAAAGTTCCCCGTTCAGAGAGTTCGAACTTTATAGAGCATTGTTCTGGTATCCTTTTTTTCCAGCTCGATGTAGTCTGGTGGTTTCCTTTATATCCTCGAGAGTTTCGAAGATTTATGGGTTCTTCATACAATAAACTAATTTCAGAAACACGGTTTCTTTTCACGACACCCCTTGCTGATGTAGCCCTCAGGAGTTGATTTGAGAAGGAATTTCAAGAAACACAAATGATTTTGTTGGCAGGAAATCCAATAAGAATTCATTAGAAAATTAGAAATGGTGCCATGCAACAATTCAGAAGGATATACGAAGGATATTTGGACCATCCAGTATTGATTTTTTGTTCGAATTCCTAAATTGGCGAACGAGTTAATCTTTAGATTAAGGCGTACTTACTGGAAAGCACAAAATAAAATAATTAATAAAAAAACATTTTGAAGACAAGCTTCCATTTAGATGCGATAACGAGTAAAAAATAATTGCTTTGGATGTGCGACGTGGGTTAGTCCGTTATAAATTCAAAACTGAAAACTTTGCGCGACAAGCTCTTGAATCTATAACTCACGGAACTACATGGTCTTTAAAAAGGTTTTTTTATCAATTATTTCATTTCTATCGATAGAAGAACGAAACACACTAGGTATTTTTCTCGAAAAAACATGCACTAGTGCAATTTTCGAGGGTAATATCATTAGTGGTAGGGGTGTTATCACTCAAAATTTTTCGAAATTTTCAAAAAAGTATTTTCTCCTTTCAATAAAAAATAGACTATTAGAATGCTATGATTTTCTTGAAAAATATTCCAAGTAACAATGATGATAACAAAAAGCAATGCATATCATAGCCAGATAAAAACACTCATAATAATACAAAAATGGATCTTGAAAGTTATACTATCGGACACAAGAAGAACACACAATGAAAACACCCCAAACTGAAACAAACCTATCTCAAAAATTTATCTGTACAACAGGACCAAAAATTCACAATTGTCTCCCCCAGCACCTAAAAAGTATTAAAAAATTCAAATTATTTTGCAATAAAGTGAAGAAATTTATACTCGTTAACAACCTTTGAGTTCATTCTATGACGGAAAATTTATAGCAAACTCACAAATAACAAAATGTCATGCGCACCAAAAACACCATGTTGGAATTTTCTTACTCATTGATCTGTTCACTTCATATTTTTAAATTTGTATATTATGAGTATAGGTATCATGTACATCCTTTCCTATAATTTGCTCTCTCTTTACTGCTATTATTATCACTATGTCAATCCTTTTCTATATTTTGCCCTCTCTTTACTATTACTGTTAACTCAAGATATGTATGTTCATGTATAAAGAATACTGATTAGGTAATCTACTTGCTACTTAAATCTACCAGTCAGGCACATTACAACTTCTCCAGAAGGTAGGTGCAATGTCATTTCTGTTTAAGTATAGCATTTACCTTGTAATAGAATAGAATATAATATTTATTGAGATATTCTATGGTGGAGTAGAAACTATTTTTTTTCATACAAACTTGTTGCGTATTTTCGGATTCTAATTGAATCGCTGAATATTTCAAATTTCGGTTGATATAGCAAATGCAGCTGTATATATACATACAGGGAACAGTTAAAATATGGTGTTCCTGAAAGTACGATCTGCAGGAGTCTGATTTATTCATATTGAATATTAGCCTCATAACCGTTGTTTGAGCCACGAATACTCTATTGATTTCTGAGGCATCTAACCACAGAATTATGTTGTAGGACAAATGAGAATGAATAAGAGCGTAGTAGATATTTAGGAGAGTTGGTCGATCAAATTCATTTTTTAACGGAGTATAGCATAGTACCCACTGGAAGCTCTCTTGCATACATGGTCGATGTGATGCTTCTAGTTCAATTTTTGATCTATATGTATTCCTAGGAATGTTGTGGTATCTGAGGATTCAACGATATTATTTTCAACGCGAGCGTTCATCGGACCAGTATGAGTTTTCCTACCAAAGAATTGCATGAGGATTGTTTTTTTTTGCTATTTACCACTAATCTATTTGTTCTACACCATGCCGTGAATTGGTTTGCTATTACTGATAGTTCAATCTGTAGATCTGAGGGGTTATCAGCTTCCCCAGCTATAGTTGTATCATCAGCAAACAGGATTAGACATTTAGAACGTATATGAGATGGCATATCATTAATGAACAAAAGAAATATTAATGGTCTCAGAACTGATCCCTGTGGGACTCCCAAGCCCATTTTGTAAAAATCTGACTTGCTGTTCCTCAGTTCTACCAGTGTCACATTAATTCAATTAAATTATCTATCTATCAATCTATCTATCTATTTTGAAAACTTGCCACTTGGGAATTAGGAAAAGTGGTTTCATTTAAGGCATATGAGTTTTTGTAATGAAATGGGACCATGCAAAAATAGCATTCCTTTTATATCTCTTTTTTTTCCTTTTTTCTATCTACACCTCAATTGAAAAAATGCATGTATAATTTTATTGGGGGTGATAGATAGATAGATAGATGGATTTTTATTTTATCATGTTATTTATGAAATACATTTATGACAAGTCCAAATGATATACAATTTTTAGAAAATATAATAAATGAGTAACAGCTAAATAAGGTGTAGATATGACGGTGATGTACGGTTAAAAATGTAAAGATAAAAGAATAATGTCTAGATAAACAATTATAAAGACAATGAATAATACATAAAGACATATTCATTCATGTAAAAACGGGAACACAAGCGTAAAATAGCAAGTCATAAACCAGTTTACATAGAGTAATATAATATTTTTATAAACATGTGATTTTATATAAACCAGATAATTTTTTGTTAGTATACACAAACAAGATGAATCATGTAGGTATGAAGTCAAAATAAGGTATCATGAACTCAAGTCAGTAGTTAGGTATTCCTCGATTGTGTAAAAACCATATCTCAGTAACAGGTTTTTAATAGCTATTTTGAATTGCTCAAACATCATTTTTTTAATATGGTCTGGTAATTTATTGTAGAGTCGTAGGTTGGGAGAGTTCCTTGCAGTAACTGCTAGGCGACATCTAGGATTCAACAGATGATTATTATTTCTGGTATTGTATTGATGTAAGTTACTAAGTTTTTATGTATATCAAGGAGGTGTTGATATATGAATACTGTCGGGAGGGTCATTATTCTTAGATTAATGAATATTGTTTTGCAAGAGTCCCTGAGTCCTGCACCTGCAGTTATCCTAACTACTTTTTTTGCATTATGAAAACACGTGAAGCGTGGGTTGAGTTACCCCATAATAAAGCTCCATGACTCATATGGCAGTGAAATAGTGCAAAATATGACACTTTCAATACATCAGGGCTTACTGATTTTTTCAATCTTCGTAGAAGGAAAATTTGGCTTGATAGTTTTTTGCACAAAGAGTTGACATGGGGAGACCAGTTTAATCTATCATCGAGTGATATCCCAAGTAATTTAGCGGTATCACCTTGTGTTATATAATTATTTGAGGAACACAGTAGTTTCTGTGACTTGCTTTCTTTTGCCTCTCCTTGGGAATTCCCATTTATTTCCCCAGCGCTGGCGCTAGCAGCTGGTTGCTTTGTGGTTAAAGTAGGATAATTTTTGTTTATGTTTGTTCTCTCGCTTTTTGCCGCAGGTGCTTCTTTTTTCCTATCAATAGTGATAGCATTGTCGATCGTAGCATTCATTTTATTTAACAAGCTGATTTGATTATTCAAGATGTCAACTTTGTCACGTAGTTCATTTATCATCATGTCTTTTTGTTTTATGATGTAAATAAATACTCTAGCATCGAATTTACCTTCATTTGAAGCTGCTTCCATTGCGTCAAAAAATACTGCATCGTTGACGTCGCGTTGTTCGCACTTGAAGTCATCAATCAAAAGATTTTCTTCAACATTTGCACACTTATAATGTAGTGCTGCTTGACACTTAACACGTTTCACTCCATTTACAAATTATCTGTTGCATTTACAGCATTTCACATTTAGAATTTGAGTGAGCTCAGCACACACGTCCACACTCGTCGACATTCTTACCATAAAAAATATAAGGCCTAGTGAATTTATCGAGGGTGATGTCTTAAGTGCTATGCTATATTCTATGATTTTTATTTTTCTCAGTGTGGTATTATCCATTTGAAAGTTCATTATGTCTAAAAAAGTTTTTACGGGACATAATTCAATTCGATAACTTGATATATGGAAAAAAACAATGTCAAATTTCTAAAATATATAGAACTGACCTTCCTGTTTCGCCCTGTCTAATCCAAAAACCCATTTTCCGTGATCTCACGGTTTAACCTCAGGTAGTTTTCAGGTTCCAGTAAAGAATCGATCGGCGCGCTTTTAGCGCCAGGAGACATGCGGCTCCATAGCGGTCCTACACTAGATATCAGGTTTTCAGCTTTTCAGCCCTCAGTTTGTGTGCGTACGCTATCCTTGTCGCTTGCTTGCACCCCCAAACACGAGTGCTCCCAAAACAAATACGAGTGCTCCAAAACAAATCATCTTCATAGCATAGGATATTTTATGGACCTTTTTGTTTTCACGCTTCGATGTGAGGGCTTGTTCTCGATTATTTTCGACGATTTGAATGTGAAACGCTCAATAGGACGTGCTGGTTTAGTTTTCGTAGCCTACTTTTCGAAATATGAACTGTGATAACCAATAACAATGGACCACTCGGTATTACTTTTGTCTATCGGACTTTTGTGTTCGAACTTTTGTCATATTTCTTACGGGTTTTCTCTGAATCCTTCGAGATATAGTGGAAACGGTGATCCCGCGCCTGGGCGCTCGCCAGGGCCGCCATATTTGGAAAATGGCGACCATGTTGCTGGGACTGAGGTTCCCGAAGACCAAGACGTGAAATCTGAGTGTCAGTTGGATGGAACTTTCGAACACATCGAGAGGACAGTGGTTAATGTAACGGTGGCTCATCATTTATTCAAAACAGATGTAGTGGTGCCAGGAGTAACATATGAAGGTAAATTAACGAATATTATTGTTGTTGTTGCTCTCAATATCGCAAAACCCGCATTCCAAGGCCTCGACCGTTGCTGGGAGAAAGAAATAATACAGTCCACTGACAACGAAGAAGCAAGACGTTTGTCAAATCAGAATTATTACATTTACGTTTTTATAGCATTATTATTTCAATACACGTTTGCAATTGAATTTCAACGTGAAATTCTCAAAACTCTTCACCGGTAACACAACATGGTCCTTCGAGCCGGATTGAACAATTTCCTACAATCAACTAACAAAGTTGGTGCCTTCCTTTTCCTTTCATCCCTTCCTACATTCCATACTTTCTCAGACACGAATTTATTTATATAAAATTTCGTTATCTAACATAATACTCAATTTTCCCCGGAATACGATATTTGGTGGATTTGACGTTCTGCATTTGAAGTTTCAACGTGAAATTCTCTAAACTCTTCACCAGTACCACAACAATTGGAAAATGTCACTTTCGCCTTCGGCAACAATTCAGCTGAAGGCCTGGAATAGTCCTTTCTGCTAAAAGTTCGAACATTATACCACTTGGATATCATTAATTAATTTTGATTTGAGTAACACCACATGGTCCTTCGAGCCGGATGAAACAATTGCATACAATCAACTAATAAGGTTGGTGCCTTCCTTTTCCTTCCATCCCTTCCTACCTTCCATACTTCCTCAGACACGAATTATTTTACTTATAAGATTTCATTATCTGACATAATACTCAATTTTCCCCGGAATGCGATATTTGATGGATTTGACGTTTCGCATTTGGAGTTTCAACGTGAAATTCTCAAAACTCTTTCCGTGCTGGTTTAGTTTCGTAGCCTACTTTTCGAAATATGAACTGTGATAACCAATAACAATGGACCACTCGGTATTACTTTTGTCAATCGGACTTTTGTGTTCGATTTTTTGTCATATTTCTTACGGGTTTTCTCTGAATCCTTCGAGATATAGTGGAAACGGTGATCCCGCTCCTGGGCGCTCGCCAGGGCCGCCATATTTGGAAAATGGCGACCATGTTGCGGGGACTGAGGATCCCGAAGACCAAGACGTGAAACCCGAGTGTCAGTTGGATGGAACTTTCAAACACATCGAGAGGACAGTGGTTAATGTGACGGTAGCTCATCATTTATTCAAAACAGATGTAGTGGTGCCAGGAGTAACATATGAAGGTAAATGAACAAATATTATTGTTGTTATTCCACTCAATATCGCTCAACCTGCATTCCAAGGCTCCTGTTGCTGGGAAAAGCAGAAAGAAATAATACAGTCCACTGACAACGTTTGTCAAATCATAATTATTACATTTACGTGTTTATAACATTAGTTCCAAATACGTTTGCATTTAACTTTCAACGTGAAATTCTCAAAACTCTTCACCAGTAACACATTATGGTCCTTCGAGCCGGATGGAATAATTGCCTACATTCAACTTACAAGGTTGGTGCCGTCCTTCCTTCATTCCATAATTTCTCAGACACGAATTTATTTGACATCTAAGATTTCATTATCTAACAATTTTTCCCCGGAATACGATATTTGGTGGATTTGACGTTTCGCAATTGAAGTTTCAACGTGAAATTCTCAAGACTATTCATTACTAACACAACAGTTGTAAAATATCAGTTTCGCCTGCACAACAATTCAGCTGAAGGCCTGGAAATACTGCTTTTTGCTAAAAGTTTGAACATTAGACCATATCATTAATTAATTTTGATTTGAGGATAGTGGTGCGGATAATGGAATCAATCATCGTTCCGCCAAATAAGAAGTGCATTGATTCAAGAAGAATATTATTCAGAAAATAAAAGTAATCAGTCTGAAAATGAAAATATAATCAGGAAAATCTATACAAGTGTAGAAAGGGCAAACTGATTAGTTCACCCCGATAAGTTATTGCATTCACCAAATTATATTTCCTATAGAAAAATGATTCAATTAGTCAATAACTTGTGGTTTCCTGAATTTGCCTATCAATTTTTTTTTTTTAATTCAAAAGATACTTCTCTATATAGTTTTTGATTGACGTTTCGGGGACTATATCTGCCCCCGTTCTCAAAATCTTCCAAATCTCCTTTAATTGTTTTAATAATTTGGAATTTTTCTTGCAGAGTCTTTTTCGCTTTTTCAAGTGACGGATATCAATTAAGATCTGCCAAAAAAGTTTGAGAGTGACGTATTGCTCATTTGATATATGGGGTGTTGTTCAGATCAGTTTACTAGCATTCTACCATATCTCACTTCCTCTCTGAGTAGAGGTAACCATGTATGATCCATTCCAACAGAATTTGTTGGAAAGCAGTTGTTATTGGAAAGAAGAATACAGGCCGTTTCTTTAAATTTTCTTCTCTCTTGATGTGGTTCTTTCATCAAGATTTTTGTCCTATTCCATTCAATCGTATGATCGCCATTGGATGTGAGGATATGTTCTGCAATTTTTGATCCGGTTATTTGTCGATTTCTGATGTAACTCTCATGTTCACTTTGGCGCACTTCCAATGGTCTTGACGTTTCACCTATATAACTATCACCACACGAACAAGGTATGTTGTTAACACAGTTTTTGGTACTTTCTTCTGCATTTTTTGGTTTTGTTTGTGTTAGTATAGATCTCAGTGTATTTGTGGTTCTAAATGATGTTCTCACATCATACCCATGTCCAATTCGTTTGATCTTCTCAGATAATCCGGCGACATAAGGTATTATGTTGGTTGTGAAATGTGTAGGTGTGTTGGTTGTTTGATGGATTTTTGTTTTCAATGTCAGTGATTGTTTTTTTCAAAAAAACATGTCAAGAAACGTTGTCCCCCCAAAAAAACCACATTCATTCAATACTTAAAAGTAATCAGATTATTTGAAAAACGAACCTGACCACTTTACGCGTTGCTTGTAAGACAAGTTACATTGAAAACATGAGTGAGATGAATAGATAGATTTATCTGCTTCCACCCAAAAGTTTACAGCACGTTAAAAAGAAAAATAATATTAATTTTGTGAACGTATAAATATACCACGTCGAAAATACAGCTAATCAGATACTCATTATTGGGGTCTGTTCATATAATCATCGTAAAAAAACAAGTTCAAGAGGAATTCAAAATCCTAATTAAAAAATATACGAAGCTAGATAAAACAATAATGGAAATATATATTTGTTAATTTCTCGAGACCTCTTGATATAGTAACTTTTGGTTTTTTATTTGCGTTTTGGATTCTTATACAGTGCATTCCATTATCTCACGAGTTATTCATTTTCGAAGTAAAGTTCGGACAGGTCGATTTTGTATTTTAGTTTTCCACCTTTTTTATAAAAATAATTTTTTCCCCACCACCTTACAAGATATGACGTCATCGATATTTTTTTAAATTGAAAGGGTATATTTTTATACAGTGTCCGCCAAAATCTTGGAACCATATAGATTTTTTTTTATTATTAATTTCTCAGAAAAGTTCATTCTTCATGAAAGTTGATGCATTCAATTAGACCAAATACGCGCATATCCGTTATCATCAGTGGCGTCCAGCTAAGCGGGAATCGGGCGATATTCTAAATTCACTATAAAGTGACAATACTATGGAAAATATCGAGAAATGTTATTGAAAAAATTTGTTTGCATTTGACAGATATTCCCAGTTATCCAGTTCAGTTTACCAAATACTAATTTCAATAACTGCTTGATGAGTTGTCCTCAATTTTTAATGGGAATTATCGACAATAATTTTTGCGTAGTAAATTACTAAATTAGCATACATTTTCAAAGTAATTAACTGCTCTAACAGAATCTTGAGAATGAGTCCAAAAAACAGTGATGGAAAGATAATGAAAAAAAGCCAGGATCCTTAAAAAAGAGGTCAATCTTTATTAGAAAAATATTTGCTGAATAATTAATAACCACAAAATAAATATTTGAATTAGGACTTGGTAAGTAGGTGTACCTACCTCCTAACTAATATTTTCCATAGTAATGTCACTTTACTCCAGAGTGAATTCAGAATATCGGCCGATTCCCGCTTAGCCGCACGCCACTGATGGAAACAGCCATGCGCGTATTTAGTCTAATTGAACGCACCAACTCTTATGAAAAATGAAATTTTCTGAGAAATTATTAATAAAAAAAAATCCCATATGGTTCCATGAATTTGGCGGACACTGTATAAAAATTTGAAAGCCCATATTTCTCTGAGTTTAACCATACCACATACGTCATATGTAACACTTCAAGTTACAGTATACTGGGTATAAAGGAAACCAGTGATATTCCTTCAAACATTTTTTCATTATTTATATTGCAATGAAAACTTGAGAATTACTCAGTGGTTAATACGGGTTAGTACGAGTACGTACGATTGCCAAACTTGAGTAGGCTATGAAAACGTCTGAAAACCCTTTAGACCAGAGCTGCAGCCTTTGAAAATGGTAAAAAGTAAAAAAAAATAATAGTAGGATGAAACCCATTGGAGAAAAAAAAAAGAAAATATAACAAAAATGAAGGGAAAAATAATTTACGGGCGAACTGAGGTCGGGAAGTGGAAGGGGGTGAGTTTTTAAGGGTAAAAAATGGTTTATATCGATTTTCGGCAAAACTACGAGTCCTATGGAAAAAAGTTGAATGGCAAAGTTGTAGGTAATAAAAAGATCTACAACTTTTTTATCCAAACTTTTTTCACATAGCCCCAAAATTTATGTAAAAAATTCAAATAACCAAGTTTTTGATTTTTTATTTTTATCTTTTCCAAAAAAAAACTTTTTTCCACGAAATTTGGCGAGAACTTACCTTTTCATGTCCCAAACACACTGTAATGTTTTTTATTTAAAATATTTATTTTTTCGCCTTATTTTGACTCAATATCGAAAAAGCACCCCAATTTTCAATCAAAAATTCTCCCGTCAAAATATCAGCTTTTTTAAAAAGCTTGGTGGGGCTTTTTGTTTGCTGAAATCTCTACTTTCTGATGGTATGAAAAAAAATACATTACTATGGTAAATGTTCTTAGAAAATGCAAAGAAACGTGAAGTTAATATTTAATAAGACATCTACAATATTTTGAGAAAGTTGTAGAATCTTTAAATTATATGCGTAGATGACTATTTATTGCTATTTTAAGATAACTTATACAGTGCTAGTCAAAAGTCCCCTCCCCTCCCCTCGTATCTTTTGAACGGGTATACTTATAATAATGAAATTTGGAGGGTGGAAATAAACGGATGTAGGCTTCTCAACTGGTCATAACAGGTGACGCAATAGTCATAAATGACGTCACAAGGCCACTGTGACCAATAATTTTAAATGGGACCCTATGGCAAGTGACAGCTCGTTTGAAAGGTATTGAAAATACCTATTCAGTCATACCAATTTTGTTTGGGTTTCGGCTGATTTTGATTGATAAATTGAAGAAATACGAAAATTATGGTTTCGCATTTAATTAATAAAGATTTAAGAACCAGTTCTTATAATAAGTGTTCAAAATGTGCTCCATCTACTTCCTGGCAGTAATGCATCCTATTGCTAAACTCTTGTCGTACTCGTCCCAGTGTGTCAGCGGAAATTGCCCTACATTCTTCAACAATTCGTTGTTTCAGAATGGCAATACTGCCAGGTGCTGTAGCGTAAACCTTAGATTTCAAGTACCCCCATAGAAAAAAATCTAATGGTGTGAGGTCCGGTGACCGAGCTGGCCATTCGATCGAACCTCGTCGTCCAATCCATCTACCACGATATTCTTCATCTAGGTAACGTCTTACTGCACCGTAATAGTGTGCAGGAGCACCATCTTGTTGAAACGTTATTTCCAAGTTGTCGAATTCATCTGGATTATCTTCTAGAATTTCAAGAATTAACGCCTCAATATCATTTTGTTACATCTCCAGATACAATTCACCGGTTAAGTTAGCATTGAGAAGAAGAGGCCCAACTATGTGGTTTCCCAAAATACCTGCCCAAACATTTACTTTTTCTGGAAATTGAGTATGTTTTTCACGAAAGATGTGAGGATTTGTGTCACTCCAATACCTCACATTTTGAGTGTTAACATTTCCATTGAGAAAGAAAGTACTTTCGTCACTAAAACAAATTGTCTGTATGTAGCCTGGTTGTTGGTTCATTTTATTGGACATAGTTTCACAGAATTCTAGTCTTCGGTCGGGGTCTCATCTGAAAGTTGGACCTTTTTAATTTGTTAGTGAAATTTTTTTTTAACCAAACTATGTACTGTCCTTTGACTGACTTCACAGGTAGACGCAACTTGGGCTGTGGAAGAAGTAGGGTTTACTACCATTTCTCCAATTATGTCAATTTTTTTGTCATCACTAATTGTTGGTCGACCAGATCGTTTGGCATCTTGAACACTACCTGATGCTTCAAACTTCCGAAGAAGCTCCCTCAAATAAACCCTCGATATAGGGCGATCGGGGTACCTCTCATTAAACAGTCGTTCCGCTGCATAGAAATTGTTTCTACATTCACCAATTATTAAGATAGCTGCTACTTTGTCGGCTACAGTACGTACCATTTTGCCTATGTAAACACTTAAACGTCTCGTTAAACAATAGCTTAGGTAAATTTTCAAGGTATAAACACTTTTGACAAGTAGAGAATTCAAAAACGTCAACCTTTTTGACAATTAACCAGAGGCGTACTTTAAAATCTTTATTAATTAAATGCGAAACTATAATTTTCGTATTTCTTCAATTTATCAATCAAAATCAGCCGAAACCCAAACAAAATTGGTATGACTGAATAGGTATTTTCAATACCTTTCAAACGAGCTGTCACTTGCCATAGGGTCCCATTTAAAATTATTGGTCACAGTGGCCTTGTGACGTCACTTATGACTATTGCGTCACCTGTTATGACCAGTTGAGAAGCCTACATCCGTTTATTTTCACCCTCCAAATTTCATTATTATAAGTATACCCGTTCAAAAGATACGAGGGGGGGAGGGGACTTTTGACTAGCACTGTATACCTGAGTGACCTACGGAAAATGTTAGCCTATCAAAAGGTATTCCATGGAAAAGTGGGGAAGGGGGTAGGAGGGTCTGGGCCTTACTACCTGTTATTTCTTTGCATTTTCTGAGAACATTTACCACAGTAATGTGTATTTTTTTCATACCATCAGAAAGTAGAGATTTCAACGAACGAAAAGCCCACCGACTTTTTGAAAAAAACTAATATTTTGACGGGAGAATTTTCGATTGAAAATTAGGGTGCTTTTTCGATATTAAGTCAAAATAAGGTGGAAAAATAAATATTTTGAATAAAAAAAATTACAGTGTGTTTGGGAAATAAAAATATAGGTTTTCACCGTATTTCGTGAATAAAAAAGTTTTTTTGTAAAAGATAAAAATAAAAAACCATAGGACTTGTAGTTTTGCCGAAAATCGAAATAAACCGTTTTTTACCCTCAAAAACCCACCCCCTTCCACTTCCCGACCTCAGATCGCCCGTAAATTATTTTTCCTTCCATTTTTGTCATATTCTCTTTCTTTTCCAATGGGTTTCATCCTACTATTTTTTTTTTGTTTCAAAAATTATCGACCCTGGTCTACTTAGCAACCAGACAATAAGTTCTCAGTTACCATTGCATATGTCATTATTGAATTGATTTGTTGTGTAGCACATCGATAAATAAGTCTTCAATAATATCTTTCTGAAAAATATCACCCTAAAAGAAATAATATGAAATTACGATGGTGCTGTCAGAAAAACAGCGAATAGATGTTCTGATGATCTTGGGTTACGGCGATCGTAAAATAAGTATGACAGAAGTATGCGACATCTTTATTGAAAAATATCCTGCTCGAGAACCAATAAGCAAATCGACGGTAAGCAAAATATTACATACATTTGATGACATTGGCAATGTTAGGGATAAGCCTAAGAGTGGCAGGCCTACCGTTGCCAAAGACACTCAATTAAATGTATTACTTGGAATTGAAGAAAATTATCATTGTTCAATTACAACTTTATCTGACAACAATGACATCTAATATACAGGGTGTTACCAAATAAGTACGAAAGTTTTTAGTGGGTGATTCTTTGTCGAAAATTATGTGGAAAACATGTAAACAATAGCTCTTAGGCCTTTTCTTAAAAAGATACACGCTTCCAAAAATGAAATTGCTGAAAAATGAAGGAATGGTATCTTGTGGGCATGTTCTACGAATAAAAAAGCTACCTATTTTTTTTATTTTGTCATGATCTTTTAAAGGGGTGATACATGCAACTTTTATTTCATTGTTTACCAGAACTTTTCAACGAAACGAAATTTCTCAATAAAAAAATATATGTTGAAAAAACCGATTCATTGCAAACCTTCTTCAAATCCTGTATTGTGTCCGTAAGAGTAATAGTTTCCTAAAAAAATACAATATTATGCATGAACGGATCTTCTGTAAATGGAATCGAAAAAATCTAGTAGATGGCTGTCACGTTTTGTTTGCACGACTTGTGACTTCAATCGTAGTATTTCAAAATAGAAAAAATCTAGTAGGTGGCTGTCAAGTCGCTTTGATTTCTATGTGGTAGTTGAAAGTTCAATTCTGTCTTTGGAATCTTTAATATGAATAATTACCCAAATTGCTAACACACTTAATGTTAGCAATAAACTAATCTGGAGAATTTCCAAGGATCACCAATTGTATCCTTACCATATTCAACGAGTCCAGGTACTTTTGCGGCGAAATTTTCCCCATCTAGTAGACTTTTGTCAAAGGAGTCTTCAAATGATTACCGAAAATGCTCAATTTTCAGAAAACTTAATATTCACTGGCGAATACAACTTTTCAAGGCAAGGGATTACAAATTTCCATAACAATCATCTATGGGCCGATGATAACCCACATGCAATTCAAGAAGGTCAGTATCAATATGAATTTTCACCTAACGTGTGGGTCGGAATTATTGGCGAAATTATTATTGGACCGTATTTTCTACCGTTAAGGCTAACTGGTGTAACCTATACACATTTTTTCCAGGAGCAGCTTCCCAGTTTACTTGAAAATGTTCCACTAGCTATTCGACCACGAATTTGGTTTATGCACGCCTATCCATTTCAGCATTACTGCTCAACAGTACTTGAACGACGTGTATCCAAATCGTTGGATATGCAAAGCAGGACCTCAACCTTGGCCTTTCTCCAGACTCAAACCCATTGGACTTTTGCATCTGAGGTCACCTGAAGTCCTTGGTTCATACGAACCCCATTGAATGTGTGAATGATTTGAGGAATCGCATCATTGCAGCCTGCAAGACAATCCAAAACACACCAGGAATATTTCAACTTTGCGCCAGTCTATGAGACGAAGACAGTTTTTATAACTCCGTTCCGTTTGATCTTGTTGCCCTTCTCTTTGTTGTAATACACATAATTTTGTTTTGTTTGTATTTTTAATTTTTATGACATAGAAGTTGAAAAAGTTTTGCAATAAATCGTTCTTCTCAACACATATTTTTTATTTCGTTAAAAATTTCTGGTAAATAATAGTTTAAAAACTAAAGAACACGCTTTAATAGAAAACTTAACTAAAAAGTAGAAAATAATTTTAAATGAGTTTGGAATGAGAATACAGTGATTAACAACAAATTTATTTCATCGTAAAAAAGCGTGGGGTGCTTGATGTCAATTGTTGTTGATATTTCATGGACAGATATTGGTTGAACTAGAATCATTATGAAAATATCTTAAAAAGCACCCCGCGCTTTTTTACGATGAAATAAATTTGTTGTTCATCACTGTATTCTTATTTCAAACTCATTTAAAATTATTTTCAACTTTTCAGTTTAGTTTTCTATTAAAGCGTGTTCTTAAGTTTTTAAACTATTATTTATTTTCAACTTTTCAGTTTTGTTTTCTATCAAAGCGTGTTTTTTAGTTTTTCAAACTATTATTATCATTATTAATTTTTTTTAACTATTATTCTCCAATTTTGAATAGAATCGGACCATAATCACAAAATTCGTTCGCCATTTTGGAGCCGCCATCTCGAATTCTTCAATTTTGACAAAATAATCATAATCTCCGACACCAAAAATCCCCACATACCGATTTTGAATAGAATTGGACCATAATCACAAAACTCGTCCGCCATTTTGGAGCCGCCATCTAGAATTTCTTAATTTTTATAAAAGAATCATAATATTGGACCCCAATAGCCCCCACATACCAATTTTGAATAGAATCGGACCATAATCACAAAACTCGTCTACCATTTTGGATCCGCCATCTTGAATTTTTCAGTTTTGACAAAAGAATCATAATTTCCGACCACGAAAATCCTCAGATACCAATTTTGAAGCGAATCGGACTATAATCACAAAACTCGTACGCCATATTGGAGCCGCCATTATGTTTTTTTCTCAAACAAAAATTCCTTGATGCATTGTCACCGAAATTATGAACGCCTGCCAAATTTCAAATCATTCGTACGTCTGGAAGGAGGTCAAAATCGCGCCCAAAGGAGTCGGTTAAAAACAAACAAAAACAAACAAACATACAAGTGAAGCTAATATAAAGCGTGTAAAAATGGAATAGGGGTTGCATGTTCCACCCCTTTAAAAGATCACAACAAAATTAAAAAAATATTGATAGGTAGCCTTTTTATTGGTAGACCATGCCCACAAAATGCCATTTTTTCAACTTTTCAGCAATTTCATGAAAAAAAATAATTTTTTTCATTTTTGAAAGCGTATACCTTTTCAAAAAAAGGCTTAAGAGCTTTTGTTTACATGAAAAACCCCCTTCAATTCTTGACAAGGAATCACCCGTAGAAACTTTCGCACTTATTTGGTAACACTCTGTATAACATATAAAGTTAAACTTACACAAGAACTTGATGAAGACGCATTCGATAGACGCATGGAGTTTTGTGAACCTATGCAAGAAGTGTGTAATTAAAATAATGGCTTTGAATTTAATGTCTCATTTTCCGACGAATCAACTTTTTGTATAAAAGGTAGCGTGAATACGCAAAATTGTTGTTATTGGTCAACAGAAAATCCCAATTGGGCGATGGAAGCTTATACCCAATATTTCCAAAAACTTACTGTGTGGGCTGGGAATCTTAGGAATACCATTGTGGGACCATATTTTTCTGACGGTTCTGTGACGGGTGAACATTATTTGGAAATGTTACAAACTTATGTAGTTCCATATTCAACTGTAACATTTCCAGACATCAATCAACCTGGTCGAATAGTTTCTACTTTTTTGTTCCGTCAGGTTAAAGCAGGTCCACATTATGCTCGAGTGGTTAGAGATTTTCTCAATGAATCCTTTCCCAATCGCTGTATTGGACGACGCGGTCAGATTGAATGGCCTGCTAGGTCCCCAGATTCAACTCCCATGGACTTTTTTTCGTGGATTTTTGTCGATAACATTTAAAATTTCTTCATCTCTCACTGAGTTGCGTGCTTGTCGTGGTCTGCCAGCATCGTGCCTTGGAGTCTGAAATCTGCCGTATTCCCGAAGGAATTTATAAGAGTTATATAGTTGAGAAGCCGGCGATTAGGAAATCTTAGCGCGTACAACCTCTGAGCTTCAAGTCCGTTACCATTAGCCAGACCATAAACAAAATGGTTGTCAGCCAGATGTTCAAATGAATATGGTTCATTTTCCATTTTAATGTTAAACGAATACACGATGAGACATCCGCCAACTTTCAAATAATGTCCCATGTTTCAAAACGAACCTAAACGTCAAAATGAAAATAGCAGTCAAAGCCCACCAATTCTCTTTCTCATTGTTTCGTTGAAAAATTTAATTAACTCTAGCGAATTACAAAAAATGAGTTTACTTTTTTCTCGATAACGGTCGCAGATGCGTAAAAATTACGAAAGCCAAAAAAACTTCATAAACAAAACAAAGAATTCATTGCATATGTTAGAATCCACTAGCGGCGCACTAGAAAAAGATTATGGGGCGAAAAAGGGCTTGACCACTGAAAAAATATCTTTCTGTAGATTTTTACAATCACGTGGCATACTGGATGATGTAAACCCTGATAGATAGATAGATAGATAGTTTATTTCACCACGTTACATAATAAAATGTTTGTAGCAAGTCAAAAAATAGCATAAAAGTAATAATCAGATTAAACAATTAAAATAGTATAAAAACAAGCAAGAAACACAAATACAAAAATATAAAAACAAAAATGACATTATAAACATTTAAAATGATTCACGTATTCTTTGACAGAATAAAAGCAAAAACTCAAAAGGTAATTTTTCATTGTTTTTTTGAATTTGGACATACTAAGAATTTTAAAATTATCGGGAAGATAGTTGTAGAGGTTGAAATCCAGAGTATTCTTTTGTGATTTACTCGAACGATAGCGGTTTGTTCGAATTTTGTTACAATGTCTGGTATCATAGTCATGAAGGTCTGATTGCTTAATTAATGAAGTTGATTTTTTATGAATTTCTATGAGAACGTTGTACAAAAATAATGTGGGTAACGGCATTATTCTCAATTTCAAAAAAAGAGGTTGACAATGATCTCTATAACCAGAATCAGTTATTATTCTGATAGCTTTTTTCTGCAATTAAAAATTTTTAAAGCCCCAGTTGAGTTGCTCCAGAGTATAACACCATAGCTAATGTAAGAATGGAAGAGGGAGAAATACGTTATTATCAATGTATCGAAACTAGTTACATTTTTCAGCTGACGCAATAAAAAAAGTGTTCTAGATAGTTTTTTGCTTAATTGGTTAATATGACAGGTCCAAGTGAGAGTACTATCGACATCAATCCCAAGTAATTTAACGCTGTCTGCGCTTGATGTAGCGGCAGAGCTTGTTGAAAACTGTAACTGTTGCGTTTGATCTGTATTTAGTTTGAGTCGATTTGTCACGAACCAACTTTCTGCCTTCTCATCGACTTCATTTGATATTCTAGATAATTCAATCGCATTTTTGTCAGAGTAAATAAATGTAGTGTCATCGGCAAACAAAACAGATTCATATGAATGCATGAAGTTACTGATGTCATTCACGTAAATTATGAACAGAAGTGGTCCCAATACTGATCCTTGGGGAACACCATGTTCAACGAATTTAAAATTCGAAATGCAGATATTGCTACTGACTGCTTGATATCTATTCGACAAATATAATTTTATGAGGGATAGAGATACTCCCCTGATGCCATGATAATATAGTTTCTCCAATAATATGTCGTGAGAGACGCAGTCGAACGCATTGGAGAGGTCGCAGAGCGTAATAGCTGTGTGATTACCTTGCTCGAGATTGTCGACTACTTCACTCACCACGTTGAGAACTGCCTCTGCCGTAGAGCGGTCCTTACGAAAACCAAACTGGGATTCGTTGAATAATTTATATTTTTCAAAACATGCGTAAAGACGTTGTTTGATAATCTTCTCAATTATTTTGCTAAAAATTGATATTATTGAAATGGGAAGATAATTGTTAACAAGAGAAATGTCACCGTTTTTAAATGAGGGAATAACTTTTGATAGCTCAAATGCATCAGGAAAAATACCACTTGTGAATATTAAATTTCTTAATTCAGAAAGAGGCTGCAACAATAATTCAGAGGTCTCTTTAATGATATCACCATTTAGTTCATAGGCGTCTAAGCATTGGAATTTTTGAGTGACTTAATTGCACTTTGAACGTCTTCTCCAGTCACTGGGCCCAGAAAAAAAGAGCTGCAGGGTGCTGGAATACATTGAATGATATTGTCAGCAATGTTAACAAAAAAGTCATTGAAATGTTCAGGAGATATATCAGTATGAGTTCTATTATTATTGTTTTTGTTTCTCTCAAAATTTATTATTTGCCAACATGCTTTCGCCTTATTTCCCGCCGAATGAATATAATTGTCATAAGCTGATTTCTTCGAATTTTTAAGCTGGGCCATATAATTTTTCTTCAAAGTTCTATTTGTTTTATAATCCCTTGGTTCTTAGTTATATCGGCTACAAGTTTCGAATTTGACAAAGACTTTTCAGGGATTCATCATACCACATAGCTGGTGCCTTTCCGTTCTTTGTATGTTTTTATTGGAAATATTTTTTTGACCAAATCACTAAAAGTATTAACAAGATGGGAAGATAGAATTCCAACATCAATAATTGTTTTTGTTGAAACCCCACTCTACATTTGATAGAGCTTCTTTTAGCTTCATTAATCCATTTTGGGTTACTTTTCGAGAAATCGTTTTTTCATTTGAACTTTCTGGTGTTTCCCCAATTATAATATACTGGGCGCGATGATCGGACAAGCAAGGTTCAAAAACTCCGCTTTTTATATTGCTTTCTTCCAAAATTGGTAAATATATTATCTATACAGCTAGATGAAGTTGCTGTGATTCTTGTATGGTCATGAATGATAGAAAGCAACCCAAATGATAAAATTAAATCTCTAAATATTTCAAAGCAGTTGAGTTCACTTTGAAATCTACGTTGAAGTCGCCAGTAATTACCACTTTACTATTGGGATTAACCACATGGTTCAAGAGGTTCTCTAAATTTTGTAAAAACGTATCAAAATTCCCTCTTCCAGATCTGTATACAGCTATAACAGTAATTTTTTTATTCAATAATTCTATGCCACAAAATTCGGAATTCAGTTCACTGTTGAATTGTTGAAAATCTAAAGGCTCTACTTTAATTGAATTTCTAGTGAAAATAGCACATCCTCCATTATGTAATAGTTTTCTGCAAAAAGAATTTGCGAGAAAATATCCATCAAGGTTTATACTTTTGAGATTTTGCTCTCTCTGCCAATGTTCGGAAATGCATACTATATCAAAGTGACAATCATACAAAAGTGTCTGAAGTATCTCAAAAAATCTATATTTCAAATTTGATCTTTATATCGCAAAAACTGAAAGAGGTATGAAGAAAAAAATAAAAAAATCTTGAAACTTTAACGCTCTGTAGATCGGTAACGAAGCGTTTTGCGGACACATGTTTAAAGAAGAAAAAGTCTTATTTTGACCTGAAAAATCCGCCCCTGAAATCTTGATACTGTATAGTGGATTATCTCAATTGAAAATATTATGATCTTCAAAACGGTCCTTTTGGATAGGGGAAGGTGGGGTAATTGCGAACACCTGAGGAAGAACTGTAATAAAACAAAAAGAAATAAAGTTATAAAAGTCTTTTATTGATAAATGTTATCTTGAACTAAGCATTTTTGTACTCTCATAACCAACTTTGATAAATATTTAGTATAAAATCAAATTTTGAGGAAAAAACAAAACACTTGGTGTCCGGAATTACCCGCAGCATGTGGGGTAATTGCGGATGGCGTATGGGGTAATCACGAACATAGCCTAATCGGCACAGAAATCACAGAGAAATCCTCTAGACGTGCTTTCACCACTGGTACAATTTTCGTGGGCCCAGAGTTTACATTTATAGCATATTATCCAGTCTTCGATTATTGGAGGTTCATACTTTTCATTACAAATCAAACAATAATATACTTCTTCATTTTCCGTAGCTCTCTCAGTGGATTTATTTTTCTTGCATAAAACCTGGTGATCTTCAAAACCTTCAAAATTCTTCACACCTTTCTTTCTTTTATTGGTACTATCAGTCTTATTTTCATCTTTTTCCCTTTTTTTCTTCTTTTTTCGTTCTGCTTTAACATTTTCAGTCTTAACGTTTTCTTTTTGGTCCGCTTTCTTCTTCTTTTTTTCTTCTTTTTCTTCTAAAGTATCTTTCATTGGCGTACTAGTTATTATAATTGAATGTTTCTTTCTGTAATTCTGTATATTCTTTGGTTGTGGTAGTTGTGGAATACTGATGATATTTCGTAGAGGAGTTAATGTATTGGATACTGGTGAAGCTCGAACGGTTAAGGATTTGCGCCGAACAATCTGCGCTTCAGGTGGTACTGCCCTTTGCAAAGATGGTGACGATGGTATCTGTCTGGTAATTTCAATTACAGGTATCATCAGTGCTATCTGAGCTTCAGGTGTCACTATTTTTAGTATAGATTGTGACAAATCTATATGAGCGTCAGGTGCCGCCGCTCTCTGTACAGATGACGTCGAGTCTATCTGATCGTCCACTGCCACTACTTTTTGTAAAAGTGCCATTGGAACTATCTGAGCATCAGGTGTAACTGCTCTTTGCATAAATGATGATAATGTTGTTTGAACATCGGGTGTCGTTGCTCTTTGGATAGATGGTGCCATTTGGATATTAGGTGTTACTGCTCTTTGTACATTTGATGCCGATGCTATCTGAATGTCAGGTGATCTCAAGTTGGAGAACATTTCGTCAAATTTAGTAGTATCTAATGGCCAAATACCAGCTGATCTGAAGCCATTTGCTGCTTTCTCTATATTGCTGATGCGATTGAAGGCTTCAGTAAAAAGTTCCACAACTTCAAACTGTGTAATTCTTCGTCCAATCTTTGAAGCCATGTACAAATCACATTCCTTGTTATATGCAGTCTTAAGCGGTCCAAAAAATGTTAAATCCAGTGGCTGCATACGGTGCGATGTATGTGGTGGAAGGGATATCAGCACTAGCCCATTCTGCCGACATAGCAGATAGCAAGCAAGACTTACATGGCTTTCGTGATTGTCTAACACGAGTAGAATAGGTTCTTCAACAGTTGGTTTTGCATATGAGATAAAATGATGTAACCAATCTATGAATAGGTTTTCATTGATCCAACCCGAATCACTAACTGCTGCTACCATATCAGCGTTGCCTCCACGCAGTAGTTGAGCATTCATTCGTTTTCTCTTAAAAATAAAAAACGGAGGAACATACTTCCCCGAAGCACTGAATGCGCAAACAACAGTTGTTGTGGTACCTCTCTCACCACTTGTGGCCATGCCGACTTGTTTTTGTCCTTTCGGAGCTAAAATCCTCGAATTTCTTTGCACATTTGAAATGCCGGTCTCGTCAACATTGTAAATTAAATTTTTTTGTTGTTGGGTTATCAAAGAATTCTTCACTTACTTTATTAAACGGATTTCTATTGAATGCGTTCGCAGGAAATATTGGGATGTCTTTTTTTAAAACCATAAAACCAATATTTTCCCGCCATTGCAGTATTCTTATCAAAATTGTGCTTTAATTTATTTACTTCAGCAAATTTGAAAGCTATTTTTCGCACCATCTCTATAGTTAGACCATAAAATAATCTGCTACATTTTAAAATGTGTTCTTCTAATTCCTTTTCTTGTCCTTCAGTAAATATGGCCTTCCTTCCAGTTTGTGGCATCTTTACAATATCTTTGTTGAGATAGTCGTGTATAGTGCTTTTTGGAACAGCATATACAGTGGCTGCTTTTCCCAGTGAAAGTGATTTATTTTTAACTTCTTGAACGGCTCTATCCAGGTCTTCTAATTTATATTTTTTCTCCGTCTTCCTTTTATAATCACGCGGCATCTGAAATATGTTTGACGTTTTAAAAATTGTTAAACTGGACCTATAATAGTAAGCGGGGTAATCACGGACGTCCGAGATTGCCCCACTCAATTCGTCCGCCAATACCCGATACACACAGAAACCTAAAACTATTTGATTTTTTGAGGTTACAAACTTGCAATGCACGTGGTGATTATTTAAATAAGTTATATATTTAGTCGTTACTTCACAACAAAAATATCAGATTACTATTTTTTGCATAGAGTATTATACACGTATACAATTTATATAAAAAAATTAGACGAAATTACAAGAAGAAAAAAGGATTAACTTACCTTGAACACCGAGCGCGGCTTCACCTCACCAGTTACTGTTCGGCACTAAGTTCGGGTCCGACTCACGATTGCGATACTCGAGATATCTACTATTTCTTTCTAACATGCGAATACCTTAGTGTTCGCCATTACCCGCCGTCCGTGATTCCCCCACCGTCCCCTACATAGCTTCTTTTCGGAAAATAACCACCAACAAACGACTCCAACAAATAATTGTTAACATAATATTTCAATATACCTAGCTAGACTTCTTTCATATTTCTGAATCCCCCATACTCTCGAAAATTCAAGGTTAACTTTCCCGATACATCGTGATATAATAATAATAATCTTTATTCAATAATAATAAATGAATACAAGAGGGGGTATGTTACACAATGAATGAAGTGAATAAAGCTGTTGGGCGATAAGTGCTATTGCACTTGTTTCGCAGAAAGTTATGCTATATAAAATGTGATTGATAATAAGAAATACACATAATAAAGGAATGAAAAAGTTAAATATAGTATATAAAATAAAGTTAAGTTATGCTATATAAAATATTAAATGTGGTTGATAATATCAAATAAGTACACATATTGAACAATTCAAAAGTTAGACATAAAATAAATTTATGCTGTATAAGATGTGGTTGTTAATAATAAGTACACATAATACAATGAAAAATTCAAAATATGCTACATAAAATAGCTGTGTGCTGTTGCACTCGTCACTCGAAACGATAAAAAAAGAACGATGAAAACATTTTCAATGAAAAAACACATTCCCTGCCTTGCCCAGTGAGAGTTCAGACTAAATATCAGAATACACATAAATCACTTTTCAATTTTTTCCCATGAGTTCGAAATCCTCTATCGGCATATTTACCATAGATTTGAATAATATTTATTCGAGAGATTTTCCATTCATCCTATCCATATGAAATATGCGGCTTCACGTGTCTGTTCGCTGCCAGTGCGGATTATGATAACTTCCATATGCATAGAATGACATGGAAATGATGAGTGACCTGTTCAATGGAGCCACAGGTACACTGGATGTTATTATTTTTCCAGAATGAACCGATTATAAATCAGGAAAGGGTTTGTGAGGTTTATGAAATCATAATTGAAAAAACTAGAAAACTAGTTCTTATTCCAATATGGACTGAAAAGTAAAAAAATTATTAATGTAGATAAAGTATGTGCGATTCAAGATCGCAACAAACAAGATATTTACCAGCATATGTCACTCAGCGCTAGACAAACACTGCGTAGAAGTTTGGAGAATCCCGTGCAATAGCCTAATATATATCCAAGGCCTCAGATTGCGCCAGGCACCAGGCATTATTGAGCAAATCATCTGCCTACGGTCTCCCAACCAAACTGCGCCAGTGGCTCATGAGCTTCATGCAAGATCGCTCCCTTAGGTTGACGATGTTTTCTCCAATGCGATGACAACCACAGGATTTCATCCTATCCCCCATTCTGTTTCTCTCACACGTCAATGGTTGGTTGGTTGGTTGAAAGCTGACGAGCCAGAGACAGGGTTGGCACTTAGCTTTCCTTGACGCTGCGACCAGCTGGGGTCTATTGTATCACTCTGTCGTCTGTGGTTCCTCATTCAAACAGGTTTGTGCCTTTAATTAGGTTCAGAAGCCTGTTGATAAGGTTCTTCGGATTCATGCCTGTTTCCGGGCTGATCTCTCCAAAGGTTCTGTATCGCCCATTACTTAGGGCGTCACAGTCGAAGATAATATGAGAGACCATTTCCTCCTCTTCATCACATAGCCTACACTCCACGGTTTTCCTGCGTAATCCCATGGTGTTTAGGTGTTTTCTTAGGCCGCAGTGTCCAGTCAACAGACCTATTATTATACGAGCCTTCGTTCTGTTCAGGTTCAGAAGGTCAGCCGTCAGGGTCCGGGTTGGATGCCCTACCATGACTTTGCTTTGTATTTGCCCGACAGTTCGATCCCAATATTGTTATTGTTGGTGTCTTCTTTTTATCCACTCGTCGATCGGGGTCCTGCATCGGTTTTTTGCCAATCCAATGTACAGGTTCTGGCCCTGTGAATAGCGTTTCAGATGCTTGTCCGCTTTGACGTTGCCTTCAATGCCTCTATGACCTGGCACCCACATCGAGGTGACCTTGTTGTGTTTTGCCAGCTCGATGAAGTTCTGGAGGCAGTCCCAGACCAGTTTGGACTTTATCTGTATGGAGTTGAGTGCTTTGATAGCAGTTTGACAGTTAGATAGAATGTAGATGTGTTTTTTCCTATAACCACTTTCTAGATTCTTCTGAATGCATACCATGATAGCATGTGTTTCAGCTTGGAATATCGTGGATCATTTGCCAAGTGGTATTATGTAATCCCTTCTTGGCCTTACCCCATGTATTCCTGCTCCCGTTCCTTTAACTGTCTTTGAACCGTCTGTATACCAGACTATGTCCGCAGTTGATTGTGATTCTATACTCGGGGCTCATCCAGATTCATCAATTCGTGTTTCGAATGGTTTTTCGAATGAGTATAGGGGTTGCATGTAGTCTGAAATCATTTCGAGTTCTTCGATGTTGATTACATGAGTGATTCTGATATGTCCAGTTGTTCAGATTCTCCAGTTTTTTATTTGTTCCAGTCTGTATGCACTCATCCTGGCCTCTCCAATGACATGTAAGTCAAGGAGTTCGAGGTTTAGGATGATTTCCATTGCAGCTGTTGGAGTGCTATTCATTGCACCCGTGATACAGAGACAGGCAAGCCCCTGGATTTTCCCAAGGTTGGTTTTTGCCTGTCTTTGATTTGTTTTTGGCCACCATAAGAGTGAGCCATAAGTTATTCTTGGTCTTATTACCGCTGTGTAAAGCCAGTATAGCTTTCGGTTTGAGCCCCCAGGTTTTTCCAAAAGCTCTCCTGCACATCATGAAGGTTATCTTGCTTTTATTGGTAACATGTTGAAGATGCGGGTTCCAGGTTAGTTTCTCGTCAAGAATCAGCCCTAGATATTTCACCTGCTCTACTACTTGTGATGTTTCACCGAATAGTCTGGGAGGTATGAGATCTTCCATGTTTCTTCTCCTCTACTGTCCTCAGTGCATTTTGCATCAGCTCTGAGGTTGTTCGAGTATTATTTCCCTTGATGAGGATGACCAAGTCATCTGCATACCTTTGAGTTATTCAGAGAAATTACCAGTTCATCTACAACCATGTCCCACAGAAGGGGGGAGAGTATGCCCCCCTGTGGGTACCTCTGGAAATTTCAACCTGCTCTGTTTCCTCGAACATGTTGGCTTGGGCCAGTCTATTGTGAAGCATTGAGTGTATCCACCTGCAGGTGGTTTCGTCAATGCCTCTTCGACTGGCCGCAGAGACCATACTTTCAAAGGAGGTGTTGTCGAAGCTCCTTCAATGTCTAGAAAAGTGCATAGTGCAATTTCTTTGTTTGCTAGAGACTCTTCAAGCCTTGAAACAAGCTGATGAAGTGCTGTCTCGCATGATTTTCCTGTTAGATAGGCATGTTGGTTTTGATGTAAAGGCCGTTCTACAAGAGCGGTTCCCTTATGTCTCTATCTATCAGTTTTTCTAAGCCTTTCAGAAGAAATGACGATAGGCTTATTGGTCTGTATGCCTTTGCCTGGTCGTATGAGTCCCGTCCAGGTTTTGGAATAAAGACCACGTTTACTGTTTTCAAGGTTTGAGGTAGCCATCCCAATGCTAGGCTCAGCCTGTACAGTCTGCACAGCTCTGGTGCTAGATATTCAACTCCGCTCTGAAGTAGTATGAGAAATACTCCATCCGGGCCTGGAGACTTGTAAGGCTTGAAGGAGTTTGCCCACACTACTTTTGAATGAGTTACCGTTCGTTTAGCCACTTCTCAGTTTACCTTTTTTGCCCTCAAATGAAGGTTTGCAGGGATTTCATATCTGGGGTTTTGGTTTGTGGTGACAGTGGATCCTGGAAAGTGTGTATGGAGCAAGAGTTCTATAGTTTCCTTCCCAGTGTTGGTGTGATTTCCGTTGGGTTTTTCGAGAGTCCCCATTGGATTGATGGGGTCTTTGGAAAGGATGCGGTGGAGTCTTGCTCTTTCTGAGGTCTGTTCTATGTCCTCACAGAACTTCCTCCATGACTTTATTTGTTCCCCCCTAATTTTTTTGTTGTATTCTGTGAGAGTTTTGGAATAATCCTCCCAGTCACCAGTTTTTTTCGCTCGATTAAATAGTTTTCTCATTTTGTTTCTAAGAAATGTGAGTGCGGTGTTCCACCAGCTCACTTTACCTTCAGTGGTGCTGCGCTTTTTATGATATGAAGTTATTATGGCCTCCTGTAACATTCGGGAGATTTCCTCTATTTTATGAATCGTATTTGAGTTTGGTTTGACATTTTTGAAATTTGTGAGATTTGCCTTGAGCTTCTCCCGGTACCCCGGCCAGTTGGTTTTTCTGGGATCCCGACACATTCCCGCATAGCCAATCTCCACATGTATGTGTCGGTGATCTGAGTTTGAAGGTTCCTCAGATACTGCCCATTTGCTGACGTGCCGAACCACCAAAGAAGAGCCCAAAGTGATGTCAATGATTTCCCGTCTGTTGCGGGTTAAGTTCTTCCAGGTTACTGGAGACAATAAATTCAAGCGATGACTCTCGTCACACAGACGTCAATGACCTCTCGAAGATCACCACGAACCCCATCAACAGCTTCGCAGACGATAGCACACTTGCCTCGACTTTTACATCCAATCGACTACACAAACAGATTCAGACAGGTTGACTCCATCAATAGGGATCATGAAGCCATCGTCAAATGGGGAACCAACAATTTTGTCCAGTTCAACGCCCAAAAAACACAATGCACCACGTTTTCCAAGAAAGTCAACTCCTCAATAATTCCATCACAATGTCCGGAAACTTTAAACAGAAATATGTGCCAACAAATGTTTCAACAATTCGAATAATTGGAATCATTCAATTGGAAAAACTATAAATGAATTAACAAACTTGCGGAAACAATATGTTCACATCCATATCAATAAATGCTGAAAAGATTCATCCGGTGGATCTGTCCAAACGAGTATGAACTGTTGTATGCAATTCCAATTTCCAATTCAGATTTAATGCATAATCAATCGAGGGGAAAATTTGAATTTCCATTAGCTTCGCATCAAAGTGATATTACTCGATACAATGTTGAAAACTCTGATGCTGTATGATATATTATTTAATCATGAAGTTAAATTCTCCGTTTATTCAGTTTACGAATACCCGTTTGAATTAATAACAGTTTCATTCGAAAAGAGCTCCAGGTTAAGTTGGAATAGATTCTGTTGGCTGAGTGGCTCGATCCTAATGGGCGAGGACACGAAATTTTCAAATTTCTTAATGGACTCTACAGCTTGTGAGAAGTCTGTAGGTAATTTTATTAGTTTTTTTTATTTTCTTTAACTTGAAAAAAAAAATAAGTCGGCAAAATTCAAATGGCTTCTTTCTAGAGCCACTGGAAAACTCGACCAAATTTCTTTTGAAAAATACCTCTTCAGCTTCGCTGTCGGGGTATTTTCAAAGAAATTTGTTCTCGTTCATTTCTACAACAATATTGACACAAAAATGACAAAGTATACTCATCAAAATATCCACTACTTGTGATATAACTACTGAATATAATCCAGGGATATTTTACCAATCATCGAACCACAACCTTTGCCTTTGCATTAAGAGCTAGACAGTTTTTATAGAGGATTATTTATAACAATCAAACATAAATGAAATAAGATTGAAGTGGAATAAAAAAATTCCGTATATCTAATTCCAATAGTCCATCATAGACATGAGGGCCTTTTTCAATCAACATTATATACATGGTGTCCCTGGGCTTCCTCTTTTTCTCTCGGAAATGTATAGATGGGGTCAAAATATCACCAGTGCTTCATATAACTTTTGTTCCTAAAAGCCATCTTTACCAAGTTACGGGCCCTCAAAGTTACAAAATGAAAAATGTTTTTCTTTGATAACTTTCAAAGTGAATATTCAAAATCATCTGAATTTTGGTGATTGACTAAACAAATGAATTCCTTCGATGAGCTTTCATGCAGGAGTCAGTTGTTTTGTTACAAAGTCAGGAACGGACTACCCCCGATGGTCCACACCCCAAAACTTTGAAATGACTGGGATTTGTCGATATGTTTTGACAAAACAAGGTTACCTGGACAATTTCCTGAATAAAAGTACTCGTGTGGAAAATCGATCGGAGCAACGATATTTGATAAAAATGCATTTTTGTTCGACAACATCCAACCTGAGATGTCTATTATTATTCGAAAAGATTAATTTGTAATGAAAATAGAAATGATAGGTACAATGTTCATAACGAATTTTTATCATGCAAACACGTTTACCTTACAAAACTCATGGTGTAAATAATCAATCGCAAGGCTCAATACATTTTCTTAGTCGGCGCAAACACCCTTTCTGCAGTTGAAAGAGCATGCCAGGGTCGTTTCGTATGGCTTCACAATGTAATGTAATTCTATTCAAGAAGGCATATCTGGTGTGAATAGGTGTAGCGTAAACAAGGCTTTTTAGATGCCCCCACAGAAAGAAATCCAACGGATTTAAATCCGGAGACCGCGGTGGCCATGAATATGGCCCACCCCTACCAATCCATCTATTGGGGAAAATCTAGTCAGATGGTCCCGCACAATCAAACTAAAATGAGGAAGAGCGCCATCATGCATAAACCACATATCTCTTCGGGTTTGCAATGGAACATGTTCCGAAAGTCCATTCAAATCGTTCTGAATGAACTCCAAATAACGTTCTCCATTCAATCGGTCATGTAGAACGAATGGTCCTATAAGATGGTTTTCTATGATACCAGCCCAAATATTCACGTTGAATTTCCGTTGGTGTTTGGTTTGCAATATCCCATGGGGATTTTCTTCGGCCCATATGTGGAGATTATGGGAGTTGATTACTCCATCTCTACTGAAACCTGCTTCATCAGTGAATAAAACTCGGGTATTAAAAGTCATATCCTCTCTTTGCTTATCCAGGAACTAATTGACATATTCCAGTCGTACTAGAAAATCTTCAGGTGTCAGGCATGTACCTTCTGGATGTGATATGGGTGGAGCAGTTGTTCCCTAATTATTCTATGAATAGTGGACTTGGATGTATGGAACTGTTCTGATCGGTTTCTGATGCTCAGCTACAGCTTCCAAAATATTTTTCTCCAATACAACGGTACGCACAGCTCTAGGAGCGCCCTCACCACCTCCTTTTGGCAAAACTGAACCTACCATAATATCGAAATAAAACAACAGGCTCCAATTAATTATGCATTAGACATACCGCCTGTCTCCCTCGAGCTGCGATCGACACGCTCGAACGTTTCTCTTGCCGGTAACGTTCGATTGGGAAAATGCTCGTCATACAGACGACGGGCTTTTGCAGCAATACCAAATGCTCGTCCATACAATGCATGCATATCTGCATATTCGTTGAATGTAAACTGTTCGGCTACACTTGTTAACGCTACTCCTATTCACACCAGAGATGCCTTGTTGAATAGAATTACATTACATTGTGAAGCCATACGAAACGACCCTGGCATGCTATTTCAAGTGCAGAGAGGGTGTTTGCGCCGACTAAGAAAATGTATTGAGAGGGACGGTGGTCATATCGAGCAGTTTTTGTAGCGGATTCTGCATTTCTGTTTGCTCTTGCGGCTTGCGATTGATTATTTACACCATGAGTTTTGTAAGGTAAACGTGATTGCATGATAAAAATTCATTATGAACATTGTACCTATCATTTCTATTTTCATTACAAATTAATCTTTTCGAATAATGGTAGACATCTCAGGTTGGATGTCGTCGAACAAAAATGCATTTTTATCAAAAATCGTTGCCCCGATCGATTTTCCACACGAGTACTTTTATTCAGGAAATTGTCCAGGTAACCTTGTTTTGTTGAAACATATCAACAAATCCCAGTCATTTCTAAGTTTTGGGGTGTGGACCATCGGGGGTAGTCCGTTCCTGACTTTGTAGCAAAACAACTGACTCCTGCATGGAAGCTCATCGTAGGAATTCATTTGTTTAGTCAATCACCAAAATTTAGATGATTTTGAATATTCACTTTGAAAGTTATCAAAGAAAAACATTTTTCATTTTGTAACTTTGAGGGCCCGTAACTTGGTAACGAAGGCTTTTAGGAACAACAGTTATTTGAAGTACTGGTGATATTTTGACGCTATCTATACATTCCCGAGAGGAAAAGAGGAAGTCCAGGGATAATATAGTTGGATTTAAATTGGGACCAGGGAGTAAAACAAATTTTTTATCGCCGACGTTTCGGAATTAATTTATTCTTTTTTCATAGCACATATAAATTGAAACAAAGAGCATATCTATGACCCACCTTTGAAACTAAGTTTTTATTGTTCATGGATTCAACTGAAAAACTGTTCAGTAGTCGATACAAACTCTGGTCGATGAAAACACATTGGCACAAATTACACATTAAAAACTTTAAAACTGTATATAAACAAATACAGACACGTTAAAATGGAACAGCACACAACCGTGTTTGGTCAATATGCAACTGATCATCCCACCTGAAATATTCCAGCGCTACATAGATAAAGAAACGAAAAAAAAACAAAACAAATCCTTTTTCTATATTCAGAAATCTGTTTTTCTATGAACCTTTCTAGAATATAGGTGTATATTTTTGTCAGGTTTTGTGCATCACTTTTTTGGTTTACGCAATTATCATGAAGATTGATTTGAATCATTTCTCCCAAAAATCTCTTTGAATAAGGCATCTCTTTTTCCAAAATGTTTACTGAATCGAAATCAAAATTGCACGACGATTCAAAATGATGTGCAGCAAGTGCTGTTGTTTCTTTTTTATTTCTATTTTTTTCATTGAAGTCATATTTGTGTTGATATATTCTGGTTTTTAGGTATTGTTTAGTTTGCCCTATATAACATTTCCCACATTCACAGGGAATACTATATATTACACATGAATCTGATTTGGCTGGTATCTCATCTTTTTCCTGCGTGAATAATGTTCCTGTTGTTTTCAAATTGTAAAAAGCAAACTTGTGAGAATCAGTTGATAAACATTTTTAAATTTTATATGAGAGTCCATCTAGATATGGAAATTTGAAATAGAAACAGATTTCTTTCGGAAACATATCCTGCCTATCTGTATTGAAATACACAAACATATTCATTGCCATACCAAACACGAAGATCTGCATAAATATCCCACCAGAACTAGCTCTCAGCTCATCAATCCCAGACTTCGTCTCAATAATTTAAAAAAATTTAAATACTAACATTACCGTGCCTGTATATATTTGAGTTATGTGTTTTTATATATGACAACCGAAACTGTTTCATAAGAAATGAAAATGTGCATTCTATTAATACTAGGTGTAAGACAGACTTTCATGTGCCATTATGTAAAAATGCACTGACTTATAATTCCCCAAATGTGATAGGGCTCAGATTATTCAATTTGCTCCCCCTTGAAGTGAAAAACTGTAGTACTATCCACAGCTTCAAAATTACACTTAAGTCCTTCCTTCTGGAAAATAATTATTACTCCCATCAGGAAATGATAGTATAATGAAATAATGAATGTGTTACTCTTAGTAAACTGTCTTTTTATTTTAAGTTCTATTTTTAAGCCTTTTTATGACTAGTCCTACACAATGTACCTTTTGATTGTCTTACAGGATAATAAAATATTTATTTTATTTATTTATTTATAATACATCATTAAAAAATTCAATCAATTTGAATATATACAATGAAGTGCCTGAATCGTTCAAAAAACTCAGCTACCATGAATTCAAACAAGCCATCAAACACCTCCTATTGGAACATAGCTTTTACTCGGTAGATGAATTTTTGTCAAGTCCCCGTCTACTAATTCGGGGAGAATTTTGAATTACTTATCAGAACACTCTTTCAGCCAAAAGGTTAATACAGCCTCTAACCTAGTTTCAAGGGTGCTTACTCTTAGCGATAATTGTTTCCATTCAGAAAATTCAGTTGAGGCAAAGAACTTGTTGAAAAATAACAACTACCCCATGAAATCAATAATAGTATCATTAATAAACGTCAAAGAACAGATAGGCAGGATATATTGCCGAAAGAAATGTGTTACTATTTTAAATTTCCATATCTCTCATATAAAATGAAAAAATGTTTATACACTGATTTTCACACGTTTGCTTTTTACAATTTGAAAACTACAGAAAAATTATTCACGCAGGTAAAAGATGAGATACCAGCTAAATCAGATTCATGTGTAATATACAGTATTCCCTGTAAATGTGGAAAATGCTATATAGGGCAAACTGAACAATACCTAAAAACCAGAATATATCAACACAAATATGACTACTATGAAGAGAATAGAAATAAAAAAGAAACAACAGCACTTGCTCCACATCATTTTGAATCGTCGTGCAATTTTGATTTCGATTCAGTAACCATTTTGGAAAAAGAGATGCCTTATTCAAAGGGATTTTTGGGAGAAATGATTCGTGATAATTGCGTAAACCAAAAAAGTGATACACAAAACCTGACAAAAAGTTACACCCATATTCTAGAAAGGTTCATAAAAAACAGATTTCTGAATAATGAATAAGGATTTGTTTTGTTTTGTTTTTTTCGTTTCTTTATCTACGTAGCGCTGGAATATTTCATGTGATATGATCAGTTGCATATTGACCAAACACGGTTGTGTGTTGTTTCATTTTAACGTGTCTGTATTTGTTTATATACAATTTTAAAGTTTTTGATGTGTAATTTGTGCCAATGTGTTTTTATCGACCAGAGTTTGTATCGACTACTCAACAGTTTTTCAGTTGAATCCATGAGCGGAAAAAACTTAGTTTTAAAGGTGGGTCATAGATTTGCTCTTTGTTCCAATTCATACGTGAATATTGTCATTTAAGCTTTGAAAAAGGAATAAATTAATTCCGAAACGTCAGCGATAAAGAATTAGTTTTACTCCCTGGTCCTAATTCCCGTTAAATCCAACTATATTCAATTCTTGAGACGATGAATCATTTATCAACATTATATAGAATGTAATAAATATCTTTAGCAAAATTCCATTGATAGGATTATTTTAATATATTTCAACCATACTTTTTGTTACACCCTGTATATATAATATTCAAATTAGTAATTCCGAAGCTCCAAACCTCAAAGGCTTCAACTAATCATCAACGAAGTCGATTTTCCGAATTGACGAAATCCACGGGGATTATACCGTAACATATATGCCAATCCACCGCTAGTCAAACTTTGTTGTTCTCCTGGGAAACCGGATAGTTTTGCGAACACCTTGAATAATATCGAACAAACTTCGTTATCAACTTGTTTGATTACTTGTCTCCCAATATATCGTCTGGCAAATTCAACACGCAATATCAGTTATCGACTGAGTAGAATATTGTTAGATGGACCTCTGGAAAAATCGGCGCCATATCGGAGAACGTCATATTTACAGAGCCGTTCAGGATAAAAAGCAATGATAGTTAGGCACGAGCAAGGACACATAATTTACAGTTTATAACTTTTCAATAAACAGAGTGGTCCATAGAAAAGAGCGCATCCGGATTAACTGAAAAATACATTTTGTTTTGAAGACTGTCGAAGATAAATTCTAGATTATAGGGGAGGGGTCGATATAGCTCTTCAAGCCTTTCCGTACCTCGACCTGCAATGTCTTTTGTATATTACCCTCCATCCATCCAAGACCCGGGATTCCGATACTCCTTGCGAAGCGTATCAGTTTCCTGGGAGCTATCCTGATATCTGGGGGCGTTTATGAAACCCTTTTGCAAAACATCGCTTGGCAGTCGCAAAAGAGGTATTCTGCAGTTTCAGCAAAGTTCTCGCAGTAACAGCACAGTTCACTGTTTGATCTATCAATTTTTTTGAGGTGATACCTTCGAGGACAATGTCCATTGAGCAGTCCCGCTACCAGTTTCAAGTCTTTCTTATCCAATTCGAGAAGCTGTTCAGCTTTCTTTGACGATGTGCTCAGAAGCCTATTCGCTTGTCTCTGCCCTGGAACCTCATTCCAGTGGGTTTTTATTTGGTCAGCTCCCTAGCGCTGAAGTTCTCCGTTGATGTGGGCTTTGGGAAGACCACAGAAGGGTTCCGGGCCAGAAAATTGAGTGTTGGCGCCTTCCTTGGCAAGGCTGTCCGCTTCTTCATTGCCTTCCATTCCCTTTTGACATGGCACCCACATCAGTATACCTTACTGGTGCATTTTTTTCTAGTTGAGGCCTGTTCGTTGTGAATATATAGTGGTTGTTTGTAACCACTTTATAATCCACTTCAAAGTCATGCCTAGCTGGCATAATATCTGATGACTTGTATTTGGATCCTAGGGGAATATTTTCCAGAATCTTCAGATGTCTATTCAGATTTCCAGCGTTCAAGTTTGATGCTTGGTACAGTCTGGATGCACTTTTGCCACTTCTTTCATTGCACACAAGTGCAGTGGCGAAAGATTCAGCATTACCTCTAGTGCTGCAGTGGGGCATCTGGATGGGCCCCGAGTATAGAATCACAATCAACTGCGGACATAGTCTGGTATACAGACGGTTCAAAGACAGTTGAAGGAACGGGAGCAGGAATACATGGGGGGAGGCCAAGAAGGGAGTACATAATACCACTTGGCAAATGCTCCACGATATTCCAAGCTGAAACACATGCTATCATGGTATGCATTCAGAAGAATTCAGAAAGTGATTATAGGAAAAAACACATCTACATTCTATCTGACTGTCAAAGTGCTATCAAAGCACTAAAGTCTATACAGATAAAGTCCAAACTGGTCTGGGACTGCCTCCAGATCCTCATCGAGCTGGCAAAACACAACAAGATCACCTTGATGTAGGTGCCAGGTCATAGAGGCATTGAAGGCAACGTCAAAGCGGACCAGCTAGCTAGACAAGCATCTGAAACGCTATTCACAGGGCCAGAACCTGCACATGGGATAAGCAAAAACCGATGCAGGACCCTGATCGACGAGTGCATAAAAAGAAGACACCAACACTATTGGGATCAAACTGTCGGGCAAATACCCAGCAAAGTCATGGTAGGGCATCCAAACCGGACCCTGACGGCTGACCTTCTGAACCTGAACAGAACGAAGGCTCGTATGATAATAGGTCTGTTGACTGGACACTGCGGCCTGAGAAAACACCTGAACACCATGGGAGTACGCAGGGAAACCGTGGAGTGTAGGCTATGTGATGAGGAGGAGGAAACAGCCTCTCATATTATCTTCGACTGTGACGCCCTAAGTAGTAGGCGACACAGAACCTTTGGAGAGATCTGCCCGGAAACAGGCATGAATCCGAAGAACCTTATCAACAGGCTTCCAAACCTAATTGAAGGCACAAACCTGTTTGAATGAGGAACCACTGACGACAGAGTGATACAATAGACCCCAGCTGGTCGCAGTGTCAAGGGAATCTAAGTGCCAACCATGTCTCTGGCTCGTCAGCTCTCAACCAACCAACCACCACCACCGCTGCAGGGGGCACGTGAATATTGCCCCTGTGATTCCTAGACAGGCTAACCGTTGCACTTGGCCCCCATACTAGAGAGGCATGGGTGACCATGGGTTTGATAATCGTTTGATAATCTTTTGATATACCCAGTATATGCAAAGATTTGATCTGCGATGTCAAAATACAGAACCCACGTGGATTTTCACTAATAAAAATAATATGAAATCAGTTTCGGAAATTTATTATTTCTTCACAAGAAGAATATATTGAATGAGTTGAGAATTTCAACATTGAGGATCATTTGGGTCTGATCGTTAGCTTTGATACTAAAAATGGTACACAAAACACTAATCTGCCACAAAAAATAAAAGATAGGAACATTAATAACACTGTTCTGTATCAACTGAAACATTACTTCTTCTGTGAAAACTTTGCAAATGTATATGACTCCTGTGATAATGTGAATATTGCTCACAGTTCTATTTCAAATATTATAAGTATTGGTGTAAGTATTCTGTCCCATTGTGACAAATACTGTACAGGGAAACATGAAATCCAAACCTAAAATCCCCTGGATTACAAATGGAATTATGATAATGAGCAAACAGCTGAAAGACATGTACTGGATTGAAAAAACTTTCAATTGTGAGAAGTATGAGGATCAATATAGGGGGGCAAAGAAATTATACGTGCAAAAATCAGCAATTCATAGATAGCAGGTCAATAACAGAGAGACTAAATTCAAATATTATTAATATTGTTATTTATTGGTCTATTTGCGCAATCTAAAACATTCTTCAATAGTTCATGGCTAGGGTACTTCATTGTTTCTTGATGACGAGCATATCCTAGGTACCAGAGTACTGCAAATATTGGAAGAGCATCCCACTGTTCTTGCTCCACTTTTGCAGGTACAGTGGTAGCCAAGGATACGTCCATTTGAAGGTGCATCAGGAATAATACTAAAGGATATCCACAGTTGATACTTCATAGCATTGCTAAATCTGGACGCTATGCGGCAGCGTAATAGCCTAGGTTCAGGATTACACATATCAATTTCAAATAGAAACAATAGAGTACCCTAGCCATAAACTATTGACAAATGTTTTAGATTGCGCAAAAGAACAATCAATAACAATATTGGGTTTAGGTTATTGTTTGTTTTTTGAGAGTTCCATCATGTAAATTGTTGATTATGTTATTCATAACTAATTAGTTTCAATTTCGATTTGATATATTATAATTTCCATAATATTAATTGACTTTTTTTGTCAGTCGTTATTTATATATCGATTGTTTTTTAGTCCATACTGTTGTTGCGTGTTGTTTGTAATGTTCATCCTATCAAATAATTGATTTCGAAAAGTTTTATGATAGAATTGATTGTGTCGAAAGGTTCCATGAAATGTTGTTAAATCGATAGGTTACCCCATATATCGTAATACCGTAAATTTCAAAAATGCATATCTTAGAAATGCAACGTTAAAAGTTGATGAAACTGTCTTATACGATAGTCAACATTTTCAAAATGCTGTGAGTGAAATATGGTCCAAATTAATCGAACAGTTTTCTAGATATTCAATAAAAACATTGTAAATGACTTAAAAAAATGTTACGCACCCTTTATCCAAATGAAAGGTAATATTGAACAATTGAGTTCATCAGAATGTTACCCTATCTTTTATCCAATGGGCAGAAGCAAATAATTCCTTTTTTTGTAATCAAAAACAATCTGTCAATTGTTTTCAGTATAAGGGTACACTCGAAAATAAAAAAATATATATATTTCAAACAGAGAGAGTCATCATGTGTCATAATGTGAAAATTTTGAAAATTGATTATTTCTTCACAAACATGGCTCAAGAAGAATATATTGAACGAGTTGAGAATATCAAAATAAAAAAATTAAAATCAGCAATTCATAGATAGCAGGTCGTTAACAGAGCGACTAAATTCAAATATTATCAATATTGTTATTTATCGGTCTATTTGCGCAATCTAAAACATTCTTTAATAGTTCATGGGTAGGGTACTTTATTGTTTCTTGATGACGAGCATATCCTAGGTACCAAAGTACTGTAAATATTGGAAGAGGATCCCACTGTTCTTGCTCCAATTTTGCAGTTACAGTAGTAGCCTAGAATACGTTCATTTGCAGGTGCATCAGGAATAATACTAAAGGATATCCACAGTTGATACTTTATAGCATTCCTGAATCTGGACGGTATGCGGCAGCGTAATAGTCCAGGTTCAGGATTACGCATCTCAATTTCAAATAGGAACAATAAAGTACCCTAGCCATAAACTATTGACAAATGTTTTAGATTGCGCAAAAGAACAATCAATAACAATATTAATAATTCGATTTGAATTTGGGTTTAGGTTATTGTTTGTTTTTTGAGAGTTGTATGTAAATTGTTGATTATGTTATTCATAACAAATTAGTTTCAATTTCGATTTGATATATTATAATTTCCATAATATTAATTGACTTTTTTTGTTAGGAGTCGTTATTTATAATTCGATTTTTTTAGTCCATACTGTTGAGTTCCAAATTGTTGTTGAGTGTTGTTTGTGTTGTTTATCTTATCAAATAATTGATTTCGAAAAGTTTTATGATAGAATTGATTGTGTCGAAAGGTTCCATAAAATGTTGTTGAATCGATAGGTTACCCCATATATCGTAATACCGTAAATTTCAAAAATGCATATCTTAGAAACGCAACATTAAAAGTTGATGAAACTGTCGTATACGATAGTCAACATTTCCAAAATGCTGTGAGTGAAATATGGTCCAAATTAATCGAACAGTTTTCTAGATATTCAATAAAAACATTGTAAATGACCTAAAAAAAATTTAACGCACCCTTTATCCAAATGAAAGGTAATATTGAATAATTGAGTTCATCAGAATGTTACCCTATCTTTTATCCAATGGGCAGAAGCAACTAATTCCTTTTTTTGTAATCAAAAACAATCTGTCAATTGTTTTCAGTATAGGGGTACACTCGAAAATAAAATAAAATATATATATTTCAAACAGAGAGAGTCATCAAGAAACAAAACATGTTTTTTCGCCTACAATAGACTGAAACTATGATATCTTAACAAAATATAACTTGTTGGTTTTGAAATAGAAAAATCCGGGAAAACGATTTTTTTGACTATGCCCCGTATTCACCCTAATGTACTATCATCAATATGATTATAATTGAACATGTTTATGAGTTCCTATCAATACATTTTTATTCTTATTTTGTCTTATTTCGACGAAAAAACAGTTTTTTCTTTGTCAAACCTACCCCAATACGACGTTTTAACTTTGGCCGCTTATATCTCAGAAACTAAACATACAAAATCATTTAAACTCACACTTTTTTCTGATGACCCATCCTGCTATAACCTAATGGAATTTCAGCCAATTTGACCGAGAGCCAATTTCCCATATGCTTTCGTGCGGGGTTCTTTAATTTCAGAAACATCTTTTTTTTATACATCCAATTCCGAAACATATTTCAGAAACAAGATTTTCATTGGATAATCAGAGACAACTCATAAATAGTATATTCTATTGATCTTATTACATTCATTCATTTTTATATTAGTGCACCTAGATGATGATTGATGATATGTCCGTTTACTCACTTATACCTGTTCACTTCGTTAATTGGTGAAAATATTCCTCGAGTATTAATATATTTCTGTTCTATTTCAATACCACTTATTATTATTTCTATCATATAATATTTATTGTTGTTATTCATTAAGTATATTCATAGACAAATAGTGAATTTACCACGGACAGCGAGAGCTTTGTGGTTTCTCTTTTATTTGTTTGTGTCAGTCTTGATTCAAAAATATAATAATTATGTATTGTATTTGATGCAAATAAATAAATTTATTATTATGATTATTATTATATTTAGCGCACCTACCTTAGAAGTCGTTTTCAAAAATGAAATCGAATATCCAGAGGTCAATCATGGAGAAAATCAAAACTGCCCGACAGGATATCCAGAATCCAAGAGGCACAGCAACTAAAAAAAAAATATTTTCGAGATGAAATATCTGAAAATGACATTTTTTTAAATGAAAGAATGAAGTAAATATCAGCTCCAAAATAGATTCCGCCTCATTCTATGTTCAAAGTATCGTAATCATTTCATGGTTGCTAAGGGATGTGAACCAAAGAATCTGGAAAAGGATTTGAACTCAGAAATGCGCAGTGAATGTAAAGATGCAATGGACGAAAAAATTAATTCACTTTTGCAAAATAGAAAATGGAAATTGACACATTCACCTGAGAATGTAAACACTCCCAATGGAGGAAAAGTCAATTGCATTCAAACTGACATTTGTGAATTAAGCAACATGAATTTTATGTGTATAGTGGAAGTTGGTCTAGATGAAGATTCTATAAAGAACGTGATCATTGAAGGATATGATTTAGTCAGCTACTTTTGCAGAACGGATATGCCATGCGGTGAAGTCGCCATATGGACTGAAAAATGTATCAATGTTTCTTATGTAAATGTGAGTAAATATTGTATCCAGCAACATTTCGAAATATGTGCCGTCAGTTTCAAAAATAGGGGCTATCTCACAGGAAAAATATATAAAGCCATAGATAATAAAAAACCGTCCATGGCAATTTTCCTAGATCTAACAAAGGCTTTTGATACTGTTGACCATACTATTCTCTTAAATAGCCTAGATGATCTAGGAGTACGAGGCACAGCACAGGACCTTTTCAAGTCATATCTAACCGGCAGAGAACAACAAACAAAAATCAACACCATAGTTAGTAGAAAGCGGATAATAGTATGCGGTGTACCCCAAGGAACGGTCTTGGGACCTCTACTTTTTAATGTTTATTTGAATAATCTATTCTCTGCAGACACACAAGGTAGCATAACCAGCTTCGCAGATGATACTGTTATATATTACGAAGATGACAACTGGAGTGACCTGAAAAATAAAGCTGAAAACGATCTTATCCAAATAAAAAAGTGGTTTGATAACAGGAAATTATCTATTAATGCCAAAAAACGCTTTACCTACCCTTTTGTACTCTGTCCGTGAATCTCCCAAGGTTCAAAAAAATTTCAATAGGAGATGACTTTGAGATCTTACAACCAAAGAGCGTCAAATACTTGGGAATAATGATAGACAGTCACCTTAGATGGGACGTCCACGTGGATTATCTACTCAAAAAACTCCGAAGAGTACTTTTTAAGTACAAACAAGTGTCATCTATACTAGACCCTAAACAAAAAAAAATCCTTTACCATAGCTTAACCGAATCTCACTTGAACTACGGCATCATCGGATGGGGTGGTGTATACAAAACATGCTTGAAACCTTTAGAAATTATTCAAAGGAGATTTTTAAAAATAATGTTCAACAAAAATAACCGCTACCCGACCGAAGCACTATACAAACTGGCAAACGTTTTCGATCTAAGAGAACTATATTTCCTCAAACTAGCGACAACACAGTACTCACACTCAATAGAGCTGATCACTCACTCCCACAAATATGAGACGCGAAAAAGGAACAAATTCATTCTCCCGCTTATGAATAAGTCAATTGGACAATGCAGCTATCAGTATCTGGGACCAAAAGCCTTCAACAACATTCCAGAAAAAATAAAAAACGAACCAACAATTCATCGTTTTAAAAAGTCCCTAAAAAAATTTATTTATGATTCACCACCACTTTATATTTGCTCAGTTCTTGGAATTTGAAATTTGTAGCTTTTTCTTCTATTCTTGTTCTTTAAATTTTCTAATATACCAAACTCACAGTTTACATACCAATCTTACTTTTATTATAATATTATATTTATGTGCTATTATAGGCTTTTAACTTAACTTAACTATATTTATATGTAATTTTATATTATCGAATCGTATTTCATACTACTTAGATCTACCTGTATTTTGTATTTTATGATGTATTATATATACTTGCTAACGTTCGTGTTAACCAACGAAACCTGCATACAGATGCATGCATATCTCGATATAATATGCATCTCGTAGGTGCTGTCTATTTATTCATACACCTATTTTATTTTACTTTATATTCTGTAAATTACTGTAAAAATGAGTGTGAATAAATCATTTATTATTATTATCTGATTATTGTACTTAACTGTTACCAGATGCCTTGAATTATTTATATAAACCCAATGTTAAATTCATCAACTGTGGAGATTTCAACTCAGATATTTTTAAGAATGATTATTTTAATGATTTATGTAATGTTATGTCGAATTTGAACTGTTTACCAATTTTTGAATGGCTTACTAGAGTCACGAATACATCTACAATAATTGAACAAATTTTTTTAAACTTCAATTCGAAGACAACACGTTTTCTGACCACAGAAGTATATTACTTGAACTTGACATGTTTTCTGACGATGAGGAGCCATGCAATAACCATAACCGAATTAGACGAAGTTTTGGTGAATCTAATTTGAATAATTTTGAAAGAGCTCTTATGAATGAGAGCTGGTCGTTCCTGAACGAAATTCATCAATGTGGTGAAGCTTTCGAGTCTTTCTATGACATTTTTATGTTTCATTTCGAAACTAATTTTCCTAAAAGAAAATACAGTGTGACCCATTTGAAATGGAACCACCCCTGTAGAATACGCATTTTTCAGTCAATCTCAAAAATATTTTTATTTAATATTAGGCATCAGAAACTGTATCCTGACACAAATTTTCATAACTTTAGTTTCATTTCCAAGGCACTCGTATAGTTTTTTTTCTTTGTCAAAAACGGCAAAAGTTTATTAGGGAATTTTTGTTTTCAAATTTGACTACACCACTGAATTTGTAGTCCTTATAAATGGAAACCATCAAAATGTCATAAATAAATATTGGTTAACAACGAAGTTACAACAACTTTAATTTTGGAAACAAAGTATTTGATTATAATTTGTATTTAGATTATAGACATATTTAAAATCTGGCAACACTGCCGATACGAGGTAGAACACCAGTGAATTTGTACAGCAAAAATCCGAAGTCAATAGCTCATTCCGTTCTACAGTTATAACTCCTGAAAATATGGTAATGTGAGCGATTTGTGGTGTACTAAATCACAGCCTACTATTGATTTAGTACAATACCTATGCCTTATGTATTAGTTCAGCTTTCCCCAAATTATTGATACCTCCATCAAAAGCTTATTTTCATTGAGTTTTGCAGAATTCAAAAGAAACATTTTTGGTCCTGCTTTCTGTTTTATTATTCAATAAATAATTTTTATACTTTAAAACTTGATTCGGTTCATTTCGTTTTTATCGGCTATGGAAGACTGCTTAACTTAAAAATGAATTTTAAATTTTTTGTCATTTTCGAATACACTTATAACCTAAACTTGAATAAATTATTTCAAGGGAATATAATTTACAAATCCAGTGGCGTAGTCAGATTTTTATTACAAAATCTCTTCCACCACAAATCGCTCACATTACCATACTTTCAGGAGTCATAACTGTAGAACGGAATGAGCTATTGACTTGCGATTTTCGCTGTACAAATTCACTGGTGTTCTACTTTGTAACGGAAGTGTTGCTAGATTCCAAATATGTCTATAATCTAAATAAAAATTATAATCAAATACTTTGTTTCCAAAATAAAAGTTGTTGTAACTCCGTTGTTAATCGATATTTTTCAGTGAAATTTTCATGGTTCCCATTTATAACGACTACAAATCCAGTGGTGTAGTCAAATTTTAAAACAAAAACTGCCTAATAAACTTTTGCCGTTTTTGACGAAGAAAAAAAACCAAAGAGTGCCTTGGAAATGAAACTAAAATTATGAAAATTTGTGTCAAGATATAGTTTTTGATGCTTAATATTAGAAAAATTTGTTTCCGAGAATGATCGGAAAATTCGTATTCTACAGGGGTGGTTCCATTTTAAATGGGTCACACTGTATTATAATAACCAAGATAGAGAAAAATGGGTCAACGACTCTGTCACTGCATCAAGCTTGTTCGTTAAAGAACTTGGCCGGCTGAAAAATATTATATATATTTCCTTCTTTGATAGATACATACAAAATGGCAAAAAGATTACATTTCTTCTACAAATAAAATTAAAAAAGATTTTCACCAAAACAAAATATTCAATTCCGATAATAAGTCAAAAGCCTTCTGGGATGTTGTTTCTGAACTAATATAGAAAAAAAGAACCAAAAAATATATTTATTGAAAAAAATTAAACATCAATTCAAGATCCCCATATTAAAGCCACTGAGCTCAATTTTCTTTAAATGAACCGTGTGAAATCATGAAGAAAATAGATCACAGTAGTATATCAAAGAAAACTGTCGGTAATAATAAATTTAATTCGCACTCTTTATTCCTTCCACCTTATACCGAACAAGAATTATACAGTACGTTATTAGTAGAAGATTGAAAAACAAAAAGTCTTCTGGTTCAGACGAGGTCCTGTTATTTCTACTGAAGAAAATGCTTCATACAATAATACCTATACCCTATAACAATTCTAATTGACCTCTCCTTTTCTGAAGGTCATTCCCCTAAGATTATTAAAAAGACAAGGTTGTTCCAATACACAAGAAAGATAACCCAAAGATAATGAACAATTATAGGCCAGCAACTGTCTCACACTCATTTTCCAAGATATTTGAATACGCATTTTTAGATAGAATTATGAACTTCATTGATGGAAATGATATCTTGAGTAAGAACCAACATGGTTTCCGAAAGATAAAATCAACCACTACGGCTTTGATATCATTGTTCAATTCAATTATTGACTCTATTGAGGCAGGCAAATGCCCTGCTGTAATTTTTTGTGATTTAAATAGGGCATTCGATTGCGTCAATCACACTAAGCTCCTATCATCTCTGGAGAACTAAGGTGTTAGATGGGTTTCTTCAAATTGAATCAGTTATTTTTTGAAAAATCGGGAACAATATGTTTCCTTGCAGTATCGGAATAACGATGGAATGAAGAAAATAGACTTAGTTCCCATCAATATGGGTGTTCCTCAAGGGTCTATTTTGGGACCAATTTTATTAATTTTATTTGTCAATCAAATTGAGACTTAACTCGGAGAACTGGACTCTACTGCATATGCAGATGACTTTTCTTTGATTGTGTCTGCTCCTGGTTCTGTTTCTATGGATGACAAACGTAGCAACTCAATTGTACTTGCACTTGCACTGATTATTTCAATAACAACGATCTATTTTTCAATATTGACGAGACCCAAATTCTCCAATTTCACCATTGCCAGAATATCATTTCACGACTTCGATTTGATTACAAAAATCATATCATGCAGAGCAGCCATGACCCTATAAAATGTTTGGGTATTTATTTTGATGAATTTCTGGACTGGAAAGCTCACTGTAAACAGTTAGCCTCAAAATTAAATTCTTTAATCTACTTGTTTGTGAATTTACGTTTTGTGCTGGGAAAAAAACAATTATTGAGTTTGTATCATACTCAGGTGGACTCAAGACTGAGATATGGTGTATGTCTCTGGGGTGATTCCACAATGTCCAAAAATGTGTTCATTGCTCGAAAACGTATTGTCCGATGTATAGCTAGGGTATCTTAGAGATTCTCATGTAAAGAAATTTTTCTTCGAAATCACATTTTGCCATTGCCTTGCGTTTTAATATTTGGAACATGTGTAAATGTATTCCAAAATAAACATAATTTTTCACTGAATAGTAATATCCATAATGTCTACACAAGAAGGAGAGGTTTATTCCATATTCTTTACGCAAGATTCAAAATAACTTCAGTTTCTCCAAACTATCTTGGACTGAAACTGTTCAATCTCTTACCTGATATGACCAAAAACAGTATAAATATTTTGGTTTTCAAACGTAGACTAAGAACTTTTTTACATGAAAATTGCTTCTATAGTGTCGCTGAATTTCTCTCTCTATGAGTCTTTGACTAAATCAAATCAATTTGACTATTCCTATAAAATTTTGAAAATTATCTCACAGAACAATAAATGATTATTATTTTTATCAGAATCTTTAGGCTATTTATAATCGACGGGTATATCATATAATTTTTCTCTTACTCACTCTTCATAGGTTACAAATAAACCAAGCATCTGAAAACCCATCCTGCGCATTTTTCGAATGCTAGGCTCATATTTTTCCGTAAATGAATTATCGATAAAAGGCGAAAACAGAATAATAAACAAAAGAAAAACGAACTTGACCCAGATGTGAGCATTTGGGAGTAGTATAAAAGTTTGTTCAGCTGAAATAGCAAATATTAACTTTGTCGGCAGGATAATGTCGACGTTATATCTAGAGAGTGCAATCTCTACTGAAACGAAACTCCAGCAAATGGACCGGAAGAGGTATTAAATAGACCTGAACATATATCACTTTTACTATACGATTCCATATAAACCCTAGTGAAGAGGATGTTATGACCTCTTCAAGGGGAAATATAGATAACGAACAACAAATCAGTCTCATGCTCTGTGATGAAAACGAGGGTTTTCATAAAAAGGAAAATCATCCACATCTGGATAACCAGCAAACCGTTTACTAGCATTTACTAGTGTGAGTTGGAAAGGCTTGATTCATCAATTATTTTCAGTCTTTCAATTCCTGATGGAGAGGTTGTTATGACCTCTTGATAGGGAAATATAGATAACGAACAACAAATCAGTGTCATGCTCTGTGATGAAAACGAGGGTTTTCATAAAAAGGAAAATCTTCCACATCTGGATAACCAGCAAACCGTTTACTAGCATTTACTACCGTGATTTGGAAAGGCTCGATTCATCAATTATTTTCAGTCTTTCAATTCCAATTGATATAATCTCTTATGAAATTTGTTATTATTACGTTGATATCAAACAGGCGGTTGCCCACTGTAAATTCAATCTCTAGATTGGAAAAAATCTTGATCCTGCTAGTGGAAGTGCTGACTCTAGACACTTTTCATATTTTCTGACAAACTCATAATTCTTTTCAGTAATCAAAATGTGTTCTTAGTTTTCTTTCAGAAAGGGTATGTACTATTATAATTATAATAAGAGATGAAATACCAGATTGAGCTTTTCAACGTATATAATTTTATTAAGCTCTTATTCTGAATGAGAATACTCTGTTTGATGAAATTCTAACTGAGGTAATTTGGAAAAATTTAAAATTCCAAGGTCCTCAAGAGGTTTCTCACTTATACAAAAATTCTTCTGTTTGAATTCTAAGAGAACCGCAGAATAGTTTTCGATTTTGCCTATCGTTGCCGGTAATTATAGTTCCGTATTTCTCCCATGATTTAGTTCTCAACCGACGAAAAAAAAGAGGAGGTTTTCTAGTCGACGCGTATTTTTTTTTTACACGCTTTCTATTAGCTTCACTTGTATGTTTGTTTGTTTGTTTGCAACCGACTCCTTTTGGGCGCGATTTTGAATCACTTCTAGACGTACGAATGATTTGAAATTTGGCTGGTGTACATAATTCCGTTGACAATGCATCAAGAAATTTTTGTTTGAAAAAAAAACCAAAATGGTGGATCCAATATGGCGGACGAGTTTTGTGATTATGGTCCGATTCTATTCAAAATGTGTGTATTGGGGTCAATATCAGATTTTTTTGAAAAAAAAACCAATGGGGCTCCAAAATGGTGGACGTTGATTATGTATTTATTATGTATGGGATTATGGGTCCAATATCATGATTCAAAATTGAAATTCGATCGCCAAAGGGGCGAGTTTGTGATTATGGTCAAGTTCAAAATTTATGGGTTGGTCGAGATCATGATAATCCTGTCATAATTGAAGGATTCAAGATGGCGGCTCCAAAATGGCGAACGAAATTGGAGAATAATAGTTAAAAAAATTAAATAATAATAATAATAGTTTGAAAAACTAAAAAACACGCGTTAATAGAAAAAAAAACTGAAAAGTTGAAAATAAATAATAGTTTAAAAACTAAAAAACACGCTTCAATAGAAAACTAAACTAAAAAGTAGAAAATAATTTTTAATGAGTTCTAAATAAGGATATAGTGATTAACAACAAATTTATTTCATCGTAAAAAAGCGTGGGATGCTTTTTAAGATATTTTCATAATGATTCTACTTTTACCAATATCTGTCCATGAAATATTAACAATTGACATCAAGCACCTCACGCTTTTTTACGACTAAATACATTTGTTGTTAATCACTGTATTCTTATTTCGAACTCATTTAAAAATATTTTCTACTTTTTGGTTTAGTTTTCTATTAAAGCGTGTTTTTAGTTTTTAAACTATTATTTTTACAAGCATTCATTCAACTTGCATCGGTCGTATGTCATGCTGTCATTCTTTCCGGTTCAAAATTTGTAATCCATTTTTGGACCACTTGCCGACATCCGATTGAGCTGAAATTTGGCAGGTGTTCATAATTCCGGTAACGATGCATTATGAAGTCTCTGTTGGAGAAAAAAACAGAATAGTTGCTCCAAGATGGCGAACGAGTTTTGTGATTATGATACGATTCGATTCAAGACTGGTATGTGGGGGTTTTTGAGAACGGAGATTGTGAATTTTCTGTCAAAAATCAAAAATTCAGGATGGCGGCTCCAAGATGGCGGACAAGTTTTGTGATTATAGAACGATTCGATTCAAAATTGGCATGTGGGGGTTTTCGGGGTCGAAGCTCATGAATTTTTTGTCAAAATTTATGGAATTGAAATGGCGGCTCATGGAATTTTTGTTAGAGGAAAAAACAAAATGGCGCTAAAAGATGGCGGATGAGATTTAGGTTTTTAGTCCGATTCGATTGAAAATTGGTATATGGCGGTTTTCAGAGTCGAAGATTATGATTTAATGCATAAATACAAAATGGCGGCTCCAAGATGGCCGATGATCTCTGTGTTTATGATCCGATTCTATAAAAATTAGTATGTGGGAATCTTCGGAGTCGGAGATTATGAATTGTCTATCAAAATTCACAAATTCAAGATAGCGGACGAGTTTTGTAATTATAGCCGACTCGATTCAAAATTGGTATGTCCGGGTTTTTGGGGTCGGAGATTATGAATTTAGTCGAAGATTATTGATTTTTAGTAAAAATTCTCAAATTGAAAATGGCAACTCCAAGATGGCGGATGAGTTAATCTTTAGATGGCCTATTCATTGAAGGACTAGATAGCTCAGAACTCACAGGAGAAAAAGGCTTCATAATAACGATATTTCATCAAAAATGCATAGATTAAGGCGTACTTAAGTACTAAAAAGCACAAAATAAAATAATTAATAAAAAACCTTTTTAAAGACAAGCTTTCATTCAAATGAACTGAAAAGTCAAAAATAATTTCTTTGGATGTGTGACGTAGGTTATTCTGTGAGTCATAGATTCAGAAGCTCGTCGCTTTTGTGTCCGAACTGAAAACTGCGCGACAAGCTTTTGAATCTATAACTCACGGAATAACCTGTATCCAAAGCAATTATTTTTAACATTTTAGTGCATTTGAATAAGAGCTGGTCTTTTAACAGAGTAATTGGATTTCGATTATTCGTCAATTGCATAGAATATACCTCAAAATTGGTCCCATTTGCTTTGAAAATAAAATTCCACTCCTGAATGTAGGAAAATAGGGGATGGTTGATTGTTTGCCCACTGAATTGCCACTCAATAACCGATTATACCCATCAAAACTTTGTGCTGGGTTATCCCATTAAGATAACAATTTTCTCTATTGAATAGGGTATACTTCGAAGTAAGTCCTCTTCAAATATAAAAAAACACCCCCAAGGGTAAAAAAAAAAGATTTACCTTCGTCGTTCTCCTTATATTTTTTTTGTCGCTTGGTAGTCTGTTATCTCCATATGTTTTCCAATGATTCCTGTTTACTGCCCTATTTCCATTTTTCAGATCTTTTGAGATCTTTTGTTACCTCACTTTTGTTGTTTCTCTTTCTTCCTTTCTCCTTTGCCATTTGTTCCAATTTCTTCTGAATTTTATGTCATTTGGTTGTTTATGTAGATTATTTCTTGAATTTGTTTGATTTTTTTTCCACTACATTCTCCACACTACTATCCGTTAGTTCAATTTTATATACATACTTCTCCATTCGTTCGTTCAGTATGTGTTCTAGTATTCCAGAAATCGGTAAGCTCAGTATCGAATTGCTTTTAAGGAGTTGCCAAAACATTCCTGGTTATGAGGAGAACCATCTTGAAATTATCACCGACAATGAGTGTCAAGTTGAAACATTAAATTATTGTCTCCCATTCTGTGTTTCAAGCAATCAGAGTGGAGTGGCTCAAGAGGCTCTCTACAATTCTCTCAGTTATGCTACATGATTTTAATGACCTATTCACAGACTGGCGCGTAAGTGTTCATAAGTGTTCAACGTGCTGTCTGGAAAAGTTATTTCGTGTGACGAAAACTGGGGACACGTTAGTCATGGAGCTGAGTATTATTTGGATGTTGGGGACAAAAATATTGTCTTCCGTTGTGAGATTATTGCCTTGACCGAATAGAAATGATATTTTTGCCGCTCAGAGAGGAAGGAGATACAGATCGAATATCTTCAAGACACATGTGTTGTGAAAAAAATGCAAAAACACGTCGATCTGTAGGCCAAGGAGGACATTTTCTATCATAACCTCAACTGTCACACCTCCCTCCCCGCCCCTTGGTCACTATCACCCATACAATTTAAAAAGGGAAAGTGGGTGACACATCATTGAAAAGGTAATTCAGCCATGTGAGTGTTCGCTACGTAACTTTTTATTTTGGCAGGAAAAACAATTGTTCCGTATTTCAAATTATGATGTTTCATTTGAAGCTACTTCGAACAATTCAGAAAAAAAGAACAAAAATTTAAAAAATGGACAATGTATGAACTTGAAAATAAGAAAACCTTGCATACATTTAACTCCAATCAATCCAAACTACATTAATTCAAAGTAGCTGCTCAAAGTGTTCTCTATTAACTGCCATACACAAGGCCGGATTAAAAGGTGGAGGCCCTGGGGCAACAAAGGAGTGGAGGCCCCTAATTATTTTTCAAACAACTTTTTTTTATTTCTTGCGGAACAAATCAAATTATTTTGATACGAGCATATGTAGGTATAATAAAATACAAGAAATAAATTAAATTACAGTGTAAACGAATGGATTCTTGCGAGCTTTTTTCGACGAAAAATCATTGATGATTTCGGTCAAATCCAGCATCCGGAGAAAATCATTCTCAATGCTAAGAAGCGATAACTCTGATAGGTGGCTTTGTCTCATCGTAATTCGCCTATTTTTTTCATTTTGGAAAATCAGCGCTTTCCAGTGCAATTTGACATCATCACATTCTCAGTTGTAATATCACAAGAGAGTAAAAATAATTCGACAGATTTTCGAAAACTTGTTGCCAGGCAATAGACAAGAGAGACCAACTGGCTCGAGTGGCTATTGCCAACAAGTTTGAGAAATAAATCTAGATAATTATTGTCTACTATATCGAACTCTCGTGTGGTATTCTTCAGATTATTTTTTGATGTCACGATCATGAACACATTTCCTTGCAAAATTATATAATGTACTAAACCGGTTTTGATTCATTTCACATTTTTCATGCGAATTGATGATAGACGTCAAATTAAAAATATAGGTTGTCAGACAATAAAAACAAAATGTCTCAAATTATTCCCGCGACAATTTTCTAGGTAGAATATTCCCACTATTGATTGGCCAAAACGTATACGAATTATTTGAATTGAACGTTTCCATTGGTTTCTAGCAATGTCAAAAAATAATCACCGTAATTTCAATGTTTGGGAATGTAGCTCTGAAATTTTGGTTTTCAAGAATTTGATAGTAGAACAGCTCAGATTGGTCTTCTTGATAGTCCTTTTTCAGAAGGATTTACATTTGTTGCGGAATGTCATCCTTCTCTTAGACTCACACTTTCAGATTTCGGGGATTTCTCTGTTACAAGCGCGCCACTCATTATGGACACTTGTCAACGCCAATAAATAGGAAAAACAGGTATAGACGGGCAAAGTGTTTGTAGAATCGGCAGAAAAATAGTCAACAGAATTTGAACTTTTGTTCTATTATGAAATGCGCACAGGGCTCTTATAAATAATTTAATGCAATCATATTCATAAATTGAAATATTATTTTATTTTGCTTATTATTATTGAATTTCATTGTGTATCTAGATCGCTTGTGTCATTCGAAGAATACATCGACAGAAAATCCTTCATTTAATAAAAAAAAATGTTTATTTTTTTTTTTTGAATTCAATTGTTTTTGTTTTTACAGCTAATTTTGATACGATATAATATTTTGTGTATGATGTTTTACTTGGTGATTGTTTCTCGCATATACACATGATTCATCAGATCGAAGATTAATATTAACCATGGATTTTGACAAGAATACGAAACATGTCTTTGAATGTTTAAAACGAAAAATGAGAGGAAAAAGTGGGAGAACTGCTTTTTCGTTGTCAGATTTTTTATATATAATTTTGCATATCCTTCGGTATTTGTTAGGAAATTTTACCTAACAATGTATGTTGTGGAGGCCCCTCCCTTGTGGAGGCCCCGGGGCTGCAGCCCCGTTTGCCCCCCTCTTCTGGCCATACATGAGTATAAGTTAGTTTCGAAACGTTGTCTGACGGAGCATTTCTGGAGTTATTTGACGACATTCGTACCTTTGGATAAAAGTTGACTTACTACGCCTATGTTTTGGTAAAATGAAAAACCTTCTGTTTCAGTGCTTATTTGTGCCAGTTTATTGTCAAGAGTACTTCAGGTCTATTAGCGAGTAAAACATAAAAATGGTTTATTGTATTCAGGATAGGATAGGAATAATTGAATATTATTTGAAAAATAATGAATGTGCCAACACAGCCAGTAAAATGTTCAATGACCCAAACAAAAACGGTAATCGTAAATACGTTTTGGAACGAATTTCATAATTTCGACAAACGGGATCTGTGGCAAATAAAAAACGTCAAATTGAAAACCCAGTAAGAAACGAAAAAGTAGAGGTAGCCGTTTTAGGACAGGTTGTTGCGGATCCAACTCTTAGTACACGAAAGCTTGCCAAATTATCTGGAGTACCGTCGGGCGAATTTTGAAAGCTCACAGATTCCATCCCTATAAAATCAAACTGGTTCAGGAACTTAACGAAGACGATTTTGATTGTCGCTCACAATTTTGTGAAATCATGAGGGAACTTGCTATACGAGATTCAAATTTCCTTTTCAACATTTGTTTTTCGGTTGAATGCAGTTTCAATCGCAACGGGACTGTCAATCGTCATAATTGTCGGTACTGGTCAGATTCCAATCCAAGAGTGTTCCATCAAGTACATACTCAACACCCAGAAAAGTTCGAAGTTTGGGCTGGAATATTTGGCGATTGTGTTATTGGTCCATTTTTTCTACCGGGTTATTTGACTGGAGACATCTATTTGGAATTACTCGAAGACATATAGAAAACGATAACCGATACCTTGAAGATCACCTAATATTCCAACAGGACGGAACTCCTCCACATTTTGCTGCAGCAGTTCGTCAGTACCTGAATGATGGATTTCGTAGACACTAGATTGTAAGAAGAGGATTCATTGAATGCCCCCCTCCCCACGATTTCCCGATTTATCCCCTTTAGAATACTTTTTGTGGGGCCATTTAAAAAGTAAAATATATGCCACTCAGTCAAGTACTCAAGAAGAGTTACGTCAACGTATTATTACCGAATGTCGTCAAATAACTCCAGAAATGCTCCAAAACGTCAGACAACGTTTCGAGACTGAATTATTCTCATGTATGGCAGTTAATGGAGAACACTTTCAGCAGCTACTGTGAATTAATGTAGTTTGGAATGATTGGAGTTGAATTTCTGCAAGGTTTTCCAATTTTTGAGTTCATACAATGTCCATTATTTTAATTTCTGTTATTTTTTCCTGAATTGTTCAAAGTAGCTTTCAAGTAATGTATCATAATTTGGATTACTGAACAGTTGTTTTGCCCGTAAGAGAGCGCCAAAATGAAAAGTTAAGTAGCGAACACTCACATGGCTGAATTCCTTAGCAAATTACCTTTTCAATGATGTGTCACACACTTTCCCTCTTTAAATTGTATGGGTGATAGTGATCAAGGGGCGGGGAGGGAGGTATGACAGTTGAGGTTATGATAGAAACATGTCCCCCTTGGCTTATAAATCGACGTGTTTTTTGGATTCTGTTCACAACACATGCGTCTTGAAGATATTCGATATGTTTCGTTTTCGGTGTCGCACCCATAATTGATAATGTCAAAAACTTTTATAATTCAAATCCTTTCGAAACCACATTGTCATAACCCCATGAGTACAGAAAAACTTTCAAACATTAGAAACAACAAGTTATTGATAAATATGAATTCTATGGCCAGAAAACATAATTCACTGGGAATGAACATACATTTTGAAATCAAATACTCGACCCAATTGATAAACAAGGGCACGTTAAAAATAAATAGACACCGTCTAGCCCTGGAATACATATGAAAAAAGTCACCCTTTTACAAAGGAACTATTAACAAATCATCTCCGAGGTACGCACATCTAAGTAATTTTATAGTAAACAAAGAAACTATAAATTATAGGTTTTGACAGCTCATTTAATGCAATACGACCACAAAATAGATAAATCATTAATTTTTTTTATACATTCTTCCGGCTACATTAACGAGCCATTAATTACTCAGACGGTGATTTATGTTGACAAGCCGAAAATAATTAACGTTAGGAATGTGACCAGAGGGATTCAACAAAGAACAATCCATGGAAGGGGAGATTGATATAAAAAGCGCGAGACCAAGCGAAATGATGCACAGAGGTGTTTAAATTTTCATTCGATTAACATGTGGTGCAGAAAGATGAGAGGTGCTCAAACTTTCACATAGTAATCATATAACAATATAACATATAGAAGTGCGGTAGCTATCAACCAAGTAACAGCTCTTGACTAGACAGTCATGAGTTCATTGACAAGTAATCGTCTTGCAGTGAAATTGCGAAATTATTAAGAAATATAATTCCAATCAAGTCAAACAGGAACTGCACGAGTAATGAGTTCACAAAGTGAATACCCAGTTAAACAGTATTAACTATTCATTAAAATTATGTTATCAATGCTTCAAGAACGAGATAAGACACCGAAAACCTCTAACCGATAGTTCATGCTCTCATAGCAACTAAACAATACAACTATAGTCTAAGATACAGTGCGATATAAAAGTAAATAAACAACTTCCACGGAAATAAATAAAATAGTATCACAACTGAACTATTATCGTGTAAAACAAATATCGAGTGAATAAGTGTTGAAACCTGATGGTCCGGAGTGAGTTCATATATTTTTCTGGATTTATGTTTGGGCAAATTGAATCAATTATAATTTTTATATGTTTTCAAATTTTATGTTCCCATATTTTTCAAATAATATTTTTCAACAGTCTGTTTAACAATTGATGGCATTTTTACTTATATTCAGTCCATTTGACTCTGAGAATGCCAAAAACTGACCTAATGTAAATCTCAATCGTTCTTTGACTATTTCATCATTTTATCAGTATATAGAACTGATGGAAATACTATGTAAGTATTATAAAAAAATTTGTAGAGCTCATCCAGTATCGAAACGACCTAATGGTAGGTAGAGAGGAGGAAAACACGAATGGACACGATTTGCTGTGCTACGGCGAATCTTCACCAGTGTCTTGGCATGCAGCGTTTGAAAGGTTAGGTTTGTTTAATTAATAAATAGATTGTGCAGTTATTTATTCAACTTTGCAATAGTTTACTCGTTACCTTGCCAAAATGCCCAGTGGTAAGTACTATTCAGTAGCGGAAAAAGAAATAGGAGTGTTAGGAAAGTAAGTTCTCTACGTCTCGTGAATCGCCTATAGCAAATAATTTGGTACGCCTATGGAATTTCTATCAATAGCCACAGTTAGACAATGGCTCGGGCATCTTCGAAAAAAATTGGTTGTTAGGTGGGGGAAGGCCAAAGTGGTCGTTTCAATACTGGATGTGCTCTATATTCTAATGCTTTTCCGAGTGCATTATTTAACAATATTTCTGAGATCGGTAAGTGTTTCTATCTAAACGCCTCACACTTCCTGTATTGAGAAAAAGATATATTTTCCCTATAGGCCGCTCCAGCGGAATAATCTCGGTTCGACCATCATCAGACAGTCGATGATCTTATTACTCAAGTTCTCAACCTAACAACAAAGGAGTGATCAAGTAAAGTGATTATTTCATTATATTTCAGAATTCCTCAGCGTTTATTGGTCTTTCTCGATGGAGAGTACCCTCTATAAAAGGCCAGTGGCATTACAACGGTGTTGCAGGTGTGGTGTGTTGATTCATAACACCATGTATATGGTCAGACATAACAACATGTACCATTATTGATGATTTGAAGTTGGAGAACATCGAATTGAACCATTTTGAAAGTACTTAATTTTCCCAAGATGTCTCTTCTAGGGAAAAATGTTCTAAATAATTTGTTATTGGATTTTAAAATATCACAAGATATAATCTGGAAAAACTAATCCTCTACTTCCGAATGTTTACAGTTAATGGTAACTGCATTTATTCACCTCTCTGAGAAGAGTTGTTTTTTTATTGCCTTTCAACGACGGCCTATTTCTGCGACCAGGACGTCAGCGAGTACACTCCTCCCAACCAGAAATTTTGCCGAATCCTCTTGTATCAGGGGTGGGGTTCTTCAACGAGCTCAACATCTATGAACTCTGGACCGCCATCTTAACGTCCCCGCCGAAGGACGGCATATAATAATGATAATAAATTTATTATCCACATATTATACAATAATGTTATTACAATATTTGACATATGGATAAATGGCTACAACTGGATCAGTTGTGGACGCATCCACCCCTGTTCTTCCACCAGTGCCAGTGAACAAATCAAGTAACTGAATTTGAGTAGCAAATGATATCTGAAAAAGAGGGAACTAGAGAGAGAGGAAAAGAGAGAGAGAAAGTAGAGATTGAGAGAAAATAGGTGAGGAAGGGTGGAAGAAAGAAACGTGTATACATTTGTAAGATTATTTTTGTAAGGATAAAAGATATACTCTGTATTGGACTCTGAATGTTTTTATAGAGGATGATAATAACGAAGGATCTAATCTATGCAAATTGTTGAATTGTTGACACAGACCGCGACGCCATAGGAGAACGATCTCTTGAAAATCATTTTCACATGCCTCGTTTTTTTTTCGGATATTCAAATTATGAACATCTGTTCTATAAATAAGTTTGTTATGTAAGTAGGGGGGTGTTTTTGTCATATAGATTTTATGGGCTAAACATGCAAAATGTAGAGTTCGACGGTTATACATATTCAACCATTTCATTTCCCTAAACTTCCCGGAGATGTGGTGATATTTTATTATTTCATGAACCAGTCGAACACAAGAATTTTGAAGTTTCTGAATTCGTCTAGATTCATCACTGTCTAAGCAGGGGCCATAAACTACATCGCAATGATTGAAGTGTGCTAATACAAGTGAATCACATAACTTTTTTTTTCAGTTCACACGAGAGGAATTGTCGTTGAGAATAAATCAGTTTCAGTGTGGCATATGCAATTCTGAGTTTAGAAAATATAAGTTCTTTGAATCTTAATTTAGTGTCAAGGATTAGACCTAAATTTTTCCAATGTGTTTCGATTGGAATTGAGATACCTGCAATTTCAAGTAAGACTCTATCCTTAATTAGTACTAAAGTGTTGTCATTACAAAATGAAAGAGATGTTGACTTTTTTGGGTTTATTTTACGACAGTGATGTCTCGGAGTATTGGATAATTCCTCCAGGTCTCTGTTAATGCACTGAATTGCTTCGGATACATCAGGATCCTGAAAAGAAAATTATAGCTGCGTGTCATCCGCATAAAGGTGATAGTTACAAAACTTAAGCGAGTCAAGGAGGAGTGATGTATACAGAGTAAAGAATAATGGGCCAAGAATACTACCCTGAGGCACTCCACTTGTAATTTTCTGGGAAGTAGATTTTTGAGTACCGATTTGTACGATTTGTTTACGGCCATTCAGATACGATGAGAGGAGAGAACACACTGTTTCACTGAAATGGAAGTATTTAAACATTGCTGCTAGAATATCATCATTCAACATGTCGAAGGCTTTCAAAAAGTCCAACAATATCAGCACCGATATTTTGCCTTCATCAATGGTTTTCAATGAATCATCAACGACATCTGCAAGTGCCGTGGCACAGCTATAGTCCTTTCTGAAACCGGATTGCTTGATAGGTAAAATATTATTATTACTAACGAAGTCTCTAATCTGAGATTCAATTGCCCGCTCAAAAACTTTAGAGAGAACAGATCACTATACTCTATAGGTGAACTAACTTTAGGCAGTGGAATTACTTTAGCAAATTTCCAGTCTGTTGGAAAATATCCCTTCAACAAACACTCATTCATAATGTGGACAATGATGGGAACGATTAGGGGACAGCATAACCGGATAATGATAATATTGAGTCCATCATTTCCAAATGCTTTACTACCAATATCATTAATGATATCAATTATAGTTTCTTCATTTACTAGCTGAAATCTGAATTCGTTGCTAATATCATTCATTCTATTGTTTTTATAAAAATTTAGTAGGTGATTGTCGACTGGTAAGTCCCTTGTAACGTTTGTAAAAAACTATTGACTGAAAAACCGACCAAAATAACAAAACGCCTAATAAAAATATAAAGTTAAATTACAATAAAGTTAAATTACAATACATGATGTAATTTTCAAGTCAGAGTTATAAAAATACTGAAAATACTTTTAAATTTTTAATGACTTTGGAATAATTTCAGTTTCAATATATTTTTGTAACTATACAAAAAATTGTAATAAATCAAGTTATCACACCCATTCATAAATCTGGAGATTACAAAACCCCTAGCAATTATAGACCCATCTCAGTAATAAACAACTTTGCAAAAATATTCGAAAAGTGCTTGAAACATCGTTTGATGAAATATTTTACCAAACATAAGTGTATCACAGAGAAACAGTATGGATTTCAGAAAAACATGAGTACAGAAGATGCAATTATGGATCTAACTAAAAATATTGTCGGGGGCTTGGATAAGTCAAGAAAATGTCTCGCGGTATTTCTTGACTTGGCCAAAGCTTTCGACACTCTGTCGCACAATATTTTACTTGAACGTCTCAATAAAGTTGGCATACGTGGCACAGCACTGAATCTATTAAAGAATTACTTACAAAACAGGACACGGCGAGTAAAAATTGAAGAGTGTCTCAGTGATCCACTAAAAACCACAGTCGGTGTTCCGCAGGGTTCAGTGCTGGGACCAATATTGTTTCTCGTGTATATTAATGACTTCGCCGATCTAAATAACTTTCATGGCCATATAGTATCATATGCAGATGATACTGCTATTGTTTTTATAAATGATACATGGGAAAAGGTATATGAATGTACTAAATTGAGCCTCTCTCACATCCACAGTTGGTTGAACCACAGCCTATTAACAGTTAATTTTCAGAAGAGTAATTTCATTACTTTCTCTTTAACTAGTGAAGACACATTTCAGTACATAGTTATTCTTGTGACGAAATATGCCTCAGAGGGTGTCCACAGATTGAAAAAATTAATAAACCGAAATATCTTGGCGTGATGGTGGACCAACACCTGAGGTGGAATGAACATGCATTATATATAACAAAGAAATTACGACAACTAATATATAAGTTTTATTCGTTACCTGATATTCCCAGCAGGAAAAACCATTCCATAATTTATAACTCATTAGCTGAGTCAATTTTAAGATATTGCATAGTAATATGGGGAGGTCTCTAAAACAACGCGCAAAAAAAATTGCAAACTACTCAAAATTGTTTGCTAAGAATACTCTACAAAGAGGACAGATTATATGATACAAAAAGTCTGCATAAGGAATCCAAGCAACTAAATATCAAAAACTTATTTGCATGTCATTGCCTACTACATACCTACCGTAAAACAAAGCCCGTTGTTAATCCGCTTAAACATTATGTTACCCGATTCATAGTAAACAAATCTATTGATTTGCCGATTTTCAAGAAAAGTCACTTACAAAGATTCGTTTTCTTCAGTGGCCCTAAACTTTATAATTCACTACCTCTATGTGTGAAAGAATTAAGAAGGGAAAAAGCCTTCAAAACTAAAATAAAGGAGCTCATAGAGTCAGATGAAATTAATGTTGATCTTTATCTAAAATTTTAGAAAAAAAAAAAACACCTCATATCAAATTCTGAAAACTATCTATTTTACTTCAGAAACAAATATTATTAATCACTGTTATGATGTTGTTCCGAAATTAATGTTGAACTGTTGATACTAGAAATTTCAACTAAATATCTAATACTTACCTCGTATAAATTTCTGTACCTCCTCGCTTTACTTTAAAATCAATATTTACTGATCACTCGTCTGAGTCATGAACTGTGTAAACTCTATGCATATTTTCTGGCTGGTCATTAACAAGTGCAAAACACAAGCATTCTGTGCTTAGTTTGTATTCTTACTGATCGAAGGAATACAATGATAGTTAGGTACATATATTCGTAAATGAATGATATATATATATATATATATACATATATATATATATATATATATATATATATATATACTTAATACTGACTAACTGTATTGTAACTTACCTGATATTTGTTTTGGAATAAACTGAATTTGAATACAAAAAAAAAGTCATAAACAATGTTTGCAAATCATAAAAACTTTTGATTGGAATTGTAGGGTTACTACATGAAGATAGTAAAATTACGACTCATCTTAGTAGGTTTCCTCAAATGTCTTGGTATATTACTCGAATTCTATTCTATTTTGTATTGGTAATACACTGATTTGCAATTGTATTCAATTGTTAACCGACGAAACCAAAAAGGAGGAGGTTCTCTAGTCGACGCGTATATTTTTTTTTATGTATGACCACGCATAACTTTTCACAGAATAGTCCAATTCCGATGATTATTTTTTTGGATAGGGTGTACTTCGAAGTTGGTCCCATTCGAATTTGAATAAAAAATCCATCCCTAAGGGTAGCAAAATGGAGGATATTGATCACTCACCCTCTGAATTCTGGTCCGTTAACCGATTCTATCAGGCATAACTTTGTACTGGGTTTTCCGATTTGGATGATTCTCCCTTAATTAGATAGGGTATACCTCATAGTTGATCATATTCCAATTTGGAATGGAATAATCCACCCCTATGGGTAGAAAAATAGGGGATGATTGATTTTTCACTTGTGAACATTGGCACACATATGTAGTTGACATTGGCAGATCCTCCTGCATCCGTCACAATGATGATATTCTATGAAAGGATGGAATTATATGCAAAGTGATGGAATCAACTAACCAGAACTTTCAAAAATTATTCATATTATATATCAAGAAATAGTTAAAGTAGATAATCATATTATTTAACAGTTAATAGTTGAAGTAAGCTAGGTAAGTAAGTATTTTGGAAGTAATAAAAAATTAAGTAGGTAGTAATCAGTAGATTTCAGCCACAAAAAATTGAAAAATAAAAACTTTTTAACAAAAAATTAAACCGACAAAAAATCAACTGAAAAGCAAAAAATAAAATAAACCTTCTTAGTCTTAATGATAATTGAGCTCCTAAACTAATGTGAGTTACTAATTTTGAGTCGGCGCCAAACAAACTAGCAATTGAATTAGGTGAAGCATAAAATGATGGCAGGGAGATGCATAGCGGCGTTTTGATCACTTCCTCAAAGTAAAATAATGATCCTCGATAATTGTTTGTTTGGCGCCGAATCAAAATTAGTTACTCAAATTAGTTTAGGAGCTTCATTATCATTAAGACTAAGAAGGTTTATTTTAGTTTTTCTTTTCAGTTGAGTTTTTCGTCAGTTTAATTTTTTGTATTGAAAAACAATTGTAATTTTACAAACATTTTTACCAGTGTGGTTATTCTGTAGGGATTCTTTCATCTGTGTAGTTCCTGAATTATCGAATATATTGTTACAACGGTCAGAAGAAATATGGAAAATAGGATAATTCTAGTGACTTCTGCAGCAATATATACATCATTAACACCCATCAGATACAGTTATTGATTACACAAAAATAATTATATCTTCCTGGAACATTGGAATTTAGAGTTATAAATGAAATTGATGAAGTTTTCATATCCATCTATGGAATCACCAAAAGTTATGAAATAATAATTCCAACAACGCTCATTTGCGACTTTCTCCTGACTTTCGGTGACAGAATGCCCTTTTCCAAGAAACATACAAACTGCGAAGTTCAAAACACATTAAAATACATCCACACGAGTTGAACTTCTTTCCGAGCCAAATGTCTGTCAGCTTGAACTCCCATTCGTGTTGCGACCTACGCAAGTGATATATTTTTCTCCAGGCACGATTTTATTTGCATCGAAATTGTACCGGGCTATTCACTATAAATTAGTCACCCCTTATCGTCGTTATGAGTGCCTATAGAAAAATAGGTTAAATATAACGTGCAGATTTCAGTGTATATTTTTTTTATTAATTGGATACCCTGTATAAGATAGGGGTAACATATGGTATATTTTTTAAATCAGAAAAAAAGATCATTCCAAAAATTCAATAATATACAGGGTATCCCATTAGAGAAATATCCCTTGAAATCAGCACGCTACTGTATTTCTGATAGCATTTTATCAAAATTCACTTATAACCACAAAACTTTCATCTTTATTTTTGTTTTCTATACGCAATAATAACGATGATAAGGAGAACTAGGTGGAAAAAACTGTCACTCATATATTTTTTACTCATCATTCATGTCCATCAGATTGGTTGAAGTGGGTCCGACGCACTCTAAATGCAATTTTTTATTTTTATTCTAAGTCAAATGTACCAGTTTTTTTCTCAAAACTATGTGATCATCCATAGAATCCAAAAGAGTAAAAATATAGAGGGTGTTCCCTTCGAAATTTCCAAGCTAGGGTTGTTTCCGGTGGAACCAGAAGTAATAAGAGAATATGGAATTGAAAAAAAATCCAATTCTTGAATCTAACCTTCACGGTGAGACTGTCTCCAGTTACTTTTAGTTCTTATAGAAAGACTTCGTTTATATTATTTCGCAAAGGGAATACATGTTTGTGACAGGACAAGTTTTTTATTTATTTGACACACCAAAAACAAAAGTATAAACATTGAAACAATAAATAATCGCAGGAACACTCGGAACTATGGAATCCATGGATTGTCTAAAGAATACGTTAACACCTGGTATATAAATGAATGATACAGCAATTCTGATTGAAAAGGGAAACATTCTCAATTGAATATTGAGTAGAAAGATTTTTCTGTGAATTGTAAAATCCACGATAAAAATGAAGTTATTTCTGTCAGATGTAGTTCAATGTCCAGCGCGGCTTTAGCCGGGGAAGTAGTTGTTTTCTGGTAGACATTCACGAAAAATAACTTCATTTTTATCGTGGATTTTTCAATTCACAGAAAAATCTTTCTATTCAATATTCAATTGAGAATGTTTCCCTTTTCAACATGAATACCCCACAAGAGGTTATCTTGAACGATGGAAGAAAGTGACTAAAGTTTATCTTTCAGTCGCAGATGATTCCACATCTGATTTTATGAACATCCCGTTCATATTTTGAAACAAATCAATTCTGATGTTATTGAACGTTTTCCATGGTAATCTTCTCCCATAATTTTATCACACTGACTGATGAGGGGATCAATAATTGATCCTATCACCTCCACTATATCACCCAGTCGGTCCTTAATTCCCGAATTCCCCTCTGATTTTCCAGGTTGGCAGTTTATCAAACTGGCCTACCCACGTTCCTCGGGCCGTCCTTTTTAGAAGTAAATGTCTGTAATGAAATTATGGAGGATTATTCCTGTAATCCTAGGGACCCCAAAATTATTCGAAATGAACCCTAATCCTGAGTAATGGCTCTTTGCGCTACTGCATAAAGCCATTAATATTCCAGAAACTCAATTTCCGCAATAATAATATTTGCATAAGACACGATTACAATGTTGTTGATTCGTAGGTACAGCTCGAGCTACCGCACGTTGATCAATAACTTGTTCTGTGGTTGGAAAACAAAGAGAGTCTAGTAGTTGAGAGGGCAAATTGGATGGATAGATTTATTCAATCATAAAAAATCATCATTCACAATTTGACTACATCAACATAATATATTCTTCCAGTTTATTCCAGACAAATTTCCAAGAAATTTATCGTTACGATAGAGAAACATGCGGTATACGGCAGTGGCGTAGTATAATTATTTTCGTAACAGCGTGTTCTAAATTAGATTGGAAAATAGTGGTGAATTTTGCATACCATTCGGTATATATTTGAGCTCAATGGAAATATTTTTTTTTGTTTAATATAACACGTTTATAAAACGAACCAAGAGTATAAAATATTTTCCCCTAGCCCATATAGATTAATAGCCCCATACAGATTTTTGACCCCATGAATATTGTCCTGATTTGTGATTGTGAATTTTCAATAACTATGAAAAGCTATGAATGGGGCTATAAATCTGTAAGTGACTGGGAGACATTATTTTATACATCTCAGATCGTTCTAAAACGTGTGAAATTTTGTTTCTTTATTTATTTTTTCTACATTCTCTTACATACTTCATTCTTCAAGCTGAAACCTGTTGGAAAATCTGAACCAAATATACAGAAACGAAAGGAAGTTATTGAAAATATGGAGGAATCAGAAGGGAAAATAATTCTCACTAAGTAAGATCAGTATCAGATATCAAAGCAAAACTGGTTCTACCAGTGTAATTCGCTATAAATTCTAAACAAAGCGTTCTTTGTATGTGTCCCGAGGAAATGGGAAGTCACAGGACTGAACAAATGTAATTTCATCTTGGTTAATTATATGAAATTCCTTGGTTCTCACCCAAAAACAAAGAAATATCTCATTCTTCTCAGCTTCATCGAGTTCGGATTCTCGTCGAAAAAATTTCATCATTCAGGTAGTGCCCCTTCCCCAGTTTTTGGGCAGAACATTTTGATAGATTGTTATTTTTTTTTCCCCTTAGAAAAAAAATCATATATTTCATATTAAGAAAACAATTCAAATTATAATAAAGCTGATCTAAGTTGGTGTCCTCTTGCTTATAAAAAATGACGAATGCTTCTTCACTTATAATGGATTGTGATGATATCGGTGATATTCTGGAGTCATTGTACTCGTGCCATATGCCTGCGTAAGGGTGCTTACAGTAAGCCGTGTAGTGTCCGCTATAAGTTGTTCCATTATGGTTGGAGACAGCATACAAGTTGTATTGACATGGAGCTACATTATCTGCTCATAATTACTCGTATCCAATCCTTTGAGAGGAAAGTCAATGTTGACATTTAATTTTCCCATAAATCTCCCCAAAGGCAAAAATCGTTTCAAGTGAATTACTAATATTTTGGGGAATTTATATATAGATAATGACTTTGTGCATTTTATCGTTTCCTTACAATTACAACAAGTTGAGAGATAAGTGCCATGTGAAGTGGAATGAATAGAAAAAATCGAATTTGAACGGTTTTCTTCACATAAAGGATTCAATATAAAATTGAACCAGAGAAAGGTAGATCTCAGGTGAAAAACAACTACTTTCCTGGCAAATACCACGCATAACGTTGAATGATATTCACCTGAAAATCCATGCATACTACTTCCATATAATATCAATGGACATTGAATGCAAATGTTTCTTTCTGATAAGCTCGATTATGTTTAATTTATGTCGTGTTCACCTAACAATCCGCATACCGGTTTCAGGCTTCTTGGCCCTCATCAGTACGAAGTAGTCAACCAGCCAAAGGTCCAAAGAACTCTGGCTGAAGTGAGACACAACGTAAACAAACCATCATCGATCTTGTAACACCTATAGGTACGCCGGAAAAGATAAACTTTAACTGGCGGTACCTAGTGACAGAAACACATGGCACTTATCTCTCACTATATGCTAGACGGGCTTGCCACTCCTACTGAGAAGGAATCTTTTATTTAGAAACCTATCGAGGTGGGAGATTTTCGGAGTGTTTCTTTCTGTCACTAGGTACCGCCAGTTAAAGTTTATCTTTTCCGGCGTACCTATAGGTGTTACAAGATCGATGATGGTTTGTTTACGTTGTGTCTCACTTCAGCCAGAGTTCTTTGGACCTTCGGCTGGTTGACTACTCCGTACTGATGAGGGCCAAGAAGCCTGAAACCGGTATGCGGATTGTTAGGTGAACACGACATAAATTGAACATAATCGAGCTTATCAGAAAGAAACATTTGCATTCAATGTCCATTGATATTATATGGAAGTATGCATGGATTTTCAGGTGAATATTATTCAACGTTCTGCGTGGTATTTGCCAGGAAAGTAGTTGTTTTTCACCTGAGATCTACCTTTCTGGTTCAATTTATATTGAATCCTTTATGAAGAAAACCGTTTAAATTCGATTTTTCTATTCATTCCACTTCACATGGCACTTATCTCTCACTATATGCTAGACGGGCCTGCCACTCCTACTGAGAAGGAATCTTTTATTTAGAAACCTATCGAAGTGGGAGATTTTCGGAGTGTTTCTTTCTGTCACTAGGTACCGCCAGTTAAAGTTTATCTTTTCCGGCGTACCTATAGGTGTTACAAGATCGATGATGGTTTGTTTACGTTGTGTCTCACTTCAGCCAGAGTTCTTTGGACCTTCGGCTGGTTGACTACTCCGTACTGATGAGGGCCAAGAAGCCTGAAACCGGTATGCGGATTGTTAGGTGAACACGACATAAATTGAACATAATCGAGCTTATCAGAAAGAAACATTTGCATTCAATGTCCATTGATATTATATGGAAGTATGCATGGATTTTCAGGTGAATATCATTCAACGTTCTGCGTGGTATTTGCCAGGAAAGTAGTTGTTTTTCACCTGAGATCTACCTTTCTCTGGTTCAATTTTATATTGAATCCTTTATGTGAAGAAAACCGTTCAAATTCGATTTTTTCTACAACAAGTTGGTTTCTCTTCGCCATCTAAAATTCCTTCTCTAATAAACAAGTCTAAACATTGTGACAGACTCAGCTGGCCTGGTATCTGTGGAATATCAAGTGAAAGGTCCCAGAAAGGGTCAAAAGAGACAGAAGAATGGCCACAAGAAGGACAGAACAACGATGATTTTAGTTGACCAACAAAGTTATCAACCATTTTTGAGTTGTGCATTCTTAGATATCTTGTCCAAGACTCCTGTGCCTTTTCAAGATTGCTCAGTTTTTCATCAATTTCTATCAAAATAGGTTTGGGCTTTTCAATCACTCTGTTTATATCTTCATGAAGACCTTCCAATAAATATCTGAGAAATTCTTGGGCGTCCTGTTGAGCGAGGTGCGAATATTTGTATCTGGCATTTCAAAGAAACAGTATTTATCACCCTATCAGACAAATCTTCTGACCAAAGTTCTTCTATCACAATCGCAAATGCTTTTATCAGAGCACCTTTCATGCTTGATATGCTTGTGTTGATATCCCTCATATGCTCGTCTTTTCTCAGATACTCGAGCAACCATCTGGTGTTCAATAAACATTGTATTACTATTCTTCATGAAGCAGGTGTTGCCAATGTTCTTCAACCCATTGAGTCCGAGTGGTCTAATGGTATTGTAGTTACTTGAGTTGGATTGAGATATGTCAGAACAAGTTATTTTTTGGGAAGAGGAAAACAAATAATTTTTCTTCAAACAGATAATGAAAAATGGTTCTCGCATCTGAATGATACAAGACACATCTTCGCCAATCTCCTTTATACTATACTCCAACCACAAATAGGGACCTCGACTTCCGAAGAAGATAGTACTCATGTCAGTTCGCCAATTAATGCTTCACGATAACTGGTTGAGAGCATTGAAAATGGCTGTATGTTCATCCATAGAGTGTGATTTTTAGAGGAGAGGGATATGAACACCTCACTTATCAGATGGATACATGCAATGCTGAGAAGACATAGAAGCTCCATTCGCAGATAAAACTGTCAGAATGACAGCGGAAAAAGCTTTTCCCAAGGCAGGGTTCTATCGCCTTCACTGTGGTCATTGATCGAGGATAATCTGACTCTGGAACACACCATTACATTGTAAATCATGGAGTTTTTCTGCTTCAGAAATAGCACTCTTGAAATCGTAATCGATGACCTTCATTCAAGGTAGCCATAGGCAATATGGACCAATGGAAAAACGCTTTTGTCAATTATTTCTTCAATTTAATTTCATTCTTCACTCTTTATTCTCCATTCATTTTGTTTTGTGATAATAATAATAATATACTTTAAACAACAATAAGTTATCAAAACCATTACAATGATATCCATAACAAATTGCGGAGAGCGTCAGTAAATGAAAGTATACACAGTAAACGAACAAGACAAGGAATATAACATAAATTATGAATAAAACACGAATATCGACGAACCACAGATATATAAATTTATACAATTAGACATACAGTGGTCCCAACAACCTCTTAAGAAAAGAATTAGTCAAGTGTGTAAAAGTTCTTTTGGGTCAAGAAGTCTTTGAGCCTATTTCTGAAAATGAGAATATTTGGAGCACTTTGCACTTCTTCAGGTAAATTATTATAGATTCTGCAGCCATTGTAGTACAAGTTTCTTTGGTAAAACTTGGTTGAGTGCTTTGCCGGAAGTAGATTGTTCTTAAATCTGGTAGAGTAAATATGCTTCGATCTATTGCAGCTAAACAATGAAAGATTCTCATGAACATAGCACGATATTTCGTATATGTAAGTATCAACTACGGTTAAAAATTTATTATTTTTATGAGAGTGTCCCCAGGGAAGATTACAGATGGATTTTTGTAAAATTAATATTCTTGAACTATCAGTGCCAGCATCAAATTTGAAAGTGAAAATTCGCATAATACAGAGTGAGGAGTATTTTTTGAGTGCAGTGCTCCTTTAATGACCTCAAGGCATAGCAAGCAGATTTCAATTTACCACAGAGATTATGTTTGTGAGGTCCACAGTTTAATTTTTGATCAAAGATAACTCCCAAGATCTTGACATCGTTCTGAAAACTGAAATTATATGCGTTATTTTTACATAGCGTTCGATTGTGCCCTCGATGGAAAATAACAGAAACAGTTTTTTCCATTGATGAAATTTTTTTCTGACCATAATAAACAGCAGTAGCCATTGTCCGATCGATGCTAGTTTCCGTAATTAAGAAATTAGTGTCATCGGCATAACAAACCATATTTATATTTGGAATACCTTCGAGGAAAGTTATGAGGTCGTTGGCCAAAATTATATATAAAAGAGGTCCTAAAATAGACCCCTGAGGCACCCCTTGACTAACGCTAACGGTTTGACTGAAACTGTTGTTGATTTTCACTGCTTGCTTGTCAGGTACAATTTAATGAAATCTAGTGGTATGCCTCGAACGCCATATCGTTTCAGTTTCTCAAGTAAGAGATAATGGTCAACACAATCGAAAGCTCGAGAAAAATCAATACATAAACCAAGGGGAATCAACTTCGACTCAATGGCTTTGAAAATCTGAATATTCAAATCTGTTAAAACTGTATCTACGCCCCTTTTTTTCACGAATCCGTGTTGGTTACTGGAAAGTATATTATTTCTCAAACAGAAGTTTGACAGTTGTTCGTTTAAGGCTATTTCAAAAAGCTTTGGTATGCTTGACAGCAAGGTAATCGCTCTGTAATTGGAGTACTCATTCGTGTCACCTCTTTTGTAAAGTGGCCTTATCACGGAAAATTTCAGTTTGTTAGGGAAAGTACCTTGGGTGAAACTTAAATTTATCAAGAAAGTGAGGACACTGCTGATACCATATTTACACCGCTTCAAAATGTTGTTCGATATATTGTCCAGACCACTAGAATTAGACGGTTTCAGTCTGCATGAAACTACCTCAGGCTCAGTCACCGGCGCCAAAAAAGATGATTTGTCATTAAGTTGTATATTCGACGTTAGAAATTCTACATCATTTCCGCCTTTATCAGTTGCAAAACTGAAATGTCTAAGGAAATTATTGGCGACTACCTCATCATCGAGTTGTTCATCATTTTCTATTATTTTTAAGTTCAAGTTAATTCTAGTTCTTCGAGAGCTGTTTTATTTTCTTTATTTTCATCCAGTAGTGTTGTCATTGAATCATGAAATTTAGCATTTTCAACCTTCATTTTTTCAAGTTCTTTCTTTAAATTTTGGTTCATTTCAACAACTTTTTCACGTTCAATATAAAGTTTCCCGAGTTTGAAGTTCAACGTGGTAGTGTATGCCTCTTGTTCAGCCATTTTTGTTTTACATAAGTACCCCTCCTCTGTATTTACTTCATTTTCGTTCTCGAGTATTCTAATACTAGCGATCATATTTCTATTCATCTCGTTCAATTCAGTTAAATCATTTTCTAATTTTATGATAGCTTCGTGTTTATCTTTCGTGACTTGCAGTAGATTTTCGTTTTCTTTCTTTAGAGTAGTATTTTTAGTATTTACTTCGTCAATTAACTTCACCTGGTTGTCAATTCTCTCCAATAATTCAGTCTCTGCTTCAATCACCGATACCTCAAAATTCTGAGAGGTTTTTTTGAGCCGTCCGGAATGACTTTCTTTTTCTTCTAGAAGTGTTTGAAGTTTTGATGATTCATCCATCATAGTTTGTCTGACAATCTGTTGAACAGATAATTTTCTGCTGTCCCAGTTTAAACACATTTTTATTACAGCTTGGGTGAAAAACATTATGACAGACTACACAGATTAAGTTTCTGAAGTCTTTACCACAACATTTGAATTTACCATTCATTTTGGGACGCCTCTGTTCAGGTACTAGTCTTTATCACTACATAAAGTACGTAGCCAGTTTTTATCGTGTGTATATTGAAGACTTTTTAATGGATTTTGTTAAAAAGATGGACCAGTGAGTGATGAATGTTGAAAGTCAGAATATAAATTGATATCATAACATGGATTTTATATTACCATAAGAATAGACTCGTGTTCATTCACTTGCTAACACAAATTTGCACTTTTTCTTGGCCACGGTGCCTATTCAATATCACTTCAGAGTAGCGCTAACATTCACATTCACGTTTATTCTCTCTCAGGCAACACATACTACAAGTCCGAATTATATTTTAATTTTTTATGTTTCGTAGTTTGTTTTTGATGGAATGAAATAAAACAAAGTATATATATATATATATATATATATATATATATATATATATATATATATATATATATATATATATATATATATATATATATATATATATATAGGTATATATATATATATAATACATTTCTGGTATAAACTGCTACATTCAAGATTATTTACCATTATTATCAATATGTGTGAATTTTTTATGTAAAATATACATGAATAATTGCTGAATACGAATTAAAAACAAACATAATTTGATGGAACAGTGAAAAATTGAGAATTGTGGATACGGAAATGCAATGAAATCATTTTATCTATCATCATGGTTCCAGAAGTTCTTTACGTTTTTAACCAAACTTTGCAGATGTTAATGCACATATCGAACTTGTTAGTCATATTCACTAGAACTGTTGATTACTCATTCTGTTCAGACATATCATCCCATATAATTCGTTATTAAATTGCTTCTTTCCCGTGATCTTTGTGCCATAGAATTAAGATACGACATCCCAAATTAATCCACCATAAAAAAATTAATCTACAACCCCAAAAATCCTTTATGTCGACTTTGAGTTAGCTCCAACCAAAAATAACAACATATGTTCGCCAACTTGAATTTCAAAATGTTAATCAAAAATTTGATAAATTTTGTGGTGCCGCTGTTTGTTGTGTTCGAACCAAATGATATCCGAATTTAAAATTTGATTTTCAACGAAAGGTCATTTGCAAAAACCACCAACTACAAATCATCGCTATGCCATAATTCATCTGAAGGCTACTAATACAATTTTTACAGGCATATTTGGACATAACAGTGGGGACGCATATTTTCGGCAATATCTTCTGAATTAACACATCCTTCATATTTTGTTTTTATTGGAAAGTTATGATGATAAGTACTAGGTCTATATACTGAGCAAAGTATTCACACGTAGTTTAGAGTTTAACGCATTGTTTGTTGGCAATCGAGTGGGCGTGAAAACTGTTTCAAACACCACAGATTACGTTGTTCGGCAAACTAACTTCAAACAACATTTGCAATTGTCATAACAATCCATCTCTCAGACTTTGCATAAATACTGAGTTGTAAATTGAGAGCTCTACTGGAGGTTTTGTGTAATGATAACCATGCTTTTGGGTAGATTTCATAGACAGGGTAGAATTATTGTGAAAGAGTCACAAAAGTATTGATTATTGGATAAACTCTACAGAATTGGCATAAGTGGCAATACCAATGAACTTTTCAAGATTTTTTCAAGTGATCGGTTTCAAGATGTGACAATAAACGTAATTCTCAGTGACTCAAGCATGTGGAATGGTACTCGGTCCGGTATAATTCTCAATATATATATGAACAAATTACTCACCTTGGTGTGAAAAAAAAGGTATTTCTTTTGCTGACGATAGTTGGATCTCAAAGACAAAGTACAATATGACTTAAAAAAAGATTATGTTGGTTCAATCGGAATTCATTAATAGTGATCTATACATAAACAACATACTTACCTAACAACTCTAAATTACTCAAACTGAATATTCTAGACAGCGAAAAACACTTCATAGAAATCAGTTCTTACAAATAGTTGAATATCATGGAATAATCATAGACAGTCACCTAAGATGGGACGAACAATACGAACAACAACAAATATAATATAATCCAAAGAACGAAATTTTCTTAGAAATATTAATTGTGTATTTGTATTTCGCAATATTGGATCTATTGTCTGGGGCTCCTGCAGTAAGAAATCATATCTCAATATAGAATATGTCCAGAGGCGTTTATTGAAAATAATATATGGAGTTGACTTTAGATTCATAACTGATCGGTAGTATCAGGGAAATTTGCGATATCAAACAAATATATGCTGGAACTTTGGGCTTATCTGTTTCCAGAAATATTCACGAATGCGAAAAATTCAACTATACCACAAGGGATGATTTTGTAAATCTATAAAGCTCCAAATACATTGGACGAAAATGCTTTAAATATAATATTCAGGAAACCAGGAACCCGAATCCAAACCATGTACCAAAATGCAAGTCCATGCACCAAGTCCAGAAACAAGGAACCCAAAGTGACAATTGGCCTTTTTCAAAAAGTATGTGGAAAACCAAAATCCAAAAAGTCCAAAAGGTCCCAGAAAAAAAACTATGGAAGGAAACACCAAATTATAATTTTTCTTTTCATAGCAAGATATCAAGTGCAAAATTATTCAACCCCATTGACTTATAGCAACGCGAAATAATCAGCCCTATATCACCCATAAAACAACAGTATGTGATTCTAGAAAACAAAAATTCATTATAATATATCATCCCAAATCCTCGGAATATAGTCAAGCTCTCGGTTATTATTAAACAATATGAATCTTTCGTATATATTTTCAAAATTACCGGTGTTCAAATTCAAATTATAAATATTCTGTAAGTAGATGTGATTCATCCTCATAATTTTAATTAAAAAAATATGAGCAGCTCTGCAGTGGGTTATTTCATGATTACTTGAATTTTTCAAAACACACGACTTCTTGATTGTCTAAAACCAGTCACTTCATGGCGTATGACCACAATTCGAACTCAGAGCATGCCGTTTCGAAATCCGCTTACTCTGGCTGGCCCCAATTCCGGTATGAATATAATCTCTGTCTGTGTGAAAAAACTTGATTTTTCACAAGAAGTAACTAAAATTTCTGAATAACTGAAATTCAAGCTCTTTCGTCACTATTCCTCATGAAACATCGTTCAATTCGAAAATAGAACATACTTCACCCTGAGACCAATACTAAAATTATTATAACACCCCATACGGGTTGTTACACTAAAAAGGTTTATTTTAATTTTCGCTCTTCAGTTTCTTTTTTCGTCGGTTTAATTTTTTGTCAAAACGTTTCTTCACCACGATTGTCCATCTTGTACGTCAATCTGAAATACTTATATGATTAACCTGTGGTAGAAGTCCATTGTATCTCGAAGTGGAGTGGTATAATTTTATGAATAAGAAAAACACGAAGTCGTCTCCACAATATAATATTAAAATCGATTAGGTCAATACCATCGATTATTGAACATGTTTCGAACCTCTATAGTTCACTTCAGCATATAAAATTAGTTTTGTAGGTTAATGTTACTAAATTTTTTTATATAATTCCCATGTTTATAACGTAGACCAATTGGGAAAATGGGAATACCCCTTTCCAGGGGTGCGTCCCATACTTAAACTTTCGGCCCTCCCAAGTTTAAGTATGGGACGCACCCCTGGAAAGGGGTATTCCCATTTTCCCAATTGGTCTACGTTATAAACATGGGAATTATATAGAAATTTTTAGTAACATTAACCTACAAAACTAATTTTTTGAATTTTTTCATCTCCATAATACTTTTATATATGCTGAAGATGAACCTATAGAGGTTCGAAACATGTTCAATAATCGATGGTATTGACCTAATCGATTTTAATATTATATTGTGGAGACGACTTCGTGTTTTTCTTCTTCATAAAACTTATATGATTGTGTCAACATAGATACATATACAGTGCTTTTCTATAATGTCCCCTCCCCCTTTTATTTTTTGAATGGGTCAACTCAAAAAATTGAAACTTGGGATAATGAAATTGATGCATGAATACCATATTTTGAAGTAGAATTGACAGATGAAACTTTCAAGATGGCGTCTGGGCGACATCTGGGAAAAAAAATGAAAGGGGGGTCTAGTGACATATCCTTCTGAAGCTCCTGACGAATACTTCACAACCCTAGAATATAAAGTCGATATCTTCACCTACTACAAAATGGCGGAACATTTAATAATTACCTGCATACAAACACATTAATATCGATACATCTAGAAATATTTGTTTTTCTCTGCCATATGGCAATCCCAACAACCCGATGAGGTTTGATAGGTTATTTTTTGTTTAAACAAAAAATGACAAGAAATGTCAGTACGACAACGAACATCATTGTTCAGTTAAAATATTCTCATTTAGTTTTCGGTTTCACTAGTAAATAGGTACCACGAAAACTATCTCTAAAATGGTCAATTCTCGTCCATCCAGTGCGACGCGTAACTTTTTTGATGATCGTGAAACGTCCTATCTGTAGAAAATATTTGAGGGAACTTGTAACCAAATTTACAACTACCGGTAGTGTACAGAACAAAAAGCCCCCAGGTCATCCGTCCATTCCGGAAGAACAGCAAGTTCAAATAATTGGTGAGATGATAGTAAATCCTCAGCAGTCTACTTCCTCCGTCGCGAATATTTGTGAGGTGTGCCCTTCTACTGTGTGGAGACTTTTGAAGAGGAATAAGTATCATCCATGCAAAATCAGAATGGTACACCAGTTAACTGGAGATGACCCTGATCGAAGAACAGATTTCTGCGAAATTATGACGGCAACCATTGCAAGGCATCCTACCTATCTCCACAATATTTGTTTCAGTGACGAATCTACATTTTATCTCAACGGCAAGGTTCACAGACAAAATTGCCGTTATTGGAGTGACACCAATCCTCATATTTTTCGGGAAACTCATACTCAATATCCAGAAAAAATTAACGTCTGGGCAGGAATATTGGGAAACCATATTGAAGGACCTCTATTCATTGAACAAAATTCAACAGAGGAACTGTATTTGAATATGCTGAAAAATACTGTTGACCCTCTAATCACCGAAATCGTCGAAGCGAATCCTATTGAATTCGATATGGATATTGTATTCCAACAAGATGGAGCACCACCACATCACTACGGACAAGTAAGAAACTATTTGGATAATACTTTCCCCGGTCGTTGGATTGGCCGTCGAGGTCCTACGGAATGGCCAGCCCGCTCGCCAGATTTGACACCTGTAGACTTTTTTCATGGGGCCATTCGAAGCAAAAGGTGTACGAAACTGAACCTGCTTCAATTTTGGATATACGGCAGAGAATAATAAATATTTATAGAAATATCGACGTTACTGTGTTCGAAAATGTTCGGCGTGAAATATCGGATAGGCTTTTCTCATGTCAAGCAGTTCAAGGCAACCATTTCGAGCAATTTCTGAACTGAACTCAGCTTCTTTCCTCAAATTATGAAGTTAAACGTCGATGAATTCAGGCAATTATTAAATGTTCCGCCATTTTGTAGTAGGTGAAGATATTGACTTTATATTGTAGGGTTGTGAAGTATTAGTCAGGAGCTTCAAAAGGATGTGTCAGTCTGATTTTTTTGACCCAGATGGCGCCCAGTCGCCACCTTGAAAGTTTCATCTGCCAATTTTACTCCAAAATATAGTATTCATGCACCAATTTCATTATCCCAAGTTTCAATTTTTTGAGTTGACCCCTTCAAAAAATAAAAGTGGGAGGACATTAAAGAAAAGCACTGTACATCAGAGTAATGTTCCAACATATGAGGTGAATAACTATCATTCCAAAATCCGGAGTAGCGCAATAAAAGTCGACCACATTCAAGGTCACGTGGTATGGATTTCTCTGAGGAGAGTGAATGTGAGCAACACTTTCTATTCAGAATCCGCCTTCATTTTCTTCCTTATACCAAAACCCTCTGCTCCAGTTATTCACAAAGGCCGCCTTTCTAACAACACAGATTCGTTTCCTATCCCGGCGAGTGTAAATAAAAAATTAACCAAGCCGGAATTCCTCTCCTTTCAGAACACAATGTAGAACACACATCCTCTTTATGTGATGGAATATGTGAAGAGAGGCTTGATAATTACCAGGTTGGGTAATTAGGAGTGAAACTTTGGATGAATAAATTTGCCATATGTTTGACTGGGAATGAAAAGGAGTTTCATTCTATATGATTATGAGGCATAGTCCGTAAAATAAAGGCGTGGAGTGATAAACCGCTCAGATGCATCGATTCCATAGACGTACCGTAATTTCTGGGAAGTGACCCGCGACAATTGGAAAAAATACATTGACCATGTTATTACCGTAGAACATGCTATGTGGAGAATTGACAACATTTCTGAAGGCTTGATTGATCCAGTTGTTATTGACATTAATAGAATTGATTCATCTCCTTCCGACTCTGATACCAGTTGACATTTTTTGGGGGAAAGTTATTGTAAATACTGTATATACTTATTGTGAATAATTTTTTGACAATAAGCTGCTTTAAAAATAACTTCATTTGGTTGGGACTTCATACAAATCATTTTTTGTAATAATTTAAGGCGGCTAGCAATAAAATCGTTCTTCTTTGATCCCATTATCTCCTGTTTATTTTTATATAACTACTGCATTTCGCGTTTTCAATTTCCAAAATACTATAATCGGTGAAAATACACAACATCTTACTATTTTTCAATTTATTACCAACTAATTGTTAAGAAATAACATTATATAGTAATGTTTGACGTGAACCTAAATATTTTCATAAAATATTTACCATTATAATTTTTTATCATAGGGTTATAAGTATTATACTGGGTGTATTTTTACTCAAAATTCCATGAATGTCGGTACAATCCAATGAGAAACAGAATAGTTTCCTATATAAATATTTACGGAATTGAATATGATAATCAGAGAAGAAACATCAACTCAGGTAGTCATTCTAACTCTTACTACGATATCTAGCTTATTAAATATAATTTTATCTATGAACTTGAAAAATCATCTTATGACTTGCTCATGCGTAATAGAATGAATTGTTGGTTATGTCCTGTGTGGAATGTGATCTGGATATCAGGTAGGTGGTTTTTGCTCAAATAGTTGTAGGATGTTTCTTGGTTTCGATTATTGATTGGAAAATCCGGCTATGTTGTGTTTTCTGCTCATTTTGATTGATTTATATATGATGGAAAATTTCTCCAACGCTTTCCCTAAATGATTTTTCTTCGACTCCTGTATTCTTCCTCCCGTAGCAACCATCAATTTTAGTTTCCACACACTTTTGAAGATACTTTTCTTATTCTACACTATGAAACTTATTGGAACAGCTTATATGTCTATACTTAATACTATTTATACAAAATGGTTATAAATTCTTATTCAACCATTTTCTGTTGATATTTTATCATTTTTTCATGAGAAATGATTTGACATGTCCCTGTCATGTTCCCTTGAATTTCTTAGTTAGCATACAGGATGATCTTGCTTACATATAATTTTTATCAGTTTGAATTATATGATTTTGTTTGTAGATTTTGATGTCTATTCTTTTTATAGGTTGTGCAATCTAAATGGATAGTTGGAAACCTATTGATGTCAATAGAAAAGCTCCACTGCTAAACTCTTTGATGATCTGCGTCAGACATGAGATGGTATAAAGTTTCAGAAATGCAAAGTGCCCAGAAAAATTGTAAAACCACCATAGCATGTATTCATGTGATGTATAAGTATCATTTTATCAAATTTTTATTCTTTCAATAGTTAACAAAATAATGTTTCCAGTCGAGAGATGACCAGAAAAAAGTTCAATTTGTTTTTCCAATGACGAAACAGTTCCTATGTTCTGATAATCGTTTTTTGAATGTTCTGCCTGTTTGGCTTATATACTACCCAAATTATTATGTTTTGTATGCGATATAGATGTTGTTTTTGCGTAAGAAATATGTAATGCAATATTTCATGTATGATAATCGGATTGACATTATTCCTAACCAACAGATTCTCTACCGATACGATAGTTTTTTTTCTGGTGGATTACTAGGAAATAAATTCTGAACATCAAAGGAGATAAGTTTGGAGTTACCTGGAAGTCGTATATTCTTGATTTCATAAATTAGTTCATAACTGTTCTTCAAGCTAAATTTCAGAAGAAAATTACAATATCTCCTGATCAAGTTGATTGGTTTTCCGGGAAGTTTCACTAACGGTGCTGTAATGGAAGATACGACAGGATGAATAGGATGATTTTGTTTATGGATTTTAATTAGTGAAAAAAGTTAAGGCCCTTGTAGATTCATTATAGTGCTTCTAACTTTCTTTTTTTTTATCAGAATACGATGAATTAATTTCAGAGTTTCTTTTACTCCTGGTTGGGGAAATAATGTGGGATCAATGTCAACTTTTACAAATATATCTGACTTCAGGAAATCTGTATATAATTACAGTTTTTCCTTTGTCGACACGTGTAGAAAAGGTGTCATTTTCGATAGACTTTTCATTTCTCTCTTTCCTTCCCTTCATTTGAGATTTTGCAAGTTCTGATTTTAATATATTAACCGAAAATTTTCTGTTGATATCACAATCGGAAGTACCTACGCTATTTCTGATTCAAAATCATTTCCCAATCGTAAGAACTCTTCCTGCGTCATCTCCACACATTCCATGGATCATTTTCCATTTTCCAAACAATTTCATTCAGGAATTAGCACAACTCGTTTTCATTTATCACCTTTTTAATAACAATTGACCTTTGTTTCCATGGAATATTGGAAAAAGCAAAGGATCTCTTAGCAAGATAAGGCATTTCTCAATTTTTATTGAATAACTCGTTAGGAGATAAGGTATAGGGATAAGTAGATGTAGATCCAGATCTATTGTGGTTCTCTTGATATTCATATGACTCGCGCGAGCTCGTCCTTTCCAGTATGTTAAGGATCCCTGACATTGGCTCATTAACGTAGCTGTCTGCCTCTAGTTAGTACGGTTATTTCATATTTTAAGAGGGTTTTATTTTTCATTTTAAATTTGGGGAAATTTGAATGAGAAATTAGATTATGTATTCCGTCATTTTCTGTGAAAACCTTGTCCTTGCTTTACCTTCTCATTCGCATAGTATATGGATGGAGGTTACTTCTTCTGTCTGGCAGAACCTGCAAGTGGTTTCTTCTGCCAGACCTATATTTTTCATATGCTTGTTGAGTTTACAGTGTCCTATGAGCATGCCTACTATTGCCTTTACGGACCTCCTGTCCTTGCTCCTGTCTCTGTCCTGGGGATTGTTCCCACCAGCTTTGGGACAGTTTTTCCACCGTTGCTTTTGCTAAGCCGCAGAAGAATTCCGGATCGTAGAATGCCTTTGACGAGCCTTGCCTGGCCAGTTCGTCGGCTTCTTCGTTCCCTTGGTGACCTTTGTGTCCTGGAACCCATGCCAGAAACACTTCCTTACGGTTTGCTAGTTTATTCAGGGTTGAGTCAACCACACAAGTTTGAAGTTACATTGCCTGGCATACAATGCTTTATGTGTTGCTTGGCTGACGGAGAATATGACAATGGAGTAGCCGGTCCTAACCTGCTTGTTTATTTCTCTGATGCAGTGGTGTATTGCTGCAACTTCCTCTTGAAATACTGTGGTGTCTTTCGACAGGCTCACTGGGATCATTATCCTTTGGTTTTTGCCAGTATATTTGGTCTCCGACTCCTTCTTCGATCTTCGAGCCGTCTGTGTACCAAATTGATGCTGCGCTGATGGATGCTTCTTCCTCCCAGTGTTATCTTTCTGGTATATTGCCTTCATATTTTCTATTGGAGTTGTATTTGGTTATCATGACATCGCTGGGCATTCCTGTAGTTGGATCGGCCCTTAGCTCTTTCTCTAGCCTATGGTATTCTGTCCCGTGGAGTTTGATGATGGTGATGGCCCTTGCATGAGTCTGTAGGTGCCAGCTCTTGCCTCTCCCTGTGAGTAGATATATAATGGTGGTAGGTTCAGGATGACTTCCCTCGCGGCCGTGGGGGTGGTTTTCATGTGCCCTGTGACACCGAGACATGCTTGTCTTTGTAAGCCTGTTAATAGCCTTATGATTCCTGTGTGAAAAGTCTTTGGCCATCACGCCACTGACCCATATGATATCATGGGTCTGATAACCCTATTTGTCAACTATGACGGCGGTTATTTTTTTCAGACATATATCAAAAACTATAATAGGTAAGTGAACACAACTAAGGTTTTCTGAACTCAGAATTGGCCAATTGAATCATGTGCAACAAAATGTAGGTTTCCATTCAAAATAAGAAAGTTGGTATCGACTTCGCGCTCAACTCTATCTCTCAAGTCCTCCGAAGAAGTGGGTCTTCTCGAGTATACTTTGGATTTCATGTGACCCCATAAATAAAAATCAATAGGGGTTGAATCGGGCGATCTGGCTGGCCATCTGATTGGCCATTTGTTCCAATCCATCTCTGCCCATAGGTATCACTGAGATATTGCCAAACAATATTATCATTATGTGGTCCAGCACCATCCTGCTGGAAAAACATATTTCATCTGATGTTCTCAGGTGAATCGTTGATATTATTCTGTATATCGTTCTCTAAGAATTGTAGATATCTTTGGCCCGTCGAAAAGAATTGGTCCAATGATTCTTGTCCCTTTGATTTCCACCCAGACGTTGAATCCAAATCTTTTTTGAAAATTAGCTTCTCTCAGCAACCTAGGATTTTCTTGAGGCCAATACCTTGTATTATTCCTATTGAACATACCATTATTCGTAAGCCTAGACTCATCTGTAAACAGTGGAAAAACCATTATCCAAATCATGATCATGCAAAAGTAAATTAACAATAAGTAAGTCTCCGTTCTGGGTCATTTTCATATAGATGCTGATTCGAACTGTATTTATAGGAGCGATATTTATGTTTTTTCAATACTTTTCTGGTACTTTCCCTGCTGATTCCACATTCAATTTCCAATTCTCGCACTGAGGCAGATGGATAAAAATGAACATATGTTAAAACATTAGTTTCCGCTTCTTCACTGACGATAAAGTGGATGTTATTTTGATCAGCTGGTTCTTCCCTTGGCATCATTTCCAATTTCCTGAAAAAGGTCCTCGATGGGTGCCGTCTTAACAGATAACGAACAGCGTATAGCATACTAGCATTGACAGCGTTCTTCTGACAATCTCCGTATATCATCATCATATCGATTTGTTCGTTTCGAGAATAACGATTATTATTTTCCATTTCAAAAAAACTTTTCAGGAACGAAAGGAGTTGACAAGTAAAATTGGTATTTCACTTGTTGCATGACATTAATCGGCCACTGTTTTCCATGGTTCCACGGCTATCTTTCATTTCATCAAACCTAAACGGATAACTTATACAGTATCGGAAAGTATTTATCTTGGGTATGGTGGTTTCATGAGAGCGTAAAGAATATATGTTGAGAGAGCATTACAATTTCTCCTTGACTCGCTCGAGGAAGGGATATCGACGTCACGACACAGTGATAGGAGAGTCAGGGCGGTCAACTCAGGAAGTCAGTATCATACCAGCAGCAGTCGGGAGCATTTGTGTGCTGCAATGAAGAAGAATTATTGACGATAATTTCACATCAGATAATTTGAACAAATCAAACTGAATTATTGATTCAATTTAATCTGTCGGACGACAGGTAGATCAAAATATCTGGTGGCCGCGAAAACAAAAGAAAATTCTTAAACATAAACAAGAGCAAACGATATTTCTGTAGGACAATGAAAACAAAAAACTTATTTCTAACAGAAAAACAATTATTTCTTGAAGAGAGAAAAAAAATATTTACAAGAAAAGACAAACCAAATTAAATATTTTGTGTACGGAATTATTTTATTAAATGTTTGAACAAACCACAATTTTGGGCCAAACAATAGCCGAATCTATTGTACAATTCTGTTCTGGTAGCCGCAAGGGTAACTGGTGTTACCTGCGCACACAACTGAATAATTTTTGCCCTCAGTTCATCTGAATTGGTGGCACGTTCGAACTCATGCCGATACCTCCGATTTAAGCATGCCCCAGAAATAAAAATCGAGAGGTGCTACATCTGGTGATCGAGGTGGCAAGTTGATTGTACCTCGCGTACAAATAAACCGATCGGGAAATAATTGATTCGAAAATGTAACCACCGTGCCTGCATTGTGGGCAGGACAACCATCTTGTTGAAACCACACATCGTTAAAGTGAATCGGAAGAGCGCAAACTGCAGGAATAATTTGATTTTGCAAAAGTTGCGAATATTTTGCTGCATTTGAATTCCCTTCGATAAAAAATGGGCCTATGACGTGATCGCCTAAAAGTCCCGCCCACATATTTAATTTACTTACGTACTGTGTCCTCACAGCAATACTCAAATGTTCATTTTTACGAGACCAATAACGTACTACGGATGAGTTGTGTTTTCGATGAATTGAGAGGGACGATTCATCGGTAAATAACACCAGTTCTTTCATTCAAATTCACTTCGTCGGGGATCTGTGGATTTGTGGGACAACATTTTTTGCAATGATCTGCCACACACCCAAAATTCTGGAATTTATTAATAATTGAAAGGACAGTCGCTTCCGTAAGTACAGGTCTATCTGCAAAAGCCACTATGAATAGATTTCTAGTATCTTGTACAGAATTACCCCCAAAGTACCACTTAACGATCTGTACATTCTCTGCGGTTGTGTAAATAGGCGGCATGTTTCAAAAGGTAATAATTGTCACGGTCTTTTGTTTTCGCAACCACGGCTCGGCAAGAATGAGTTGAGTCGCTGTGCGCTGTGTCGCATTGCCACGTGGTCAGTTAATGCGTCGGGTGGGGTAACAGGAGGGGCGCACAGCAGTGCGTCTCTCTTGTTTAGGTGGTATTATCATATCATTGCGTTCCTTGTTGCTCGTGTAGATTTCTGTCTATACCCCAGTTAAATTGTTTCCGATACTGTATTGTACAAATTCAATCATTGATCGTTTTCAGTTTTGATCAAAAAGAAAGTGGAACATCATGTATATCGTTGAATTGGTAATTGAATTCTCCATCGAATGGTAAGATGGCCTTCGGTAGGTACCATTTGAAAAAAACGGTTTTTCGTTTCATAAAATTTCAATTTCCGCTGTGGGATTTGTTATTGATCTTATCGATGAAATTACTATGAGTTACTGATTTAAATTAGTATAGATTTCAACCTGATCAAGGCCTCATGAAATAAAAAAAAATGAGTTTTTTTTTTCAATTGTAAAATAAAAATTTGCCAACACTATCGTTTGGTATTTGAGCCGTAGAATCCGAAAAACATCGAACATACAGGGTGTTCCATTTGATAAATCGAAGTTGGTGGCTATTCTGGCGAAACCGAAAGTCGGCAATTCTTTAAAAGGGGCACATTCTCAATTGTATATTGTATAGAAAGATTTTTCTGTGAATCGAAGAATCAAGAATGGAAATGAAGTTATTCTTGGCCTCATTATTTATCTATATGAAATCTTAAACAATACTGGAATAGAAAATCAGATAACTATCTGAATGAAAATGCCAATTTTCTATTTCTCATTTTTTCTTTTGAGTTAGGGTCCTTTCAGAATATCTATAAGATGTAGTTGAATGTCCAGCGTGGCTTTAGCCGGAGAAGTAGTTGTTTTCTGTTGGACATTCACAAAAAATAACTTCATTTTTATCGTGGATTTTTCAATTCACAGAAAAATCTTTCTATCAATATTCAATTGAGAACGTTTCCCTTTTCAACATGAATACCCCACAAGGAGGTTATCTTGACGATGGAAGATAGTGACTCAAGTTTATCTTTCAGTCGCAGATGATTCCACATCTGATTTTATAAACATCCTGTTTATATTTTCAACAAATCAATCTATCATACCCCATGACAGGTTTTAATGTCAGAAAACACTAATTTCAAAGTGTCTCTCCAAAAGAAATGATTCTAACTTTTTCCATCTTTGCAAAGTGAGATTGCTCCTTGAAAATGTGTTTCCCATTTCTTCCGGTCTTCCTGATGATCGTGGAAGCGTGAAATAGATTTTCGTCGACAAAAATGTATTGAAGACCTAGTGAATGCGATGTCTCTCCTGCGTCAATGTTACGAATGATTTCTGGTGAGTACTCTCTTTTGGAAAACATTCTTCTTTGCCTCATTCATCTTTATGAGTTCTTAATTAAGACTGGAATATAAAATCAAATAACTATCTGAATGAAAATGCAAATTTTCAATTTCAGATTTTTTCTTTTGAGTTAGGGCCTTTTCAGAATATCTATGAGATGTAGTTAAATGTCCAGCGTGTCTTTAGCCGGAGAAGTAGTTGTTTTCATTTTTATCGTGGTTTTTTCAATTCACAGAAAAATATTTCTTTTCAACATGAATACCCTACATGAAGTTATTTCGAACGATGGAAGATAGTGACTAAAGTTTATCCTACCCAGTCGCAGATGATTCCACATCTGATTTTATGAACATCCTGTTCATATTTTCAAACAAATCAATCCAAAATTGTGTCTTATATCTACAGGGTGTCCCAAAACTCAACGTCATCCTTTGGAGGGCTGATAGTCCAGCTCATGACTGACCAGAATATCACAATATGACCTCAGTAAAATATTTATAGTTTTGGAGATATTGGCACTTTTATGAATTTCGTGAAAATCGAAACCTTTGATCAGTATTTCGAGTGCCGCAGGTACAAAACTTCATAGTTTAAGATTCTAATTTTTGTTATGCAACCCTGAATAACTCTCCTATCGATTACAGTCCAAAATAAAATGATTGCTACCATATCTGTAGAGAAAAAAAAGTATCTGTCTGATTCACGAGTTAATTCATTTTATCAGCTCACTTAGACTCTTCATACTGTGTACAATATGAATTCGCTAACCTGGCACATTATGTTGAAAAATTGCATATTCAGTGTAGTTTTTGATATGGTATAACATTCTTTATTTTTCACTAGGAGCCTATTTTGAGATTATTTCAATAATGAGTCTTATGGACAGAAGCACATTCTCAAAAGATGGCTTTATGAACATGCACAATCTTCATACGTATACTCTTGAAAACCCACATGCAATGCGAGAACAAAAGTCACAATATGGCTTCGAAGTAAATCTATGGACCGGCATCTGGAAAGGTACAATAATTGGCCCTTTTGAATTACCTGACATTCTAAACGGGGAAATTTATCGCAATTTTTTAGAAAACGAACTGCCTACTCTTTTAGAAGATGTACCTTTGGCAATACACAGGGCAATGTGGTTCCAAAATGACAGCTGTCCAGCTCATTACGCACGACCAGTGAAACATTATTTGGATCAAATTTATCCACAGAGATGGATCGGCCGTCTTCGTCGCATTTTGTGCCCTCCTCGGTCTCCTGATTTAAACCCGCTAGATTTTTTCTACTGGGGTTGCATAAAGGAGAAGGTCTATGTAAACCCAGTAAATGATGAACATGACTTGAGACGTCGTATTAATGAAGCAGCTTTCCAAATAAGTGCCGAAGGAAGTACAAGACGAATAAATAGATCGTTTTCTAAAAGATGCCACGCTTGCATTCGACTTGGTGGCAGGCAATTTGAACACATACTTTAATTTTTTTTTGTCTTCTGTTTAGTTGCCAATGAATACCTGCCACTTCAATTAACCAAGTGTTTTCATTCGAATTCCTAATTATTGAAATAATTTCACATTGAGCTCGTATTGCAGTAAAGTAGGAATATCTTTTTTCCTCGAGTGGAAGATAGTGAATGTTGTATCATGTCAAAAACTACACCGAATGAGCAATTTTTTGAAATAACTTGCCAGGCTCGCGTTGTGATTCTGTTTACAGTATGAAGAGTCTAAGTAAGCTAATAAAATAAATTAACTCGTGAATCGGGCAAACATGTTTTTATTATCCAAAGGTATTGCACCAATATTTTTATTCTGGATTGTAATCAATAGAAGAGTTATTACAGGTTGCATAACAAAAATTAGAATCTCAAACTATGAAGTTTTGTACCTGCGGCACTCGAAATACTGATCAAAGGTTTCGATTTTCACGAAATTCATAAAAGTGCCAATATCTCCAAAACTATAAATATTTTACCGGGGTCATATTGTGATATTCTGGTCAGTCATGAGCTAGACTATCAGCCCTCCAAAGGATGACGTTGAGTTTTGGGACACCCTGTATTTACAAAATTCCATTCAAATCGGTTGATAAGTGAAGGAGATATAGGCATGCCCTAGTCCTATTGTCACCCGGTATACTATTCATAGAACGGACAAATTTCTAATCCAACTGCAAGTTGAAAATCCTCCAATGCACGGCTCACGCAAATCACCCTGTATAGGCACCACTGTATATATCCCGATGAAGTCTTCAAAGAGATAATAAGAAAGGAAGGTAGTTAGCGTTACAAAAATCGACCACAACTCCGGGAATTGTTTTTCCAATCGAGTTTCATCCCCCCATTTCACGAAATCACCGTATATTCATCGACTGCGGCGATCTATTATTCAATATGTTTATTCGGATGCTTGGAAGTCGAACTCAAAAGAGGCAGAGAGAGAGAGGATAAACATCTCGAAATGACGGAATTTGCTTTTATAGCGAAGTGAAGACTAGCGCAAGATAATAGGATCAGACACACTATTTCAGCTGAATACTAACGCCTAAAAGCCCGTCGTGAATTATTGCTGGGATTCCGGTTGTTGATGCTGTTTACGTTTCTTTCTCGTACTAACGACTCCCATACATTTTCCGTATCATTTCGTTGGACTCCCACCCATTTTTACATTCTCGGAAAAAATGGTTCATCCTGTCACTTCAGTATTATATATGTTTCTCCAGACTATCGCGATGTAATGTGTTGCACAACTTTATCGTGATTTTTCCCCTACTAGCTAAGAGCTGCAGAAAACCTTGCCAATCGCGTGACAGAATGAAATAATTTTAAAATGTTACTACTCACATCAAACATAAGAAAAATCATTGACTGCTTTGGCAAAAGTTAATAATAATAATAATCTAAGAAAATAAAGTACACAAAGTCGTCTTCACCAAGGATTCAATATAAATTGAAACCACAGGCGAAAAATAACTACTTTCCCAGCAAATACCACGCAGATATGATATTCACCTGACAATCCATGCAAACTTCTATATAAATGGATATTGTTCGCAAATGTTTCTTTCTGATAAGCTCGATTATGTTTAATTCATGTCATGTCCACCTAACAATCCGCATACCGGTTTCAGGCTTTTTGTCCCTCATCAGTACGGAGTAGTCACCAGCCAGAGATCTGGAGAGGTCTGGCCGAAGCGAGACACAACATAAAGTAAATCACCATCGAGCTTACAACATCTTTAGGTCGGAAAAGATAACTTTCAACCGGCGACACCTAGTGACAGAAAGAAACACTCCATTCTAAATGAAAGATTCCTTCTCAGTAGGAGTGGCTTAGGTTGCCCGACTGGCATATATTTAAAGAAAGAAGGAGCCAAGTGAAGGGAGATAAAAAAAGAAAATAAAGTACACAAAGTCGTCTTCACCAAGGATTCAATATAAATTGAAACATTGGTAGGCGGACACGACATGAATTGAACATAATCGAGCTTATCAGAAAGAAACATTTGCGAACAATATCCATTTATATGAAATTTTGCATGGATTGTCAGGTGGATATCATTCAACGTTCTGCGTGGTATTTGCTAGGAAAGTAGTTGTTTTCCGCCTGTGGTCTACCAATTGTGTTTCAAAATATATTGAATCCTTGGTGAGGACGACTTTGTGTACTTTATTTTCTTATTTTATCTCCCTCCACTTGGCTTTTCCTCCCCATATAATAATAATCGTATTTATTGAAAGATAAGATGGTGAACAAAAAGGAACAATTGCTCAATACATGGCTATCAGAAGGCACAGTAAGCTCCAGTTCGACCTCATTTTGTTTTCACTTATTTAATTCCAGTGTTACACTAGGCACCGCTGGATTTCTCCTTCGAAGGAAGATTCAAAGTATTGTTTTGCTCATTTACCCGTGGTTTCTATGTCTTTTCACTGTTTTAAGAGGTAATAAGTGTTTCTTTCACAGATTTCTAGATTTTCTAACCTCACTTTTTCCCTTGCGCGATGCCTGTAAGGTCGAGAAACGCAATAGGGTTCACTATCGCGGAGCACACTCTAGATCGATAAACATCGTCCACTCTTCACCGGTATGGAGATATTATGTGATCCTAACCTCACTTTCTGTGGTCCGTAAAAAAAACAAACATATAGACAGAAAAACGAGTTAATATTGTATTGTCATACAGTTTTTACAGTTTCAAGTACGTAGCTCATCGGGAAGTTAGTTTGAAATATATTGCAAGATTTGTACCGGACAAACACATAAACAACCTAATAAAAACTTACCACAGCTAACAAGTAGGCCAACATAATATTTTAATTTAGTGTTTTCTCTACGTTAAAAATTTTGCACCATTCGCAGAACCAATCGTATTTTTTTTTGGAATCTTCCTGAAGACTTGGCAGGGATAAGTTTCTCAGTTGCTTCGGAGCTTTTATGCAAAATCGACGCGTACAAATTATTCTGTTACTGTTAGCAACCGATTGAAAGATGACTAGATCAACAACTCACATTGCCACGTTTGTAGGACCGTCCCCTGACAATACTGACACCCGTTCGAAACCGACCAAACATCTGGCGTGAATGTTCACCAAAAAAAAACAAAAAATTGCTCAAAAAATTAAATAAAAATGATCAGTATGAAATAAAACGTTGTAAGGTACACGGCCGTGAAATATCATCAAATTACTTGTCTACACATCTAGACTTGTACTTCAATAAGCCATTTCCCGGACTTCGTTGTTGTTTGTTTGACCCGTTTGAGTTCCTATGCCATTCATCCGATTGCGATGAATTAGTACAACCATCTTTAAACAGGTAGCGCGCGAGTCGTTTCAACGAATGAGTGTATTTCAAATAGTTTAGCGGCATTTCGTGGATGTCTGGAATGAAAAGATAATGTTTGAATAACAGATTTCATCTCAACACTAAGATAAACTTGAATACAAATTTTGTACCATCATAAGCCAATCCACCCGTGAGGTGCCCAGGCAAAGAATGTCATCTCAACCTCCGTAAGAGGTGACTGAGGCTGTCCTTGAACCTTTTTCTGTACTTCCTTTTTCATCTTTCTTCATTTCGAAGATTATCTCCTTGAATAGATCAAGAGATCTCTATATGCGTAGTTTTTACGTCTTTTTTCTTTCTTCTGGTTGGAATTCCTCCCACCTCCTTATGTGCTTTGAGGGCTCTTTTTCAAATTCTGACTCCAGGCTCTCATTGAAATGCCTTGTATGGATCAAGGGTTTTATGAACTCATCAATTTCCTAAGAATCTTCTCAAGCCAACCTTATATGGCATAAGGAGTTGGAAAGTCTTTTCACCAGTTCATCTAGAATTGACTTTTATAGAAGAGGGAAACAATCTTGATTGGATATTGAATAGAAAGATTTTTCTAGAATATGAAAAATCTACGATGAAAATGAAAGTTTTATTTAATAGCTAACAGAAACAACCACTTCCTCTGCTGAAACTACGCTGGACATTGATCTGGTAGATATTGAAGGACCCTCACTGAGATAGTGACTAAAGTCTATCTTCCAGTCGCAGATGAATTCATATCTGATTTTATGAAGATGAAGTAATATCCATACTTATCTGTTCCAACCACATTTGGAATTCAAAAGACGAATAAAAGCAATTCTGAAAATCATATCGTAAATAATACCATAGAAAGCTTCCGTTCAATGCTTTCATCCTCTATTCTGAGTCATAAACTCATCCATCGCATTGATGGTGGATTGGGTAATGAAACCTCATTTCACCACCGTTCCATTAACGATAGCGACATAAAAGAGTGGTGAACTACTAGAGAAAATAACGGAACATCATAAAATATTTCTGATTGGCACTCCATCGATTTATCACTTCATATTATGGTCTGAATCAAATAAAAATATCGAAGGTCACATGAATATTCCAAAATTATGCAGCATACTAGTTGGAAAGGAATAATTTCCAATTGAAGACTGGGGAGTTCTTGTCGCAAAAACAATTGATTGATTACATTGAATGATTGAACGAATGACATCTTAACATATACAGGGTCCGATATTCTACAGGACGATTGATAATGATGATAATGATTTTTATTTTACCAAAGGTGTATACAATATACATAAAAATGGATAAATGAGTTGTAAGGTAAAATAAAGGTGGTAATCCCAAAAAAGCTCTCGAGGAGCTTGTCGAAGGGAATTTCCTACTCTATTAATAACAATTACAAATGATGCTAAGGATTACGTGACAATACATAAGTATATTAGGTTAATTTAATGAGGTATAATATAATGTAGATAAAAGTATGAGGTTACAATATAAAAGTTTTTTTTAAGAATTTTTTAAAACCGCAAAAAATATAATATTTTTGCAAAAATAGTGAATATGTTGTGCAGAATAGATACATTAAAAGTAGCACAATATAAATAAACAAATAAATAAACCAGAAGTCAGGGATCGATGACGTTGTGGAAAACGTATCTGTTCATTGACAAAATCCAAGCTTTCACCTTTTTTTTATAGGGTTCTGGAGTTAATAGTTTTCAATGAGATAGGAAGCAAGTTACTCATCCTTAGAGCAATATGAACGAAGTATCTTTGGCCAATCGACTTATGTGCTCGTGGTAGTATTTCATTTGCAACTGTTGAAAAATTATTTTTATTTTGGTTTTTCATAAATATTTTTTGCAAAATAATTCCGATATATGGACGAAAATTGTTATTTGGGGATTTTTTAATATCAGAAATTCAAATTTGTTTTGTTTGGGAAGTCACACATTTGTCGTGCATGTATGTATCACATTTTCTAGAGAAAAAATCGATTTCTCTATCATTTTTACGTAAAGAAGGTATGCTTTTCAAAAGTCGCTTCAAGCAGCCGTTTTCAAGATATTTTGATTTAAATTAATCGATGAATCCAATCTTCTTCTCATTGATTCGCGAACTTTCTGAAAATAAAAGTATCAAGTAGGCTAGTAAGTTTATTCCAATGTTTTTTTGTACTGTCATGTCAACAATAATATCTTGATGCATAGTTAAATAGTGGATAGGTAGGTTTTCAGAAATTCCTTGGCCGCCACGTTCACTTGACCTGACGCCATGTGACTTTTTCTTGTGGGTTCACAAATTTAGACCTTTTCGAGATATTGAGCACTTGGAAGAAACTATCCGTCATTGTGCACCAGAAATTTCTCCAAATTTGTTGTTGAACGTTCGAAAAGAGATATACCATAAAACGTTTTTATGTATAGAAAGAGAAGGAAGGCACATTGAGATATGAATTTCTATCATATAGAAATAGTTGAAAATTTGTTGTTTCGTTTATAGAATATTTGAATTACTTGATTGAATAAAAAAACCTGTTCTGCAGAATGTCTTTTCAGTACCACATCTAATCATTTTGAATTGAGTTATACATTTATATCTAACACCAATAATTAGCCATCGATCAATACTGAAAAAACTATGAAAATATTCAGAATTTCTATTTTAAATTAAATAGTTTTCCAGTTTATGTACGAAGTGAAATGTTCATGCACGATTATCATCGAAACTTGATTATGATCTAGAAAACACGATGATATAACTGATATAACTGTTGGATACGAACAGCAAGGGTTTTGACAAAATCCTATTTTTTAAATATAATGCCCTCTGGTGAGGTGAAAATGAGAAAGTTTTGTCATTATCATTGGAATGCAAATGTTTCAGTATAGTCAAGCTATTCATAATTTTTTTTTATATTTTTCAATAGATGGGACAATATTTAAAAAATATAGATATTCCCAATTTTCCCGAATTGTCTCTTGAAACTTCGTTTAAGTGCATAAAATTGAATTCTAAGTAACTTTTTCAAATAACTTTTTTCGATATCTTGCCATCTTATCCCACTTTCCGCCTTTTCATAGCAATTTTTTTCAATTTGCCGCCATACTAGCGATCACGTGCACGAACTTTTCCCCATAATAGTTTTTCCAATACTCCAATAATAAACTTTTTTCCCATATGGTACATACTTTTTGGCGGACACTGTAGATACTTTCGAAAAGTGAGGTCGTGAAAGAAGCCGGCAACATTCACATCAACATAAATTGTTATAAAATGTAACATATTGAAAATGTATGGTTGAGGACAGTTCAATTTCCTCAAGCAAAATGAATGTCACAATACTAATCAATTCGCAACAATATAATCATCTTTCTCTAGACATTTTGAATGACACTAATTATTACCAAATTCTCAGAAGAGATCACTCTTCAACAATTCAACAAAAAGCCAACATTTTGATTTCAAACTTAGCTAAGGAAAATATGCTATCGAAAGAAGAAAGTAAACAATATAAATATAGTTTACGATAGAGTCATCAACAAATTCCATGGCCTTCCAAAAATTCATAAACCAACTCTACAAGTTTTCCCAATTATTCCAGGGGTAAATAGCCCTCACAGAGGCGTTGCATAACTAGTCACTGATATTCTCACTGAATCATATAAACGAGACAAAGAATTTTTGTGAAAGACTCTTTTCAATTCTGTGAATATAATAACGAATTTCAATTACCAGACAATTATGTCATAATCAGTCTCGATGTTGAAACCTTACTCAACAATATCTACCTCGATCTAGCAAAAAAAGTATACAGAAACATTGGGTCAATATCACTACAAATTGTATCCTCAATTTGAGCAATTCATTGAAATTATTGAATTTCTCTTTGACACTACAGTTTTCTCTTCCTCTGATAATTATTATAAAAAGTTTCAGGAATGCCAATAGCCAGCAGCTCTTTGTCCCCAATTCTGGCACAGTATGTGATGGACGATATAGTTCAAATGAAGTATCTTTCCAAATCCCTTATCTCAAAAAATATATCGATGACATAATCTTAAGTGTTCCGCAAGATGGAATAGAGAAAACACCCTAAGTCTAACAGTTATGAACAAATCTTACAGTTTACCATCGACATCGCCTTCTAGGGGACACCTAGGTTGTCAGAAGAGAGGATAATACCATTATCACAACATGATACACCAAATCTGGTTTCTCAGGCAGATTCCTCCACAACAAATCTTTCCATCTGATAAAAACTTTTCAACAAAAAATTAAACCGACGAATTACGGAACTGAAGAGTAAAAAATAAAATAAACCTTCTTAGTCTCAATAACTAAGCTCCTAAACTAATGTAAGTAACTAATTTTGAGTCGGCGCCAAACAAACAAGCAAATCAATTAGGTAAGGCGTAAAATGATGGCATTGTGTTGGGCGGTGACATTCTGATAATTTTTTTGAAGTAATTTAATGATCTTCGTTGATTGTTTGTTTGGCGCCGACTCAAAATTAATTACTTACATTAGTTTAGGAGCTTAGTTATTGAGATTTTTAATTTTCAGTTCCGTATTTCGTCGGTTAAATTTTTTGTTAAAAAGTTTTTATTTTTCAATTTTTTGTGGCTGAAATCTACTAATTACTAACTACTTATTTTTTTATTACTTCCAAAATACTTACTTACCCACCTTCAACTATTACCAGTAAAATAATATGATTATCTACTTTTACTATTTGTTGTAATATAAATTATTTTTGTTGTTCTGGTTGGTTTATTCCATTACTTTGTATATCATTCCATCCTCTCATAGAATATATTTATTGTGATAATGACACTAGCGATCTGTCATTGTCAACTACATATGTGTGCCAATGTTCACTAGTGAAAAATCAATTATTCCCTATTTTTCTACCCGTAAGGGTGGATAATTCCATTCGAAATCCAAATTTGATCAACGATGAGGTAAACCCCATCTGATTAAAGAAAAATCATTCAAATCAAAGATCCCAGTACAAAGTTATAGCTGATAGAATCGGTTAACGGTCAAGAATTCAGAGGGTGAGTGATCAATATCCTCCATTTCGCTACCCTTAGGGATGGATTTTTTTATTCAAATTCAAATGGGACCAACTTTGAAGTACACCCTATCCAAAAAAAGAATCATCGGATTTCATTTTTAAATTCAAATGGGACCAACTTCGAAGTACACCTTATCCACTGAGAGAAGAATAATCGGAATTGGACGTCTCAGTAAAAAGTTATGCGTGATCATAGATGAAAAAAAAAAAAAAAAATATACGCGTCGACTAGAGAACCTCCTCCTTCTTTGGTTTCGTCGGTTAAAAAGACAGATAATTAATTTAGTTCTAGCTATGAAAGACAGTGTTATCGAAACTTATCACTCCACCCTTCGAATACAGAATTTAAAAAAGTTAGCACAATTATTTATCAATAGTGGTTATCCAAAAAAACTCATTAATAATTTAATGCTTAGTAGATCTCCCATGATTTCCACTCCAATCAACAACAGCCCAGCAACTAACATTCCCTTCAGGTATTTTTCTCTGCCACACGTAGGTAGTTTATCCATTCAACTCAAGAACATTTTTAACCAATTCTCAAACATTAAACTTTTCTTCACAAACTGTTTAACAATTTGTTGTTGTGGGAATAGATTATGAAGGTAAGGGTTCTCATGTAATATCAGTGGCCAACTGCTCAAGAAAGTTTGTTTTTCTTGAATTTAAAAATTTGTCTGCAATGTCAAAATTTCCATTTACTTATATATACTCACAGACGCTATATTCCTCTTTTGTATTAATACTGAAGACATCAGTATATTAGCTGCAGCTCCAGAAATACAATCTGTTATTGGAATAAGAGCAGTTGTTGTGCTATGCTCTGTGCGATTATATATAGTATTTTTTTCACGATTATTCCAAGAGCTTTGGGATGATATGACAAAATATTAATGACATTGTTTGAAGATGTATAGTCATTTAACCATATGGGGTCATCAATGGGTGAAGATAAGTAGATATTCGATGTCCTAATGAGGTAAAACAAATTGACCCCGAATTATATTTTGCATGTTTTCTCGCTGTATTCTTCTGAAAAAAAATGGAAGTTTAGTTTTCAAAAGTGTTTCTGGAAGTTTGATAGAAGGCTCTCGCGATTGCATCTGAAGCTCTTACCGCAGAGATACTTGCATTTAGCCAGAGGGAGAACCAATTTATGTTACTATTCGGAATGCAATTGCTCATGTTTATCGCGGTATCGACCATTCGATTAAGTGGGATTGAACCGTTTAAATCATCCTTAGAATTCCAATTGTTCTAATTGCATTGCTTTTGATGTCACCTAGATATTTCTCAACAGTTTCGGAAGATATATTCCTGGATGAATCCCGCACATTTTGTAGTGCTAGTTTGACAGATAAACAAGTTTATGTTGGCCCATCTCTCTCTATTGAAAGGTGATACGCCAGTCAAAATAGACCGCAAATTCACAATAATTACAAACATTTCTTTAACACTGCTGGATGTTGAGGCATCCAATAAAGACTAAATATAAAAATTTGCACACTCAGCCGGTGACCTGACATTACTCAAATTCGCATAAAACGTTAATTTGCAATATCTCCTTGGACGAAATTCCAAACATTGTGCAAATTGCAGGTATATTCCCTAACTCCTTTTCTACATCCCTTGTAAAATAATCACACGCAATTTTCATCTGGAAATACGAATAATCCTTGATTACGTTGTAATCAGCGCTAATTCTGGTTATAAAATTGCAAACATTGTGCAAATTTGTGGTAAAATCATGGTTCCGTCATCCCTAAAATGCTTTAAATTTGCAAGCTTTTCATGTGTACGGAACCTCAAAAAATTATGGATAAGGCTAAAAACATTGTCAGGGGCAAAGTTTTAGGGGTCACGAAATTGCAAACAATATTTTCGTGCTTTGCAAATTTCGGTGGCATAATTTTAAGTCGATAATTGAGTTTGCGCCATTTTCAGTATCGCGGAAGATGGCGGAAATGAACATTATTGTTAGAAGCAATTTTCGAAAATGCCACAAAATTCCAAACTTTGTTTTTCTCTTCAAGTTCTGCTATGGCAAACAAGCAACCCAAAATTAGAAAACCGGGCAAGGAATATTATCAATTAAGACGATTTTTGCGGATGACACAAAATTCCAAACTTTGTTCAATTTTTTCTCAAAGTTCTGGAATGGCAAACATGTCTATTTATAAATTTGCAACCCTATTGAACGTCGGGAAAACAGGGGAATAGATTATTATCAATTAAGACGATTTTCGCGGATGACACAAAATTCCAAACTTTGTGCCAATTTTTTCTCCAAGTTTTGAAATGGCAAACAAGTCTACCTATAAAATTTGCAACCCTATAAACCGTCGGGAAAGCAGTGCAATGGAATATTGCCAATTGAGTCGATTTCCGCGGATGACACAAAATTCCAAACTTTGTGCATTTTTTTCTCAAAGTTCTGGAGAGGCGAACAAGTTGACGTATGAATTTGCAAACCCATAAAACGTCGGCAAAGCTGGCATTGGAATATTATCAATTAAGGCGATTTTCGCGAAATGTTAATCTTTTTGCAATTTTCGCTCGATAATTGAACCCGATCTGGTAGAATCGGCTTTTATTATCAGAGGATAATTATTCAAGGAACAAATTACCGAAGCCGGTAATTTTTTCGTCCTTTCAAGCGAATTGTCGAATTATATCGTCATTTTCATGATACCCAATACTGAAATTAGACGATCCTACCGAATGGTTATATCAGATGATAACACTGTATAGTTCCAACACATAGTTTTACTTGATAATTTTCAATAAAACAATAACGTTTGAATTAGATAATACTGTACTTCGAATTCTTTTACATTTTACGAGATTTATTCCATAATTCTCTGAAAAACAGAAAATAGGCGAGATCACAAACCCACAAATTTGCTTCATATGTGCTTGAAGTTCTTTTTTTATGTTCTGGTTCCCACGAAAAGGGATATCCTGTAATGTCCAGAGAACATCGTGGGAACCAAGGGAAAGAAGGTAGGAGTTGGTGTTCTTCTTAAATTTCTGGAGGTTGTATGCCTCGGGGAACACCTCCCTAGGCAATGAGTTCCAAAGCCTCGCTGTTCGTTGGATGAACGAGTCTTTGGAAAGTGATGTTCTGCAGGTCTCCAAAGTGACCACGAAGGGGTGTGATGACTGAACTTGACGGGTTAGTCTCGAAGAGACTGCCAAAGCAGGAACGATTGTTGATATTTCAGAAATATCTATAAAATAGAGACAAATCGCCAACTTTTCTACGGTGTTCCAGACAAGTGAGCGAGTTTGTAAGCGAGGCATCACCGACGAGACGAATTGCCCTTTTTTGGGCAGAATCCAATAGCCTCAGGATATGTTTAGGTGCCGCGCTCCAAATATGGGAACAGTATTCCAGGACAGGTCGGATCTCTGCCTTATAGATCATAAGCAGCTGAGTGGGGGTGAAATAGCTCTTGGCACGAAACAAAAAACCAAGTTTTTGGGATGTACTTTTGGCAATGGACCTCACGTGATTTTCCCAGGAAAGGTTATTGCTGATAGTAATACCAAGCATCGATATGGATGACTTCAGTGGTATGGTTACTCCTGACAAAGTTATGTTAGGCACAGTGAGATCGGCTTTTTTAGAGAAAAGACATGCTTGTGTTTTGTTTGCATTGAATTCTACCAAGTTATTAGATCCCCACTCGAGTATTGTTGCTAAGTCCATATTTGTATTATTAACATTTCTTCCTCGTTCATTTCTGGTTTCACGGGCTGATATAGGGGCCCTGGAAGAGAAATCGGTATGGAGGGTACTATCATCGGCAAAGCTGTGTACTGGACATGAAGTTGCTTTCAACAGGTCGTTGATGTGAAGTAGAAAAAGTGTTGGTGCGAGAATAGATCCTTGCGGAACACCAGCATTTATGAGTAGAGTGTCAGATGAAACTCCATCGACCACTACATGGAGAGACCTGTTTGAGAGAAAACTAGCAAGCAGAGAACACAGCTGAGGGGGCAAGCCATAAGACGGAAGCTTGGCGAGGAGTCCCTGGTGCCAAACTCGATCGAACGCCTTGGAGATATCTAATGCCACAGCTGAAGTTTCTCCATACTTTTCAATAGATAGCTGCCATATATGTGAGACGTAAGCGAGCAGGTCACCAGTTGAAATATAGTGATTAAATATTATGTATGCATAGTTTTTCCTAGAAAAATATTCTATTGCCCGTCTTTCCCGACATTCTATAGGGTTGCAAATTTATACGTAGAGTTGTCTGCCACAGCAGAACTTCAAGAAAAAATTGCACAAAGTTTGGAATTTTGTGGCATTTGCGAAAATTTCTTCTAACAATAATGTTCATTTCCGCCATCTTCCGGGATACTGAAAAAGGTGCAAACTCAATTGGCGACTTAAAATTATGCCACCAAAGTTTGCAAAGCACGAAAACATTGTTGCAATTTCGTGACCTCTAAAACTTTGCCCCTGAGACTGTTTTTAGCGTTATCCATAATTTTTTGATGTTCCGTACACATGATAAGTTTGCAAATTCGAAGCATTTTAGGGGTGACGGAACCATGAATTTACCACAAATTTGAACAATCTTTGCAATTTTGTAACCAGAATTAGCGCGAATAACAACGTAATCAAGGATTATCCGTATTTCCGGTTGAAAATTGCGTGTGCAGATTTACAAGGGATGTAGAAAAGAAGTTAGGGAATATACCTGCAATTTGCACAATGTTTGCAATTTTGTCCGAGGAAATATTGCAAATCAACGTTTTACGCGAATTTGAGTAATTTCCGGTTAGTGTGCAAATTTCTATATTTAGTCTTTACTGGATGCCTCAACATACGGCAGTGCTAAAGAAATGTTTGTAATTAATGTGAATTGTTTATCTATTTTGACTGGCCTATGAGTGGAGAAGGTGGGGGTTGTGAAGGCCGAATTCAAAACAGGTTTGAAAACAATTGGAGGATTTGGAGTAATTCCCCATGATGATATTATTGTCCATGAAATTTAATTAACTAATAACGTTAATGAACAAAACCGCTTATGAGACCGTCCCCGAAATTGCGGTGAGGTTACAGAAAATATGTTGAAAACTAATTATAATTTCGACTTTGACCACGAGTGATGAAATTCCGATCGAGACATGGATTGAAAGTAAAATGGTAATTAAAATGTGTCTTATTCATTCAAGAGAAAAATGAAACAAGGTCTTCGTTTCATCGCATTCCTTTCAATCCCTATGACATAATTGCTGCTGATCCTATTAAGTTGATAATTTCATTAACTCTCGCTTCAATCGATGTCTGGCTGACTACGACTACGCCCTCTGACGATGAATACATTATTCTGATAAATTAGTTTTCCACACTCTCATCGCTGAGGTCAAAACTTTTCCGGCGATTACAATCCCAATTACGCGACGGCATATGTCTCTCTCTCTCTCTCTCTCTTTGTGTATCAGAGCGAAATAATGTTACGGGGAACAAGAGTTTTTGAGACTGTGTTCTCTGTTTTATTTTTATATTTTAAAGTAAAAATAAATTCTAAAAAAAACTACTTTGCCGATAACTTTCAATAATTTTCGTACTAAAAAAAAATTATCAAAAATGTCTGAACTTGAAATCAATTCGTACACGCGATTAGATAACATCATGAAATTTCCCATACTCACTGTGTAAAGTATAGTTACACTCTCTTTGTTTGAAGGTTGTAGACGATGTGGTAACTCTCTTTGTCCAAAAATGTTTCTACATATAATATTAAGATATTATAAGGGCAGCTGCTGTCACGAGGGTGTATAGAGAAAAATATATTTTCCTACACACAACACCAATTTTGATAGAGTGTTTCTACACTATAATGTAAGGCACTGATATTTTGGTTACCACCAGTCCGAAGAACTGAGATTCGTGCTTTCGGCTTAATATGCGAGGTCTTTTTTGAATAACTTTTATTTTCATTATATAAAATAGTACTTTTTGTTTCGAGATATTTTTATTCAAGCGAAAATGGAATTTAATATAAGACTCTTGCCTCTCAATTGAAATGATTTGATTGAACTCAATTTCATTTTCCCCAACTTCGGTTGAGAAAATAATACACAGAAATAACTAGTACATCTATTAACAAAAAATATATCAAAACTATGTTACAGCTCGACTCTCGTCGAATAAAAAAAATGTCAATCAAAAAGTAAAATTGTAAAATAAAATCACTCCCATTTTGAGAATGCAAAAACGAACTAACAGTTTGAAAATACTACTTGTCGGTTCCAATGAAGGGCTGATATTTCCGTTCCATGAAGTATTTTCTATCATTTGAAAAATAGAACCGGTTTCTTCTGTAAATCAGTAATTAACAGCTGTGAATCGAATTAATTTTCCTACTTATAAGCCAGCGACTTACCCCTGTATTTCCCATTTTTCTCCCAGCTTCGGATGTATTTTCCATTTCCCTCGTAGTCGTCTGTGGACACTCGAATCAAATTTCCAATTTTAACACTTCGTCTTCCGAACTGACGAATAAACCAAAATTTTCGCTAATTACCCGTGGAACCATTATGTAGAAGAGCGATTTTCTTGGATCTCAGACTGGCGAAATATGTCCGCCGTCCGCATAGAAGAGCGACAAGCCCAAAAAAGGAACTTTCAACCGATTCGCATCACAGTTTTCGATTGCCTTCCTAAAGAACTCTCGATCTTTTCATTCGAAAACACAAGCCAAGCGCAAGCTGGCCTCTTCATTGGTTATTCAATTCCCCGCGGAATAAGTTCCAAAGTTCACTTTCTGGTCTCAGCAGCTACGCTAGCTTCTCGAGAATTCTGTCGACTCGAAATTTTCCCGCTGTGTTGAATCAATGAGGCTCTGTTCAACATTTCCAGATTAAATAACACTTGCAACTTTGTTGCGTATTGTAAGTGACTTCAGGATGAATGAACTCATTCGTTCGCTGGAACACCAACTTGTATGGATGCTACACCAACTCACAGAAGATGACCCAGACCGAAGGATGGATTTCTGTGAAATTATTATGGAAAAGATAGCTGGGAACCGCAATTACATTAAAAATATCAGTATTCCAGATTAAAGTACTTATTTTTCAACGAAACGTGAATACACAAAATGTGCGGTACTGGAGTGGCAAAAACCCCTTATCTTTCGAGAAGGTCTCACACAGTTCCCACAGAAACTGAATGTGTGGGCAGGAATTCTGGAAAACCATATTGTAGGTCCTCTATTTCTGGAAGAAAACTTGAACGGTAATTTATACCTGGAGGTGCTACAAGAAACGATCGATCCACTCATACTCCAAATACTGAAAGAAAATGTGAACGAATTCCAGGAACACATTACTTTCCAGCAAGACGGGCCCCCTCCCCACTTCCACCGTCTAGTTCGAGAGGATCTGGATACCCTATGAGATGGATTGGACGTCGTGGACCAATCGAATGGCCGGCACGATCACCAAACCTCACACTTTGTGACTTTTTTCTGTAGGGTTACATCAAATCAAAAGGAAATGAACTACAATCCGACTCTTTGGGAGAACTGAAACAACGAATAACTAACACAGGTGTGTGCTGGTATATCTGCAGATATGTAACATAATGTTCGGGAAGGATTTTCGAATCGAATATTTTATTGACAAGAAGCAATCGGCGGACATTTCGAAAACCTAATTCGTTTATTCACAACGGTTTTGCTTCTTATTCTCAATGAATAAAAATCCTACATAACAGTTGTGTTTTTGTTATACTTGACAATTCAAATGCATATTGTGAAAAAACGTATGAACGAAATGAAAAAAAGATTGTTGGAAAGGAAATTGAATTGTCTTTTCAACGATAAGCCACATAACCCCCAATGCTATTTGAAATTTTTAAGTTAATGCACTCCGCGCCATCTATCGGGCAATCACGATGTCTCTTATTTCAAAAAGTAGTATCGGTGATATCATACGATCCCTTCTTTCATTGTTCTACGTCGAGCCGTTCAAATTTATAAGGGGGGACCATAAAAAGCCGCAAAGTCACATATCAACGAAATGAAAAAAAAAATTGATGTTTGGGAAAGGAATTGAATTATCTTTGTGATGGCCCCCATGCTATTTAAAATTTTGAAGTTGATGTGCCCTCCCGCGCCATCTATCGAGCAATCACAATGACTTTTATTTCAAAAACTAGTACCGATGATGTCATAGAATACCTTTTTTTTCTACGTCGAACCGTTCAAAAATTAACAGGGGATCATGTGATCCGAATAAATAATTCATCTACAGCAAATATGAAATCATTTCATGTTAGAATTATCCGCGAATTGCATCAAATTATTCGCCCCAATTTCAAGTCGGTGGCATTAAATTTGTACAATCCACACTAAGCTACAAATCGATAGTGGTCGGACTGTAATGACGTCACGTTTTAAGTCATAGGTAGGTTTATCGAACTTCGACCCCTTTAAACGGTACCTCACTTTTATCGTCTTGTTAGCAGACTGCAGATATTAGATATTAGTTGGGAGGAGAATACATCATAAAGATGTTTGGATATCAAAAAGTGTTTCTATGGGAATAAAAGTAAGGTAGACTCGCTTGTTATGAGTCCCATTTTCACAGGATTCAAAGAATTTGAAGGAAATGAAAAATCAGGAAATAATTGGAAATTTGTTGTTTCAAAGTGCACAAAATCGTCCCTAGATTCCAAAAAGTAAAAATATACTGGGTGTTCCGTGTAGCATGGCACAATTTTTTGGTATGACCTTCGTGGTTGTAATTGATAATTGTTGCAAAACAAAAAAACGATTTGAAATTTTTCAAAGATGCATTTGTTTTTGAAAGATTTCGATTTTGATCTAAATGCATTATTCAACAATTGTTGGAGTATTTTTTGGAATTCCATTGAATTTATAATCACTCATTATTTTTGGAATATTTTTTTTTCAACCTATGCATATAACACCTTATTTCGTATTCGAATAGAAATTCTTCTCATGTAGGGGAAAGGGGAGCATATTTGACCAGGGAGCACTTTCAACCAGTCGACCTAACTGCATTGCATTTGAATTTACCGCTTGAGGAAAATATATTGTATTACTTGTGATACAACTGTCAGTCGAATATTGTGAAGCAAGAAGTTCGAAACAGTGATTTAAAAAATTAAGTAAAAAATAGTGCACTGCAAGGTAAGTGTTTTCACGAATTACTTTTTGCAATACCAACAAAGTTTAAAGCATTACTTAACTCATTTTTTATTGTGTCTTTTTGTTATAATATGAAAGTTGTATGCCAGATTGACATAACCTTCAAATCAAGCATGTTGTCAGGACATACGAATATTTATAAAAATATGCTATGGGGCAGATTCGGCCACCTAAACAAGGGGCACTTTCAGTCAGTGGTCGAACCTGCCCCATCCTAAACCGCGTAAAAAAACTAGGTAATATTATTGAAACAATGGTGTATTTCAGATGGTACGAACATATAAGGAACGTTTATGGACCATTCAAGACATATTGTTCTGTTGCATTCAATGATTGGCTTACCAGGAATGTGGCCATTGTACAGGCTCGCATTTACAAACGACGATTTTATTGCTAGCTACGCAAATGTAACTGGTGCCGATACAATAGAGGAGCCTGTTTTCGACACGCCTCAAGAAGTTGCCCCAGCCACTTCATCTGTCACACCAACATTCGTATCTTTAGGTAAATGTATAAATATTAGTGGTTTAGTGGTTATAAAGACCATGCCATACCATCAACTTCAACAGCAGATGATATACCATCTAATGTTATTCCTATTTCCATTACACCAGAAAAACCAGTTTTTGGTAACTAATTTATTCATTTAGACATTATCAAAGAAGTTTTCTAATTATGTTTTACTAATTTTAGGGTCAGTAAAAAAATGTGGTAAATTTATCCTCACCCCAGACGTAGTACGACATTTTCCTAGACCCTGTATTATGAAAAGGAAAAACGGTGCAAATAAGAAAGGAAAATCCCAGATTTGCACCGATACTCCGGAGAAGAATCGGTTAGAATACCTGGAGTATGAAAGAGGGCTTCGTAAAAAAACGAAGAAGAGAAGAAAATACAGAACATAACGTGAAAACTAAACCCCAGTGTAAACGAAAAATTAGCGAGAGTAGTTCTGATTCAAATCATACAGTGGTTTCGGACTCAGATGACGTTTCGGACGATAGCGAAGGAGAAACAGCTCCAATTTCATTGCGCGACGACGATATAATAAATGAAAATGATTTTGTATTGGTAAAATTCTGTACCAAAGTATTAAAGTTATATACTATATAGCCAGGGTAATATCTGAAAATTCAACTGAATTTGAAGTTAAATTTTTACGTCATAAAGAGTAATTGAATAAATATTTCTACCCACTGGTTGATGATATATCTATTGTCGAACGTGATGATATCGTTTTAAAGTTGCCGGAACCAAATTCATCTAAAACAGCTCGAACAGCTTCTTTGCTTCTCTTCAATATTAATTTAAGTGAATTTGATGTTAACTAAAATAACTAATCATATTTGTTATCAATATAAGACTTTCTAACATATCAGAACATTTTATTTATTCACACTCTCTATTGTCGAATCTGCCCCTCTGGAGGGGCAGTTTCAACCTTTTGACACTTTTTTCAAAAAATCAATGTATTATATTCATAGTTGTTTTTTTTTCTCACATTTTTAACAATATTTTATATAATAAGGTGTGTATTTTATAACTGTGGCATAATATGTGGCAAACATGTTGGATGTGCCCCCTTTCCCCTAAACGATTTCCCCCTCATCGGCATTTCTTTCGTAGCCAATGATATCAATTCCATCGATTCTCCAACAATATAGTATCGAATTTATTCCCCAGATCCCATTGAATTATGTTCGATTAATATAGCAAAATATTCACCTCCAATAATTCAGTTTTCCCAATATGTCCTTTGAATTGTATAGATGTCACATTTATGAACGAATATATCATTCATCATATATTATTGGGATTGACCTTCTGAAAATCTGCGTGATGTGCACTTTCAGAAATGAAACAATTTTTCCACCAATAATTCATTTTTTGATTCCAAGATATTTTGCTTTCCAGAATTTCAAAATCCGGTACTGTTTTCAAGTTGTACAATGACTTAATTTTTTGGAAAACTATGTCAAATGAACAAAAATATCGAGATATTTCCCGGATATTCCGGTTGGGTTGGTTGGTTTCTTATTACTTCAAATATTTTGAGATTACGTCTACAGATACAGATATGCAAATCTAGAGCTGGACCGTGAGTACATCACTCTACAGAGATGTTTACTACCGTTATGTTACTCATGCAAATCACCATTGAAAAATAATGAGCTGTATGCCGGAACATGAGAACATTACCTAGAAGACAATAGAAAGGGTTGACTTCCTTGTCAATTCTCTCTAACCTGCGACTCTTGGAACTGACAGTGAAATATTCATTTCCTTGCATCTTGGGAGAGAAAAACAAATGAAAAAAACATGAAAGTTGACCCAACTTCATCCTCTTCTTCGAATCCCGTAACATTAACCCAGTTACATCCCAAAGAAGCGCAGTGACGTCGAGGCAACTTTTGTATCAATCGATTATCCATTTGGAAATAGTTCATGATAAATAATCAACACGAAATTTGACATTCAGAACTGCCTCAGAATGCCATAAATTGCATGTGGTGAAGCATTACTTTCTTTCAGTGCAATTATATTTCACTAGATTAATTCAATACTTATTCAACATCAATATTGGCAGTGGATGTTCAATTATTATTAATGATCACATGAGATATAGTAATCCCACCAAAAAACAAATGTGAAAAAAGGACCAGCTTCGTCGTTGAAAGAATAGAGATTCATGTGAATACCAAGTTCCATTGAAATTTCTTCACATCCACCTACAGAAATATACAGGGTGATTCAAAAGTACTTTGACAAACTTCAGTAAATATATGTCCGGAAAGGCTTCGTTTCCAAGATACAGGGTGTTAAAGTTCTATTTTTATTTTCGTTTTTTTCCTCAATAACTTCCGAAATACTGACCTTAATCAAACGAAAATCGGTTTTGAGAGGTTTTCTGGGGTGTAGAGTTTGAATCTGATGTTAGTATTGCTCCTACTTGTAGGGGGCGCCACCCACATGTCTTTCTCTTTTTTGAAGATTCATAACTTTTTTGTGTGTTCTTTTAGCACATTTCTCAGTAAAAAAATCAATTCCTCTATCATATCTACGTAAAAAAGCTTCCCTTGTTACAAGTCGCTATAAGCGACCGTTTTCTAGATTTGGCCTTGAAAATTTCAAGTCGATTATTTGATAATCGAAGCTGTTGAAGTTATTACCATTATTTTGCATTTTTCACAAGAATGATTGGGAAATGAATTTGACGTTCAAGTAAGTAGTTTTGGTAATTACATATTATTTGTCAGTTACACGTTTTGTTGTTTTGTTGAAGTTTCTGTAAGTTTTAAAACACTAATTATGAACAAATTGATTATTCAAACAATAATGCTCATTTAGCCGATATGCATTCCTTTTATGGCCTTGCGGATGGCAATGCGCGCGAAGTAAGACGTATTTACCAGTAGGGATTTCCTAATCTAGTCCTGCCTTCAGCTCCAACATTTACCAGTCTCCACCGTCGTTTGACAGAAACAGGTAGCTTTAAGAGGGCAGCTGATATAATTGGAAGACCACGAGCAGTCCAAACCCCAGAATTGAAAGGAGCTGTTTTGAACGCTCTCGAGGAGAATCCAGGAACAAGTACAAGAATAATTGCTGAAGCTCTCAATTCTACTCAGTTCACAGTTTGGAGAATTACCCCCGATCAACAATTTTATCCATACCATATTCAAAGGGTACAAGCTCTTTTGCCACGAGACTTTTCCCAACGCATTACTATGTGTCAGTGGTTTTTGAGAAAATTTGCTGGAAATCCTCAATTTTTAAGATATGTTCTCTTCACGGACGAGGCAAACTCCTCCCGAAATGCTATTACAAACTTTCGTGACAACCATGTTTGGGCTCTGGAAAATCCGCACGCAGTTAGTGAAAGACATTATCAGTATCGATTTTCTGCAAATGTATGGGCTGCAATAATTGATAATTACTTGATAGGTCCTTTCTTTCGTCTGTTCCGACTGAATTGCGCAACTTACAGAGACTTTTTAGAAAATGAATTGCCGGGACTACTTCAGAATGTACCATTTGAAATTCGTATCCGCATGTGGTTTATGCATGATGGGGCTCCGGCCCATTTTAGAGTTGTAGCCAGGGAATTCCTCAACACTGACTATCCAAATCGATGGATCGGTAGGGGTGTAGAAAAACCTAACCAGGCGTGGGCCCAGATCTTAACCCGCTAGATTTTTATTTTTGAAGTCACTAGTTCATAAAACTCCAGTAGCGAACAAGGAAGATCTAAGAAACCGAATAGTAGACGCCTGTGAAACAATAAAAAACACACCAATAATTTTTGAGCGGGTACGAGATTCAATGACTAGAAGACTGAATGCCTGTATCTTAGCTGAAGGTGGACACTTCGAACAATTCATTTGAATACAATTTCGTTTCGTTTATTTTATTTTTTTCTACATATTCAAAATTTCTTAAAATAAAATGTTGATATTTTTTGCAAATTTTATTAAAACAAATACAGATTTTGCACCCTTGATACAAAAGTAACTATTTCAATCGAGTACACATAAATAGAATAGGTGGCGCCCCCTACAATAAACCAAAACTACTTCACTTAAACGTCAAATTCATTTCCTAAGCATTCTTGTGAAAAATGCAAAATAATGGTAATAACTTCAACACACATCGATTATCAAATAATCGACTTGAAATTCCAAATATCTAGAAAACGGTTGTTCATAGCGCCTTGTGACAAGGTCAGCTTTTTTACGTAGATATGATAGAGAAATTGATTTTTTTACTAAAAAATGTGCTAGAAGTAAGCTCAAAAAAGACGTGTAGGTGGCGCCACCCAAGAGTAAGAGGAATGATAACATCAGGTTCGAATTCGACACCTCAAAAAACCTCTCAATACTGATTTTCGTTTGATTAAGGTCAGTATTACGAAGGTTATTAAAAAAAACGAAAATAAAAATAAAATTTCAACACCCTGTATCTTGGAAACGAAGCGTTTCCGGACATATATTTATTCGGACAATTCCTATTAGAATATTGTGAAGAATCACCTCCTGAAGTTTGTCGAAGTACTTATGACTCACCCTGTATATTCGAAATGGCTGTATATATTTAAAAAAATAATAAAAAATTCATGACCAATAGGGATGATCACGAAATGAATACTCGTCAAAAATATGATTTTCACATTCCTCACCGTGCATATAGGGTTTCATCAGATGTGCCATCTGTGATGGGACTTAATTTTTTTAATAAATTACCAAAGAATTCAACACAGGTTACAAATTATACTGAATTTTCCCGAATTCTCAAAATATATTCGCTAGATAGATGTTACTACACCCTTGGTGAATTCCTCAACTCATAGACAGATATATTTTCAATCGTTGTACATTTTAACATGTTTTATTTTTATTTAATTTTTTTGCTTGTTTGTAGATGATAAATTGTGACGATTTCTATACGTACTTGTGTGTCCAAAGAAATATAAATGAATTGAATTGACATATCTAAGTTGTTAGTATCATACCTAAACGAATCTGAATTTAATGCTTGACTTTAATTGCAAATTGCGGGCAAAGGCTTGGATTGGCCGACGGGCAACTGATCAATCAAGCAAAAAAGTGACAATCAAGTGCTGAATGCAGGTCGTCCAACATTCACCTTTTAGTTAATTTTTTTTATTTTCCAGAATTTCTAGATTCCCTTTCTTTTATACTGTCCAACGCTTTTTCGGAATCCATTGCTGTTACAAATATTTCAGTATTTATGGTGTTTTATTTTTTCGTGGTGTATCTTATTAACCGACGAAACCAAAAAGGAGGAGGTTCTCTAGTCGACGCGTATTTTTTTTTTTTAGGGTGTACTTCGAAGTCCATCCCTGAGGGTAGCAAAATGAAGGATATTGATCACTCACCCTCTGAATTCTGGTCCGTTAACCGATTCTATCAGCTATAACTTTGTACTGGGATCTTCGATTTGGAATATTCTTCTTTTATCAGATAGGGTATACCTCATAGTTGATCATATTTGGATTTCAAATGGAATTATCCACCCTTACGGGTAGAAAAATAGGGGATAATTGATTTTTCACTTGTGAACATTGGCACACATATGTAGTTGACAATTACAGATCGCTAGTGTCATTATCACAATGAATATATTCTATGAGAGGATGGAATCATATACAAAGTAATGGAATAAACTATCCAGAACAACAAAAATAATTTATATTACAACAAATAGTAAAAGTAGACAATCATATTATTTAACTGGTAATAGTTGAAGTAAGGTGGGTAAGTAAGTATTTTGGAAGTAATCAAAAAACAAGCAGTTAGTAATTAGTAGATTTCAGCCACAGAAAATTAAAACTTTTTAATAGAAAATTAAACCGACGAAGTACGGAACTGAAAAGTAAAAAATAAAATAAACCCTCTTAGTCTCAATAACTAAGCTCCTAAACTAATGTAAGTAACTAATTTCGAGTCGGCGCCTAACAAACGATCAACGAAAATCATCAAATTACTTCAAAAAAATTATCAGAATGTCACCGCCCAACTCGATGCCATCATTTTACGCCTAACCTGATTCATTTGCTTGTTTGTTTGGCGCCGACTCAAAATTAGTTACTTATATTAGTTTAGGAGCTTAGTTATTGAGACTAAGAAGGTTTATTTAATTTTTTCCTTCTCAGTTCCGTATTTCGTCGGTTTAATTTTTTGTTAAAAAGTGTTTTTTTAATATTCAGCTCTTTGTTGACCTGGTTCTATTCAATCCACATATTTCTGTTGTCGCTTATTGTTCTATATATTTTGTTGAGTCCGCCAACTCCAGAATATTGTCCTTCCGACTCGATTTTTTTTTCCTCTCGATATTCAGTCTGTATCTCTTCTACCCAATTCGTTAGATTCGACGCTTGTTCATTCTATTTTCTTCTCTTTCCTTCGACTTCCTTGTTGTTTAACTCTTTATGGTTGTCTTCTAACATCCTATCCCCGTTTTATCTGGATTTGCTAGATTTTCTCGATGATTAATTTCTGTCGGATATACAGGGTGTTAGTGAATAAGTGCGACAAACTTCAGGGGGTGATTTTGCATGAAAAAATAATGACAGTTTGCTATATAATTTTTGTCCGCAAATGCTTTGTTATCCGAGATACCGGGTGTTTAAGTTTTTCTTAAAAACTGACTATTTATTTATTGCTCTGGAACCGGTCGAGATATGCAATTGAAATTTGATGAGTTTCAAGAGGTAGTTATTGCGCATTTTTTGAAATGCAATAAAAAAAAGTATTGATTTGTTGAAAATATAAACAGGATGTTCATAAAATCAGATGTGGAATCATCTGCGACTGAAAGATAAACCTTAGTCACTATCTTCCATCGTCAAGATAACCTCTTGTGGGATATTCATGTTGAAAAGGGAAACATTCTCAATTGAATATTGATAGAAATATTCTTCTGTGAATTGAAAAATCCACGATTAAAATGAAGTTATTTTTTGTGAATGTCTAACAGAAAACAACTACTTCATTTTAATCGTGGATTTTTCAATTCACAGAAAAATATTTCTATCAATATTCAATTGAGGATGTTTCCCTTTTCAAAAAAAAGTATGTTCAATATTGGCGCGCATACGGGTAATGATCTCAATTTTTTTAAAGAAAAAAATGGTACGCCACTGAGCTTTTTCAAATTGATGATAATTTCTCGTTCAATTTGTGACAGAAAATCTCTTTCCTCTTTTTTCCGTATGGGGCACCGTTTTTATGCAAAAAAATAAAATATCTTAACGCGTATTTGTCATTACTTTAATACATTATCTAGTAGCGTTTTAGGCTTTAAGTCAGGTATAACATTAATGATATTAAGTAATAGATTTTTTTTTATTGAAAACAATGAAAATTATACAAATGAGGAATTGTCAGACATGCATTTTGTCTATGGTCGAAGTAATGAAAATGGTCGGCAAGCTCGACGATTGTATGCAGGACGTAGGACCCCATCATACAATATTTGCTCGTCTTCACCACCGTTTGCGCGAAAATAGTACATTTGAGAAACTGCGGGCGCCCTCGGGAAGTACGAACTGTGCAACTAAGTTCTCGAGTTTATTGCGGAGTCACCTGAAACAAGTACTCGAAAAATTGTGAACATATAGTGAATGTGAGCAACTTCCCTGTATTTAGAATTCTTGAAGAACAGCTCAAAAGATGCCTGCAATGCCAAAATAAGATCAAAACTTGCTGAATGTCCTAACGGATCCCGTTCATTTTGTTCTTTCGCCAAAGTTGTGGGAAGAAACTTCACTTCCAGCTCATTTCCTCATCTAACCAAAGAAGATGGAATACTAGCAACGACTGCCCAGGAAAAAGCCAATATCTTTGCGCACCTATTTGCTGGAAATTCCACTCTGGATTCATCAAGAAAACAACCCCCGAACATTACACCTATTGACAGTCACATGCCCGAGATCACCTTTCGCCAACGTACTATCAGAAAGATTTTGCTGGGTCTCAACACCAACAAAGCCTGTGGATCTGACGGAATCCCGCCGATTGTTCTCAAGAAATGTGCCCCCGAACTAACACCTGTTCTTTGCAAGTTGTTCAACCACTCTTACAATTTGGGGGTATTTCCGTTCAATTGGAAAATTGCAAGAGTACAGCCAGTCCCTGAAAAAGGCAAAAAGGCCCTGCCTAGCCACTACAGACCTATCGCACTGCTATCTATTATTTCAAAGGTCATGGAAAAAGCCATCAACATCGAGCTCATGAAATATCTGGAAGACTCAGGAATTGTCAACGATAGGCAATATGGCTTCCGCCATCAGAGATCAACTGGTGACCTGCACGCTTACGTCTCACATATATGGCAGAAAAGTATGGAGAAACTTTAGCTGTGGCATTAGATATCTCCAAGGCGTTCGATCGAGTTTGGCACCAGGGACTCCTCGCCAAGCTTCCGTCTTATGGCTTGCCCCCTCAGCTATGTTCTCTGCTTGCTAGTTTTCTCTCAAACAGGTCTCTCCATGTAGTGGTCGATGGAGTTTCATCTGACACTCTACTCATAAATGCTGGTGTTCCGCAAGGATCTATTCTCGCACCAACACTATTTCTACTTCACATCAACGACCTGTTGAGAGCAACTTCATGTCCAGTACACAGCTTTGCCGATGATAGTACCCTCCATACCGCTTTCTCTTCCAGGGCCCCTATATCAGCCCGTGAAACCAGAAATGAACGTGGAAGAAATGTTAATAATATAAATATGGACTTAGCAACAATTCTCGAGTGGGGATCTAATAACTTGGTAGAATTCAATGCAAACAAAACACAAGCATGTCTTTTCTCTAGAAAAGTCGATCTCACTGTGCCTAACATAACTTTGTCAGGAGTAACCATACCACTGAAGTCATCCATATCGATGCTTGGTATTACTATCAGCAATAACCTTTCCTGGGAAAATCACGTGAGGTCCATTGCCAAAAGTGCATCCTAAAAACTTGGTTTTTTGTTTCGTGCCAAGAGCTATTTCACCCCCACCCAGCTGCTTATGATCTATAAGGCACAGATCCGACCTGTCCTGGAATACTGTTCCCATATTTGGAGCGCGGCACCTAAACATCTCCTGAGGCTATTGGATGCTGTCCAAAAAAGGGCAATTCGTCTCGTCGGTGATGCCTCGCTTACAAACTCGCTCACTTGTCTGGAACACCGTAGAAAAGTTGGCGAATTGTCTCTATTTTATAGATATTTTCATGGGCGATGCTCTTCTGAAATATCAACAATCGTTCCTGCTTTGGCAGTCTCTTCGAGACTAACCCGTCAAGTTCAGTCATCACACCCCCTCGTGGTCACTTTGGAGACCTGCAGAACATCACTTTCCAAAGACTCGTTCATCCAACGAACAGCGAGGTTTTGGAACTCATTGCCTAGGGAGGTGTTCCCCGAGGCATACAACCTCCAGAAATTTAAGAAGAACACCAACTCCTACCTTCTTTCCCTTGGTTCTCACGATGTTCTCTGAACATTACAGGATATCCCTTTTCGTGGGAACCAGAACATAAAAAAAAAATTGTATCCGTTCCATATTCAACGTGTGCAAGCTCTACTACCTAGAGACTTTTTTCCTTGCCCAGTTTTTGGCATTGGATTCTTCATCAAATCGCTCAAATTCCCAATATTTTAAATGGCGTTTTGTTTACTGACGTGGCTTAATTTTGGACGACAGTGTATACGAAATTTCCATAACAATCACCTCTGGGCTGAGGAAAATCCACATGGAATCTTTGAAGCTCATTTTCAGCATCAGTTTTGAGTAATGGCTTGGGGTACTTGATGATCATTTAATCGGTCCATATTTCCTCCCACAACGACTAACAGGCGACTCTTACCTCAATTTCCTACAGGAAGAGTTACCTGTTCTTCTTGAAGAAATTCCTCTACAGCTGAGACAACACTTCTGGTTCATGCATGATGGTGCACCAGTCCATTTTAGCATTATTGTACGTAATCACTTAGATACAGTATATCCAAATCGTTGGATGGGTAGGGGAGGTACGGAACATTGGCCTGCTCGATCTCCGGATTGAAATCCTCTAGATTTTTGCATTTGGGGTTAGTTTATTCCACTCTCGTCGAAAATGTTAAAGACCTGAGGAATCGAATTATAGCCGGCTGTGAGACAATAAGAAATATACCATCAATGGCGAAGAGTTGAATCATGTATCACGTCTGAAGGAAGTCATTTTGAACATTTGTTGTAGCTTTGCGCTTATTTATTGATTGGTGTTATTTTCTGTTACTGTTCTGGTTTAACGTTATTGTATTAGATAGTTCTTGATAATGTATTAAAGAAATGAAAAATACGCACTAAGATGTTTTATTTTTTTGCATAAAAACGGCGCCCCATACAAAAAAAAAGGCATGGAAGATTTTTTATCACAAATCAAACGAGGAGTTCAAAAATTATTAAATTTGAAATATCTCAGTGGCGTGCCATTTTTTTTCCTTTAAAAAATTTAGATCGTTACCCGTATGCGCGCCAATGATGAACATAAAATTCTCAATTGCCTGTCAAGATATGCGCAATAACTACCTCTTGAAAGTCACCAAATTTCATTTGCACATCTCGACCGGTTTCAGACCGGTTCAGGAAAAACTTTAACACCCCGTATCTCGGTAAACAGAGCATTTGCGGACAAAAGTTCCCCCTGAAGTTTGTCGCACTTATTCACTAACACCCTGTATTTATGATTCTCCACTTCCAGGTTCTTCATCATACAAAAATCTATTAGGCTTTGAGCGTCATCCTACATTGCTTCTTCTCCAAATTTTCCGACAAAACTATATGTTTTCGTCCAATTTCTTGACTCCCATTCATATATCTGTAGAACAACACATACTCCTGATGTCACCGCAACGTGTACAGCCTCCATACACCACTATTTATTTGACGATTATTTTTGTCGACGATATTCCATTGTCTTGTTCCTTCTCCGGAAACATTCAGACGTATATCTTGTTTTATTTTGTTCGATATATTCAATTCCGAGAACGTTTCAAACGTTAAATTGTCTGATTTGTTACGAAATGGAAGCATTCAAATTGTCACAAGGCTTACCCAGTTTTTTCCTTCTATTCGCAAACACCCTGGGAATGTAAGAAACGTGTCCATAAAATTCGCAGATATCGATTTGAATTCTTGTATACACGCTACTACACCGCAAGCAATTGGATTTTCGCGTTTCCTCGATTATTTCTAGCACTTCAAACCGCAAAGCAACATTTCGACACGCCAAGGTGCTTTTTCGAATAAATCAGGCCATTCTGGGCGAATTCAACACTGTGTGGATTTCATTAGCACTAAATGTCGAGCAGCAATTAAACGTTCCTTTGTTATTGCCATTTGATAACATTTAATGCAGAACTGTGTTGGAGCCATGCCTTCAGAATTAATTCTAGGTGAATTCGAGACTTTGTAAGTGTACGCAGAGATGGATATGAAAGTGATATTACGCTATTGTTCTGAAGAGCACAGCACAGCATGGTGAATAAGAGCAGTGATGAAGTTTACACAATTCAATGTTTCTTGAATATCATTGTTACGCCAGTCAAAGTGGACCGCCAATTCACAATAATTACAAACATTTCTTTAGCACTGCCGGATGTTGAGGCATCCAGTAAAAACTAAATATAAAAATTTCGACACTCATTCGGTGACCGAAAGTAACACAAATCGTTAATTTGCAATATCTCCTTGGACAAAATTGCAAATATTGTGCAAATTGCAGGTATATTAATAATAATAATAATAATAATAATCTTCATTCAGTACAGTTAAAATGGTATACTGAAATAGCGAAGTTCATCTCTTGCTGGGCGCAAGGTGATGGTCTTCCACTCAACCAAACTTAACCTAATCTTAGCATAATTAAAAGACAAAAATACAAAAATAACAAAATAAAATGAGAGTTATAAAGGTGAAGTAGAAATGTAGAAATGTAAACATGAATGCACACATAAAAACATATACAAAACACATAAAAACATTAAATGTGGGAAACTTAATACACTTGTGTAGAATAATCGAAGGACATCTGCACAAAGTGCACAACCCTCCCAAGCCCGCAAAGCGCCCCCGCCATCCCCAGCGCCCCACGCCAGGCGCAGGAAGCAAAACAACAGATGAGCTCATTGCTAACCAAACGACCACAAACCGGCCCAGAATCCAACGCATCACATGTCGGAACCCAAAGGCCAGGTGGACATGTCAATGTCTTAAGACCTTGACACATCCACCCGACCTACGAACTCCAACATGCGACACGCCAGACTCCAAGCCAATCCACAATCATTCGATCAACAATGCGCCCATCCACTGCTCCACCCCCCGCACCCGACACGAAGCACCGAAGACGACGAAGGTCGAAAGCGCCTCGCAAAACCAAGAAGACTACCCACTCCATACAAAAATCCTCCATCCACTATACAAAAACATATTCATAAACATATATGCATATGGTAGGAAATGATTATCAAGACTAAAAACGAAAAAGAAAGTGGACACAGAAAATAAAATCCTATTGAAGTGACAATAGCAATTTTCTATAGGCTTCATGAAAAATATAAACAGATTTGTCTTTGATAAAGTTCGGTATGGAGTTATAAACAGCAGATATATTATATAAGAAACTTCTTTCAAACATGCTAGTTTTATGTATAGGTGGGGTTATAATACCCTTCGTTCGTATGTTTATGTTATGGACATCCGAACGGAAAACAATTTTGCGGTATAAATAAGAAGGCTGTTTTGAGAGGATAATTTTGTGGTATAAAGTGGCACAGTGAAGTTTACGGAGAGATTTCATATCTAGCCAACCATCTTCCATGAGCTTATGTCTAATAGGTGTTCTCTTCCTCACGCTATAGATGAATCGCAAACAATGATTTTGAATTTTTTGTATCCTCTTTGCATCGAATGCTGTTAGACAGGGGCCGTAAACAGTGTCACAATGATTGAAGGTAGACAGTACTAAAGATTTACAAAGCATTTTTCTAAGATGGATATTCAACAAGGAACGTGAGTTATATAGGAGTTTAAGTTTCCAGATTGATTTCTTTATGCATTCTGAAACATGCTTTTGGAATCTCAAGGTGGAATCGGTCCACAATCCCAAGTTTTTTGCCACGTCGGCGAAGTTTATTGGGACATTTTTGATGGAAATGTGCATATTCGCAATCAATGTCGCTCTGGACTTGTTATTACCGAAGAGCAAAGCTGTTGATTTGTTAGGATTCAGAGCCAGGTAATGATCACAGGAGATTTTGTGAATGATGTTCAATTCCCTATTGATTATTCGACAGCTGTTCAGCATATCTGATGGGTGGAATGAATATAGGACCTGTGTGTCATCGGCATACATTTGTAGATGACAGTTATCAATAAGGTTATGGAATTGTGCAGTATAAATGGTATATAAAATGGGACCAAGTATTGAACCCTGTGGAACACCACAGGTCAATGCCCTCTGGCTTGAAATGTCATTTTTCAATATAACACGCTGTTGTCTACCACTGAGGTAATTAGACAAAAATATTACCGAATTTTCAGAGAGTCCTATGTACTTCAAGATGCATATTAAGACATTGTGATCGAGTGTATCGAATGCTTTTGAGTAATCTAATAGTACCACTATTGTAAGTAATCCAGAATCTGTGGCTTCAATGATTTTATCTGTTACGTTAAGTAAGGCTGTGGCACAACTGTGATCCTTCCTGAAACCAGATTGTGTATCCGGTAGGACAGCGTTTTTCTCCAGGTACTCAACCAACTGATTTTTTATTATTCTTTCCAGGATTTTTGAGATGACGGGAAGGATACTTATTGGTCTCAAATCTTTCAGTTCATTCACTATGTCCACTTTTGGTAAAGGTATTACATGTGCGACCTTCCATTTGGTGGGAAAAACCGAGTTTTCTATACAGAAATTCACAATATGTAATATATAATCAACCAGGAAGGGACAACACATTAAAATGAAATCAATACTGAGACCATCAGCCCCAGTAGCTCTTGTTTTGATAAATTCTAGTTGTCTATATATCTCCCATTGATTCCCTAACTTCTTTTCTACATCCCTTGTTAAATTTGCACACGCAATTTTCAACCGGAAATACGAATAATCCTTGATTACGTTGTAATTAACGTTAATTCTGGTTACAAAATTGAAACATTGTGCAAATTTGTGGTGAAATAATGGTTCCGTCACCTCCAAAATGCTTTAAATTTGCAAACTTTTCATGTATGCGGAACATCCAAAAATAATGGATAACGCTAAAAACAGTGTCAGGGGCAAAGTTTTAGGGGTCACACAATCGCAAACAATGTTTTCGTGCTTTGCAAACTTTGGTGACATAATTTTAAGTCGCCAATTGAGTTTGCACCTTTTTCAGTATCGCGGAAAATGGCGGAAATGAACATTATTGTTAGAAGCAATTTTCGCAAATGCCACAAATTTCCAAACTTTGTGCATTTTTTTCTTAAAGTTCTGCTAGGGCACACAAGTTCACGTATTAATTTGCAACCCTGTAAAATGTCGGGAAAACCGGCAATAGAATATTATCAATTAAGTTGGATGAATGGCGACCGTTGAATATGATGTCAATCGTTGGATTTGCGGGAATTCGGTCGAAATGTTGAAGAAAACCAATTTTTAAATTGTCGACGTTTCGAAACTTTATTGTTTCATTCTCAAGACTCTGAAGTACAAAAACAAGAACATACAAATGAAATCAGATTCTAGAATGTTTTTTTTTTCATAAAAACAGAATAAATCAAGTAAAATTACATCGTTAAAAAAAACAATATTTAAAAACACTTCAAACACATTACAGAAAACAACAATGATGAGTACCTACATTTAGGATGGCTTTCCGAGTTTAAAAAGGGTGAAATAAATAATTTCAACATAAAATATAAATAGATACTCAAGTTCATGAAATACAGACATGAAGTAAAGGAACAACTGAACGGTCGGTGAATCATGTTTTTATAATGTAATCATGAGCCTTTAAGTTCTGTAGAGGCGAACTAGTTGACATATGAATTAGCAAACCCATAAAGCGTCGGCAAAGCAGGGCAATGAAATATTAATTAAGGCGATTTTCGAGAAGTGTTAATCTTTTTGCAATTTTTGCTCAGTAATTGAACCCGAACTGGTGGAATCGGCTTTAATTATCAGAGGATAATTATTCAAGGACCAAATTACCGAAGCCGGTAATTTTTTCGTCCTTTTAAGCGAATTGTCAAGTTATATCGTCATTTTCATGATACCTGATACTGAAATCAGACGATTCCACCGAATGGTTATATCAGATGATAACACTGTATAGTTCCAACACATAGTTTTACTTGGTGGTTTTCTATATGAAAATACCACTCAATAAGACATACTATTCGGTATTTGTACGTTCAGATAATCATTCAGTAGATATTACGTAATGAAATCATTCGGTAATTTTTTTTGATATTATCATCTGGTGAAATCATGTAACATAGCCATCTGGGTTATAATTTCACTAGACATTTAGTCAGAACGTCTGTATTACTACATGATTTACCATATGGTAATGTAAAATTTGGATATTTTTTTGAGTGACACTCTTTTGGCATGTTTCGTACACTCTTGTTAAGTTGACAACCATGAAGTCAAGTCTAGAACACTGAATTTTGATTGTAGTTACTCGAATTGAGCACTTACCTATAGAACCTATGGTAGAAGTCCATTGTATCTCGAAGTGGAGTGGTATAATTTTATGAAGAAGAAAAACTCGAAGTCGTCTCCACAATATAATATCAACAATCGATTAGATAAAAACCATCGATTAGGTGAACATGTTTCGAACCTCTATAGGTCCATCATCAGCGGATAATAAAAGTTTTCTACAATAAAAGAAGAACAAAGACTTAATTACATAGGTACATAGGTACATTTAAGTAGCACTCATTGTATCACATTACCTATGTAATTAAGTCTTTGTTCTTCTTTTATTGTAGAAAACTTTTAATATCCGCTGATGATGAACCTATAGAGGTTCGAAACATGTTCACCTAATCGATGGTTTTTATCTAATCGATTGTTAATATTATACTGTGGAGACGACTTCAAGTTTTTCTTCTTCATAAAACTTACCTACAGTCTGAAACACTTAAATCAAGTCTATATAACATTTTTTGCAAATCTTGACCGTTTTCTCAATAAAACCATAGAGTTTACATTAGCGAATACTGTACTTCGAATTCTTCTACATTTTACGAGATTTATTCCATAATGCTCTGGAAAACAGATAATAGGCGAGATCACAAACTCACAAATTTGGTTCATATGTGCTTGAAGTTGAAATATAGTGATAACATTTTATGTATGCAGAATTTTTCTTAGAGGAATATTCTATTGCCCGGCTTTCCCACACCCCAAAACTTTGAAATGACAGATAATTTTTCAATAGTTTTCAACAAAATAAGGTTACGTAGACAATTTTCTGAATGAAAGTACTCGTGTGGAAAGTCGATCGGAGCAACGATTCTTAATAAAAAAGCAGTTTTACTCGACGACATCAAACCCGATCGTCCACCATTATTTGAAATGAAACATTTTCGAAGTAGAAATACTAATGCTAACGTTAGTTCAACAACATTTATAACAGGGATAATACAAAATATGCTAAAATAAAGTCGTAAACAAAAAGTACAAAAGTTTCGTTCACAATGTAGATATTTTTTCAAATGAAATATCAAGTTATGTAGATTCGTGGTGTTCTACTCCACTATGAAATATCGAATTCAGTCCAGCGATGCCTCGTTGAATAGAATAACATTACATTGTGAAGCCATACGAAACGACCATGGCATGCTATTTCAAGTGCAGAGAGGGTGTTTGCGCCGACTAAGAAAATGTATTGAGAGAGCATTTCTGTTTGCTCTTGAGGCTTGCGATTGATTATTTACACCATGAGTTTTGTAAGGAAAACGTGTTTGCATGATAAAAATTCGTTACGAACATTGTACCTATCATTTCTATTTTCATTACAAATTAATCTTTTTGGATAATGGTAGACATCTCAGGTTGGACGTCGTCGAACAAAAATGCATTTTTATCAAAAATCGTTGCTCCGATCGATTTTCCACACATGTACTTTTATTCAGGAAATTGTCCAGGTAACCATGTTTTGTTGAAACATATCGACAAATCCCAGTCATTTCAAAGTTGTTGAATAAATCACCATAATTTAGATGATTTTGAATATTCACTTTGAAAGTTATCAAAGAAAAACATTTTTCATTTTGTAACTTAGAGGGCCCGTAACTTGGCAACGAAGGCTTTCAGGAACAAAAGTTATATGAAGTACTGGTTATATTTTGACCCCATCTATACATTCCCGAAAGGAAGAGAGGAAGTCCAGGGACACCCTGTATAAATAAATATACAAGAATCGTCAGTGTAAAATATTAAAATAAACATATAAAATAAACTTATAAAGCTTTGTCATAACTATTTTCTACTAGAGTATTCCAGATAACCCCCATACAATAGTCTAAAACTTTTTTCCATATTAAATGATGAAAAATACAACACATATTTTTGGTAGCCTAATCACAGATTTTTATTATAAAATTTAAGATTGCTGTAGCGGTTACATTCCACATTTCTGCCCAGATTTTGTTTCTGTAGGGCGAACGGAAGTTTTATTTCAGCAATGGGTGTCCACATAAATCAAATCATCATGAGCACACCACATCCCCACAGTTTCCAAACTTATGAGCTTCCGAAAGCTCTCTTAGACAGTTATTAGTAATTTGATTAACTTCACGTCAGCGTTTGTAATTAGATTCGGGGGAAGTAGTGAACCCACAAAGTTTCGTAATACATAATATCCCACGGGATTATTGTAATTAGTTTAGGTATTGCATACTGTGATTGACATATGTCGGTGGTTATTTGAGATGCATTATCTTCATCAATATACACACACTGCAGTCGTCAGGTATTGGTATGGCGAAATGAGTATGATTTAAGATAATATTTCCTTGTTTTTGCAGTTTCTGACACACGCAGCGGTAGGGGACGAGGTACACAGAATATCGGTCCACACCAGTAACTCCTGGAATCATGAACGGATTGTTCTAAAATTTGGTACAGGTATACAAGGTGTTAGTGAATAAGTGCGACAAACTTCAGGAGGTGATTCTGTTTGAGAAAATAATGACAGTTTGCTATATAACTTTTGGCCGAGATACGGGGTGTTAGATTTTTTCTTAAAAACTGACTACTTGTTTATTGCTCTGACACCGGTCGAGATATGCACATGAAATTTGGTGAGTTTACTTTAATATAATATAATAATATAATAATGTGTTTTATTTAATTTGAGCAATACAATAATTATATAAGGCAATATAGATAAAAGAGTAAACTTAACTAAACAAAACGATGGGTAAGAATACATTAAACTCACAGCTAAGTATATATAGGTACGTATAATTTGATCAGTGCACCCATTGAGACCGTTAAGGTTGAGCATGGGGTACACTGACCAGTATTGAGATTTTATATGTATATATATATATAAATATATATATATATATATATATATATATATATATATATATATATATATATATGTATATGTTGTACATCTTCAATTCTTTAATTCATCGTGTGTAAATTTTAAAATTTTTTTTTTTTTTTTTTTAATTTTTAGAATTCGAAAATTTTTTCAATGTCTTCGGCATCAAGAGTTTTTATATATCCTTCAAAAACGGTTTTCAAGAATGATGGTGAGTTTAATTTTCTTATATAGGTTTTATACATTTCTGGAAGAAAATTAAATAAATGAGGTGCTATAAATTGAAAATGTCTAGTTCCTATAGACTTTCTAGCTGGGTTTGTTTGTACAAAATCTTTGGACTTATTTCTGGTTTGGTAATGATGATCAAGTGTTTGCAAGTTAGAACGATTTTTAAATAGGTAAATTACCAAACTAAAAATATACAGTTGCCTCAAATTCATAACATTTGCTTCTTTAAACAGTAGCTCTGTGCTGTATTTCATATCTTTAAAATGAATAGCTCTTAAGATTTTTTTTGAAGTATTTCAACCTGTTTCAAATGACTAGGCATGGTTGCTCCCCAGCTGACAATACCGTATCTTAGACGAGATTCAACAAGTGCGTAGTATACTGTTTTGAGATTTGGTAAATAGAATATTTTTCTCAGTTGTTTAAATTTATATATTAAAAACCTTAAGGTCTAGGCAATGTCTGACAAGTGAGCAGTCCATCTCAGGTGAGAATCTAGTTTTATCCCCAGATATTTTATTTCGTTTTTCAGAGAGATATCGATGTTATTAACAGTTATATTTTTATATGTAGGTAAGTTATTTTTGTAGCTAGTAAAAGGGACGATGTATGTTTTCTTATGATTAACTGTTAGTATCTTATGATTAAAATGTCGAATATATTTTTTAAGTCATATTCAATTTTATTTTTTAAGTCTTCCCATGTTTTAGCATTATATATCACGGCCGTATCGTCTGCAAATCCAATTAATTTTCCTGTAGAGTTGTAAGAGAATATATCATTTAAATATAAATTGAATAATATAGGCCCCAAAACAGTTCCTTGAGGCACCCCAATCAACACCGGTTTTCCAGTACTTAGTTCCTTTTCTATCCTTACCACCTGCTTTCTATGTGACACGTAACTTTAGACGAATTCATGTGGCAACCCTCGTATACCTGCGTCGTACAAAACATCCAACAACTGTGCATGGTTCACAGTGTCAAACGCCTTTGCCAAATCAAGAAACACTTCTGCTACTGGTTCGGTCTTATCAATAGATTTATAGATTGAGGAAACCAAGCACTGAAGGGCGTCATCAAGTGAGATTCCTTCTTGAAACCCGAATTGCCGCTCCGAAATGAGACTATGTTTATCTAACATTAATACATCTAGTAGCGATGCTAGTAGGCTAGTGTCAACATTCTGTTGAATACGAATATTTCAACGAAATGTCAAATTAGCGTTTTTTTACTTTTAAGCTTTCAGTTTGGTATAACATTAGAGGAAAGTGACCAAATATGGAATACCGTTTTGATTTTCAGGCATAACTTTCACAAATTTTATAAATAAAATACTTTTTGTGGTAATTATTAACAATCATATACTTGCACTTAAGATTATAACAATTTTAGATTATTTTGTTCAGTTTGAGGTTAGAAAAATTTTCAAAAACTAAAAAACGATAAAGGTACCTATATATGGAATAGGTACCCCAAATATGGAATACTATAATCACTGTGAAACATTAACCTTAACTTATAAGAGACTCTTTGAAAACTTTGGTATAATAAAGAAATGAACACAAATTATTTACAAAAATCGCAAATCCAGGTATCAAACTCTGGCCCAGCGCAATCATTATATGCCCAGAGCCCACACATGAGGCACTTGATCCATGTTTCCCCATGAGTGTCATTCGAAAACAGCATACCACAGAAAATACACTCCGAATCTTCAGAGTCTGGAGCTGTACATCCTATCAAGGCATCGGGTTCGCTGTCTGTATCAAACAGCATCACCTCCTCATCATCTGAATCAGACATAGGCTTAGTCTTTTCTTTTGGTTTTTTTCCTTTTGATTTCTTCTCATTCTGTTTTTTATTCTTGTTTTTTGCTAATTTATTTTCTTTATCTTCTTTTTTCCTGTTTTTGTCTATAAGGTCATTCTTATACGGTGACGACGTGATGACTGCTGCAACAGATGCTTTTTTTCCTCTATTAGAAGGTTTCCTTTTCTTGTTTGGTACGGGACTGATGTCATACGGAGACACTAATCCTAAATCACTGCAAGATAGTCCGGGAGTTGAGGGTACAGGTTCAATATTTGTATCTTGTCTGGGTGTGACAGCTTCAGTTAAAGGCATACAATTATCAGGTGTTCTTAAACTTGCCTTCGATGGTACTTCAGGTTGGTGACCTGATGCCATTGATGTAACGTTGACTGTGAAACCATCTTCAACTGCATCTTGTTGCGCAGCAAGATAGTCGACCGCAGTGAAAATATTTTTATTCAATGGCCATAAGCCAGTTACACGGAAGCCATTTGCTGAAATCTCACCAGTTTGCACTTTCAAATAAGCTCTGCCAAACAGCTCGACAACATCATAAGGGCTTAGTGGTCGATTATTGTCTCTAATCCACATGCGTATTTCTTCACTGTAATAGGTTTTTAGTGGTCCCATAAACGTTTTGTCCAGTGGCTGGAGCTTGTGAGTTGTGTGGGGAGGTAAGGAGACAATTTCTACGTTATTTTGCCTAGCAAGCTCTATCACATCGATGTTACGAGTGTGAGAAAAATGGCCATCTAAGATCAATAATACTTTCGATTCCGGAGTAGGGTTTGTATGTTTCATGAAATGTTTGAACCAGTCAGTGAATATGTTCATTGGTATATGTGTAACCCCTTTCCGCTGAGGTAAGCGAAGCTATCTGCCGTTTTTCTTTATGTCCAATCACTTGGGGTATCTTGCTCTGTACTACGGTAAGCCCTGATTCATCCACGTTGTATATGCGACTTGGACCATAGTTTCCTTGAGCATAGACGTCTTCGAGGAGATCAAAGAATGAGTCTACTTTTTCTTTGCTAAATCCAAAGGCTCTAGCAAAAGACGTGCCAGTTGGTCTTCTCACTGATAGCTTGTCCTTATGGCGTTTCAGAAATAATTTAAGCCATTTTTTTCCAGCCATGCCAGTCGCACCAAATGAATTTTTCAACTGATTACGACTTGCTAACATGTACGCCATTCTTCGAACATCATTTCTCGTCAAGCCATGAAATTTGCTCTCCATCGTCAAAATGTAGTCTACCAAAAGATTTTCAAGGGTTGTCCCTAAAACAGTTTTCCTTCCGAGTGTAGTAGCTGCGGCTTCTTCTGGAGAAAATTCGTTTTTCTGACATAAACGAAACAAGGTAGATCTTGGCACATCGAAGTGTTTTGCAGCTTTCAAATAACCCATTTTTTTTCTCGTACTAATTTTATAGCTTCTGCCATATGCTCTGAATTCCATTCTTTCCGCTTCGTTTTCCAATTGACGCCCGCCATTCTGATAAAACCCGAAAAAAAAAATAATTAACAAAGTCATTAAGTCAGCTGATACGTCACAGTGTCCAATTATGGAATAGTCCATAATTGGACACTGTGATCCGTCCATATTTGGATTTTCCAACTATTTCAAACTGATATTCACATATTTATATTTCAGAAAGTAATACTATCTGATACCGCTAAAACATACTAAATAACATCTAAAGGGTCTCTTAAAGTTATAAATACAATACTGTGTGCACTTTCTGTACGAAAAATAATTATTTTTTACGTACCTTAGAAAGTTATGCGGCAGCGATAAAACAAAACACTGTCACTACGACGAAAGGGCTGGCTCGACTGACATGCTACAACTTGTACGCGTAAATGGGAGTAGAAAGAGACAGAAAATCACTGTTTATTGCGTGTGTGAGTTTGCATTTGAGAAAAATGGGGGTATTCCATATTATGGATACTATTCCATATTTGGTCACTTTCCTCTAATTATAATAAGTGAATAATTTTTCTTTTATCGAAAAGAATGGAAAATTATACAAATGCGGAATTGTCAGACATGCATTTTGTCTATGGTCGAAGTAATGGAAATGGTCGGCAAGCTCGACGATTGTATGCTGGGTTGTATCCAGGACGAAGGGTACCCCATCACACAATATTTGCTCGTCTTCCCCAATGTTTGCGCGAAAATGGTACATTTAACCTTCGGGAACACGCGTGACAATTTTCAACAAGAGTCCGTAACTTGAGAAATAGTAGTTTTTTAACCAATAAAACCTTGTATGTGAATGATCAAGAAAAAACAAGTATTATTGAACATTTTTATTTAATCAGTACCATTTTTAATACATTCTGAACATATAAAAGTACAATGTTCCAGACACATATATTTTTCACACCTTATGCAAGAGTATTTGGTAGGTCGATTTTTTTTTCGGTCGCAAAAACCACAACGGCCTCGTTTTCATTTACTGCTGCTAGACGTTGTTTTGGTTCCTCATATTCAATCAGTTCTCTGGTTCTTGATGATAGCTGTCTTGGCAAGCAAGTCAGTTGAGCCCGTTGACGTAAATGATTGTCTACTAATTGAAAAGACAAATTTCGCAAAAACTTTCTTCTTCACATATTATTGGGACTGTTAAATTTGTGAATCACCATTGTATTGATGCCAACAACATTTAGCAAACAATTAAATACGACCATTGTCCATTTTCGGGTCTTTCTTGCACAATCATATGAAGCGCAAAGTTTGTCAACTGTATCGACGCCACCCTTAGTATTATTATAGTCCATAATCATTTCTGGTTTTCCTGTCATCGTGTCAATGTTGTCGTCATGATGTAGGCTGGATACTAATAATACATTCTTATTGGGTTTGGGTTTGTAGGAAACCAGCGTTACATGTTCACGAAAAGCAAACATACTAGATTGAACAGCTCGCGTTTCAACATGACTGGAAAATTCTTCTGGTAACTCTCTTTTATTCTTACGGATTGTACCAAGCAATGTTAGTTTCTTAGAGCGGAGCGACTCTAATGACGGTATACTGGTTAACCAGTTGTCGGTTGTAATATTTCGTCCAGAGCCATTTATACATTCACAGAGTCTCTCAACTACAGCACTTGGACCAGTGTTGACAGCATAAGGACCATCCGGCTGCTTTCCGACATAAACTTCCAGATTACACACGAAATAACACTTTGCGTCCACTAAGGTTAAAAGCTTCATACCATACTTGTTTGGCTTCTTGAGAATATATTGCCTAAAGCCACAGCGCCCTCGGAAAGCCGCCAATATTTCATCAATCGTAACATAATGGAAAGGTGTGTATGCCTCTTTGCATTTTTTGACAAAAGCATCAAACACTTCTCTAATAGGGGCTAATTTATCTAATTTCTCCTGCTCATCCCGTGTTTGAGTATCATCAGATGTTTTAGCAGGAATTGAAACCTGTTTACTGACATCACCAAACGAAATATCTCCACCCCAGTGCCATTATTACTAAACAACTCTCTCACATGCAACCGACTAGTTGCATTTGGGAACTGCAGACATGTAGAGTAACCCATATAATGCTTGAATCTCAGATACATTTGTAAGAGCAGCGTGTCTTTCTCGAGTATAATTCGCTGCAGTTGCACTAATGCGTTTATTCGTATGCTCTACAATGGTATTCAAAATTTCATCAGTAAAAAAGAATTTCCAGATCTCAAGTGGATCTGTCAAATTCTTGGTAGATGCCTCTGGCCCGGGTAGCTGTTTTATTAAATTTTCAGCCCTTGTCCTAACATTTTTTGGCGGTTGGTGTTTTCTCCACTTAGTGGTTTTATCTTTTCCTATAAAAAATGGACCGTCTAATGATCCTGCTGTTTCTTATTCAGTGTCAGAAATTTCCTGCTCTGAATCTGAATTGTCCAATTGTTCTTCCAAATGATCTTCCTCTGAATCATTTTTCTCATCATCGTACTCAATGTCTACATCATCATCCTCTAACATTGCACCGTCCAGTAATATATGTAAATATTCCTGCTCTTTTTCGTAAGACATCCTGAAAAAAAAAATGTTTATCCCAAACGCAAAATTCTATCTAACCTTTTCTTCTGACCTGACCATATTTAGATTATGTACCTATGTAAGAAATACTGAAAATCTTACTTTTTGCTGTTTTTAACGAGATAAAAAATTTCAAATTTTTGTAACGTATCCAAACGCGCCGGACTCACGGTCCGCAATCACTGATTACTCTGTAACGTCTTCACGTTCCAAAGGCACACAGGAAACTGAGTCATGACAACTCATGTTCGGAAGGCACTGACAACGATGGCTTGCGGAAGCGGTGCATTTTGAGATGGCGGCAATATTCAAATTTAAGCGGACTGAGAGTCCGCGCGCGTGTAACGGAAGGTTAAGGCCCGATTTCACCACAAGAAAGATAAACGGCGTTTTACTAAACTCCGTTCTCACTAAACTCAGATTTTAATCTTGATAAACCTCGATCCAGTTTCACCGACACAAACAGACGAAAGCTAAACCGAGTTTATTGAAACTTAGTTTAAGGACAGTCAAAAGCTGGCAACATAGTAGAATATGTACGTTTCTGTCATTTTCGCATAGATTTCGTTGTTTTGTAGAGGAGCCAAAGCCAAGTGACAATATTACCTAAAAATTGAAAACTGATAACTTTCGTGTTTGGCTCATATTTTGTGATATTTTTGTGGGTGTTCGATGTTCAAAGTTTAGTTTTTGAAGAAACTTGATAAAAGTGACAATATCTTCTACAATGAATTTCAAGTTGGAATGTGAAAATATAATTCATCAAATAAATTCTTTCTTTGGACTTCATTCGGCACCCAGCTTATTGAATAAATTGGTACAACATATTTCCTTTACCAGAGTGAAAATGTCTGGAACAAACTCTAATATTTCGTTAACTTATTAGACCAGTCTTTTCGTTTGATAGCATGTACCTAGGCTAATTGCCTTCTCTGGGAGATTTCTATTTCTCACAACAGCAGATGGAATTCTGATAACAGGGTCAAAAATACAAACATGTACAATTTACCTGAATAATCGCATTCGGCCGTCTTCTGATGCATTTTCATTGCATTTCACAACAGAACAATATGAAGGCATGATCATCTACGAATTGAACAATAACACATGTTATCCCACTACTGAATTCTTTGTGAAATAGGTAAAAATGTTCAATTCTCCAACATAAACAAATCGGCAAAGAAAGGTTGTTTTAACTCCAATGTCAACCATCTGTCAAACGTGCACGAAACCAATGAACTAAACGTCGTTTAACTTCGTAACTGGCCAAATTTAGCCCGTTTTAAGTGGAAACGCCGTTTAGAACTAAACGCGGTTTATAGTTCCTGGTGAAATCCAATATGACGAGTAGAAAGCTTAATCTAAGTTTAATTTAAACAAAACTCATTTAAAGAGGTTGGTGAAATCGGGCCTAAAAAACAAACGGCTGACTGCTGGCGCCCTCGAGAAGTACGAACTGTGCAACTAGAAGAAGCAGTTTTCGAGTTAATTGCGGAGTCACCTGAAACAAGTACTCGAAAAATTGCCAACATACTGAATGTAAGCAATTCCACTGTATTTAAAATTCTTAAAGAACAGCAATTGTATCCGTTTCATATTCAACGTGTGCACGCTCTACTATGTAGAGTCTTTTTGCCGCGCCTAGTTTTTTGCCAATGGATTCTTCATCAAATCGCTCAAATTCCTAATTTTTTAAATGGCGTTTTGTTTACTGACGAGGCTAATTTTGGACGACAGTGCATACGAAATTTCTATAAAAATCACCTCTGGGCTGGGGAAAATCCACATGGAATCTTTGAAACTCATTTTCAGCATTAGTTTTCAGTAAATGTATGGCTTGTGGCACTTGATCATTTAATCGGTCCATATTTCCTTCCACAATGACTAACAGGCGACTCTTACCTTAATTTCCTACAGGAAGAGTTACCTGTTCTTCTTGAAAAAATTCCTCTACAGCTGAGACAACACTTCTGGTTCATGCATGATGGTGCGCACCAGTCTATTTCAACATTATTGTACGTAATCACTTAGATACAGTATATCCAAATCGTTGGATAGTTAGAGGAAGTACGGAACATTGGCCTGCTCGATCTCCGGATTTAAATCCTCTAGATTTTTGCATTTGGGGTTTCCTCAAGTCATTAGTTCATCCCACTTCCATCGAAAATGTTGAAGACCTGAGGAATCGAATTATATCCGGCTGTGAGACAATAAGAAATACACCAGGAATATTTGCGCGAATATGACAATCAATGAGGCGAAGAGTTGAATCTTGTATCACGTCTGAGGAAGGTAATTTTGAACATTCGTTGTAGCTTTGCGTCTATTTATTCATTAGTGTTACTTTCTGTTATTGTTCTGGTTTAACGTTATTGTATTAGATAGTTCTTGATAATGTATTACAGAAATAAAAAATACGCGTTACGATGTTTAATTTTTTGCATAAATACGGCGCCCCATACGGAAAAAAATCAAGATTTGTTGTCACAAATTGAACGAGGAATTCAAAAATAATTTTTAATTTGAAATATCTCAGTGGCGTACAATTTTTTTTAATTGAGATCACTACCCGCATGCGTGCCAATGATGAACATAAAATTCTTGATTGCATGTCAAAAAATCATCAAATCATCAGATTTCATTTGCATATCTCGACCGGTTTCAGAGCTATAAAAAAATAGTAAGTTTTTAAGAAAAACTTTAACACCCCGTATTTCGGAAAACAAAGCATTTGCGGACAAAAGTTATATAGCAAACTGTCATTATTTATTCATGCAGAATCACCCCCTGAAGTTTGTCGTACTTATTCACTAACACCCTCTATGTACAACGGTGAATTCTCCAATTATTCGTATAGTAGCGAATTCACCTGAATAGCGATTACCAAGCGCTCTCACCAAAAATTGGGAATTAAAATCGAAAAAAAAATCGTTATGGATACATTTTGAAAGGGAACAGAGATGTCAGCTTCGGTTTTCATAGTATATTTCATGTTGTGGTGGTTGTTGACATGATCTAGGAATCGCAATATATCGTCAATGTATCTGAACCAACAATTGAGCGTGTGGCCGCCAAATGACTCTATGGCCTTAGTCTCGAATTCCTCCATCTACAGGTAGGCAAGGAACAAGGACTGTCGAAAGGGTTTATTGGTTGTAATATGTACCCTGGAAGAGGTTGATGAAGTTGAGGATATTCAGGATGTCCAGTGTGACTGTCAACGGATTGTTCGTGAAAAGGGATACTATGTCGAAACTTACAAGGGTATCAGTGCTCATGATTCTAGGTGTTTACAGGACTTCCATGGATTGGTATGGGTATACGGTGAAACGCTTTTTCAGCAGGAGGTAGAATTTTTATAGAATCTATCTAAAACTTGCTCTTTTACTTTTTGTTTCTGATAATTTGAAAGGGTGATCAAGAACGTAACGTAACAAAAAATGACTTTTCTAAAATATTTCACAAAAAAGTTGAATAATAATTATAACAATATTAAAAATATACTTTTTCTATGACTATTGAAAAAAGCGTCATTTAAATAACCATTTTTTGATAAGTAATGAACTCTAGTATCGTCCCCGAATATGTATTGATCCGTTACTCAACAGGTTCGAACCAATCACTGTTGAACCAGATTTATTACTCAACACTTTGAAGCCAATCACAGCTGAGCATATGCATTACTGTGCAGTTGTGTTTGGATTGTTTCCATTTGCAAGTATGCCTTAAGAATTTAACAACTTCAAACTTGTTCTCAAACGTAATAATAATTGAATTGACCGTTCGTTTTGTAAAATATTATAGTTTCTAGCGAAAAACAAATGGAAAAAGATGGATTCGGAGAGTGTCAACGAGTGTACCCCACCAGAAATTTGTAGTGCGGCGAAAATAACATCTTTAAATCTATTACCAAATAAATCCAGAAAAAATATGCAATTTTCATGGATTGGCGAAAGAAAAATAATGTGAATTCGTTTTCGGAAAATGTACTCCTAGCAAATGTTTCCCAATTAGCTGAAAAATATAAATCGTCCTTGCTTTGGGCACAATATTCAATGTTTCCTCACCACCAATCCTGACCCGTATAGAATAGAAGTTTGTGCCCCACTTGGAAACTCTGACCACACCCTCATCTCCACAACATGCTCTTTCCATTTACCATCGAGCTGCACAATACCACCCCGTCTCATGTGGCATTACAATTCGGCCGACTGGGAAGGTCTTCGTATGTTTTTCTCAGCGTTTCCATGGAAGAGAGTTTGTTTCTCTTCAGTAGATCCAACACGATGTGCTGAGACAATTTCTGAAATCATCATGTTGGGGATGCAAACTTACATACCGAATACCGAAAGAAGAACATCATCCGATAAGACCTGGTTTAACAGAAACTGCTCTAGAGCTGTGGCTTCCAAACAGGCAGCATACCATCGATGGCTAAAAAATCCGGGCCCTGAGACCAGAGCAGCATATGTCGAGGCTAGAGGCATATGTAAAGAGACAATAGAATGCTCAAAAGATGCCCACAAAGCCAAAATAAGATCAAAACTTGCTGAATGTCCTAACGGATCCCGTTCATTTTGGTCTTTCGCATAGCTGTGGGAAGAAATTTCACTTCCAGCTCATTTCCTCCCTAACCAAAGAAGATGGAACACTAGCAACGACTGCCCAGGAAAAGCCAATATCTTTGCGCACCTATTTGCTGGAAATTCCACTCTGGATTCATCGGGAAAACAACCCCGAACATTACACCTATTGACAGTCACATGCCCGAGATCAACTTTCGCCAACGTACTATCAGAAAGATTTTGCTGGGTCTCAACACCAACAAAGCCTGTGGATCTGACGGAATCCCGCCGATTGTTCTCAAGAAATGTGCCCCCGAACTAACACCTGTTCTTTGCAAGTTGTTCAACCACTCTTACAATTTGGGGGTATTTCCGTCCAATTGGAAAATTGCAAGAGTACAGCCAGTCCCTAAAAAAGGCAAAAAGGCCCTACCTAGCAACTACAGACCTATCGCACTGCTATCTATTATTTCAAAGGTCATGGAAAAAGCCATCAACATCGAGCTCATGAAATATCTGGAAGACTCAGGAATTGTCAACGATAGGCAATATGGCTTCCGCCATCAGAGATCAAATGGTGACCTGCTCGCTTACGTCTCACATATATGGCAGCTATCTATTGAAAAGCATGGAGAAACTTTAGCTGTGGCATTAGATATCTCCAAGGCGTTCGATCGAGTTTGGCACCAGGGACTCCTCGCCAAGCTTCCGTCTTATGGCTTGCCCCCTCAGCTGTGTTCTCTGCTTGCTAGTTTTCTCTCAAACAGGTCTCTCCATGTAGTGGTCGATGGAGTTTCATCTGACACTCTACTCATAAATGCTGGTGTTCCGCAAGGATCCATTCTCGCACCAGCACTGTTTCTACTTCCCATGAACGACCTGTTGAACGCAACTTCATGTCCCGTACACAGCTTTGCCGATGATAGTACCGTCCATACCGCTTTCTCTTCAGTGGCCCCTATATCAGCCCGTGAAACCAGAAATGAACGAGGACGAAATGTTAGTAATATAAGTATGGATTTGGCAACAATTCTCGAATGGGGATCTACCAACTTTGTAGAATTCAATGCTTACAAATCTCTAGCATGTCTTTTCTCTAGAATAGCCGATGTGACTGTGCCTAACATAACTTTGTCAGGAGTAACCATACCACTGAAGCCATCCATATCGATGCTTGGTATTACTATCAGCAATAACCCTTTTCCTGGGAAAATCACGTGAGGTCCATTGCCAAAAGTGCATCCCAAAACTTGGTTTTCTGTTTCGTGCCAAGAGCTATTTCACCCCCAGTCAGCTGCTTATGATCTATAAGGCACAGATCCGACCTGTCCTGGAATACTGTTCCCATATTTGGAGTGCGGCACCTAAACATATCCTGAGGCTATTGGATTCTGTCCAAAAAAGGGCAATTCGTCTCGTCGGTGATGCCTCGCTTACAAACTCGCTCACTTGTCTGGAACACCGTAGAAAAGTTGGCGATTTGTCTCTATTTTATAGATATTTTCATGGGCGATGCTCTTCTGAAATATCAACAATCGTTCCTGCTTTGGCAGTCTCTTCGAGATTAACCCGTCAAGTTCAGTCATCACACCCCTTCGTGGTCACTTTGGAAACCTGCAGAACATCACTTTCCAAAGACTCGTTCATCCAACGAACAGCGAGGCTTTGGAACTCATTGCCTAGGGAGGTGTTCCCCGAGGCATACAACCTTCAGAAATTTAAGAAGAACACCAACTCCTACCTTCTTTCCCTAGGTTCCCACGATGTTCTCTGAACATTACAGGATATCCCTTTTCGTGGGAACCAGAACATAAAAAAAAAAAAAAAGTACCATTGTAATCAACCACGACGTCAACATAGAACGTTATTCAAAATTACGTGCGTTTTTAAAACGCAAATCCGATGGTCATATACCGAGGAAGGCTCAAACATTCACCGCAGATGAAATGAATTCATTCATAAACAAAGCACCTGACGAAATATATCTTGCGACAAAGGTAAGAAATTGATATTTCTTCAAAAATTCACTTAACAAAATGAGAGAACCTACCCAAGTAGCACAGACTCATAAAATTAACATAATGACTTCTTATACCGTCTCAAAGACCACGTATTTGCATGTTTTAGAACCAAAAAGTTAAATGCGCGTTTTATAACCTTCAGGCGTTGCTATGACGTCGTGTGGTAGATATAACTAGAGTACAATAAAGAATTCTCGAGATGAAGTTGTTCTGTGGTTTGTATGTAAATAAATTGTATGTGTCGTTAAGTAGAACTTAAGAGCAGTTGCTGTGGGGTTATTATGACAATGAATATATGTGGTTCTGATGAAAAGATTTCTGAAACGTTTCTACGGCTACATATTGTACTCATGTAATGTAGTTTAATCAACTGATTAACTTTGGTAGTGATGATTACATTATGTATCTATGCTTAGATTATTTTTGTTGATTATGTTATTTTTGTTGGATAGGTATATTGTGTTATGTATGTTGAATATTCAGTTCCATATGGATGATTGAAATGCCAAAATAAAAATACAATTTGCCTTACAAGAGAACTGGAGCGTATGGAAAAATATAAAGAGGAAGGATGAGTGCCTACCCCAAAATTAACATCTGAAATAATTAATCAGTCTATCGGGACACTGCAAAAAAAAATGAAGTTCATCCAGTTCCTTCAATTATTTTCACAACAAGGAAAGACATAAATAATATGTATGTGCACTTCGAGTGATAATTAAAAAATATTAAAATATTCAACATTAACATAACCTCTATTGTAAATGTCAGTTATTTTTAGCGTTTTTCATTGGGCGGAACTAGCGGAATGCTCATGCACTCAGTGTATATCTTCTTCTGTTTTGATAGCGTTACGACGTTAGTACAACAAAACTTGCTACTTGTGGTCATAGCGTCTACACTACAACTTTTTTATGTAAGATATTGCGATGTCTTTGAGACACTCGTGAACTATTCTTTTATAGTACAAACCGGAGTAATTACAACTTTTCGACACTAGGAGGACGGCATCTATGTTTTTCGATTGATTGATAACATCATTCTGGTAGCCATATTGATACAAAAATATTTAAAATAAAAAATATGGGCCCCTGGGTATTATATCAATTTAAAAATCATTGGAGATGTGCTAATCAAGTATCTTTCGTAATATGGTTTACATATTTCAACGATTAATGAGAAAAATTGATGAAATATATTTTTCTGAAATGAAAATAAATATTTATCTCTCTTCATTTTCGAGGCGCATGATTTCAAGTGAGTAGAATTGGATTTTGATCGTAAAAATGGATTTGCTTGGTCACTAGAGTTTCAGAACAATTTTAAAGACACATAAATGAAATCATTTTTATCACGATAACTATCATGGTCACAGAGTATCATGAACATGTAAAGGAAGGCTGACTTATATATTATATTGATATTATATAAAATCTTTTGATATGGTGTACATATTGTAATACTACATTAGAAAGACCTTCAGTCATAATGATATAATGACTACACTAAGACCATAGAACGACCCTTTTGCGACTGCCTTATATAAGTCTATATTGGCAAGTCATTACCACTACTTTATAACGTCGATGTGACGTCGCGAGAGTGTGCCTTTTTGTCGTATTGGCATACATAGCGACGTCTCAGCATATTACAAGACATAAGTCATGGACTTTTGCGAAAGGTCTAGTAGACGTCTGTACAACAACAACGTCTGTGTGCTTCTTGGGTAGTTAGGAACTTGAATAGCTTAATATAACTTTGATTTGCAAGTACCCCGGTAGCACATAGCTCAGGCCGGAGAGGTTTTCCTTCTTTTCCAACCACTGATTTAACTATTAGCAAACTGTTTGAAATTGAATAAAATAACGAAAATTTGAAATATTTTGTATGTATATTTTTTATAGGTTGCACTGATTATGGGAATCATGGGAGCTTGTTGTATGGATGAAATGCACTCTATGAAAATATGGGACTTGGAAGATCTTGGATCGGCTATATTAGTCACCATACCAAACATTAAAACGAAAATTGTTCGGAAGTTCACCATAACTGAGCCTTTTCGCCATATTTCTATTGAATATATCACAATTCGACCGAGTAATATATTAACAGAATAATTTCGTTTTGAATTATCAGAAAGGTAAATGCACCAATCGAAGAATTGGAATGAATAAATTCGGAGCCATGGGAAAACAAATCGCAACATTTTTGGAACTTCCATATCCAGAACTATATACTGGGCATACCTTTCGTAGATCATCTACCACCATGCTAGTGGATGCGAGTGGAGACATCACTTCTTTGAAGAGGCATTGAGGGTGGAAGTCAACATCTGTGACGGAAGGATACATAGATGATTCGATGAAAAATAAAATGTATACTGCAAAAAAAATCTTGGGTTCAATGAAACCGTCTACCAGTACCAGCAACATCTCACAAACATTTATCGCACAGAACACTTCGGAAATGGAAAATGGAAATGTGAATTTGGATATAGAATCCTCGAAACCTTCAGTTATGATTCCCAACTGTTCCAATTTTACTATTAATTTCTTTCCCTAGGTTCCCACGATGTTCTCTGAACATTACAGGATATCCCTTTTCGTGGGAACCAGAACATAAAAAAAAAAAAAAAAAAATCAACAAAAAATGATTTTGTGTATGTTATGAAATTTTTCGAAATATAATTATAGATTTTTTCATTCAATAAAAACTTCCTAATATGCAATTGAATGAATTACACTCTTTCAGGATTTCCTTCACACATGAATCTTATTTTCAAATAGTCCTGATATGAGTCACAGAAAAAGTATAGTATTCTGCTCGCGAGAAATAGTCATTACTCGCTCGAATGTTTTACGAATAATGGCCACATTTCTACCTTGTTGAATAATATACTATTCTTTGATGACTTTCCGCAAGGCATCAATAAAGTGGGGTCACCAGAATAAAAATTATCCCAGGCATGAAAGAAATGCTAATCAATTCAGTTCCAATTACAATCGGAAAGTTCAATCAAAACATTCATCATAGCTCAGGAAGAGAAATAAAAAAACTTCAAGATCGCTACAAAAAACATCTGAATTATTCAAAGGGTTCCATTTCCCATTGCAGCACGAGGACAGCTTCATCGTATTTCCTTCTTCCTGTTCTTCCTGACTTGAATATATTACGTTTCACTTGTTCCGATGTTCGGCCTGATATTCTAATGTTCCGGAACTACAGCGGTCACACATCCGATCGATATCGTTAGAGTGTGAAATGGGATGAATCGAGTGCAGTGGAGGCATTGCACAATGTTCAATCAATCAATCAAAATATACTTTATTGTCTAAGATAGTTTCTTGTTGACAAAGCTTTGTGAAAGGGACATAAACAATTGAACAATTATTATTAATTAATAATAAAAATACTTACTCATAAATACAAATATATACATCACATATACAAACACAACTGATAACACTTCCAAAACATGGTAAAATGTTATCAGTTGATTGTCATACTACACGTCAAAATTTTAACAATACTCAACAATTAAAAATTACATTTATACGATATATAAACTACATTCAGTGGTCAGAGGAATTACAATATAATAAAATAAATAAATGGGTGTACAGTGCTAGTCATACATAATGATCTAACTAAGGTTGTCACTATAGAATTCCTGAAGGTTGTAATATGCCTTTTTGAGAAGGAAATTCCTAATTGAATTTCTTAATGGTGCGAGATTTAGTGTGTCCTTGAGAATGCCAGGTAGGTGGTTATAAATCTTCCTGATCTCGAATATAAGGCAATTTTTTGTCAAAGATGATGTTGGTATGGGCATACTAATATTATTGTGTTGACGGGTAATATAACAGGGTCTATTATTTGGCTCATTCGATTTTGTTTTATGTATTAAGCACACTGTTTCGAGAATAAATATACAAGTTAGCGTTAAAATTCGATGTTCAATAAAAAGAGGCTTACAATGAACCCTTGAACGACATTTACAAAAGTACCTCAATGCTCTCTTTTGGGGAACAAATATTGAGTTCATCAACTGGTTAGAGCAGGAACCCCAGAAGGAGATGCCATATCTTATGTGAGATTCAACCAGTGAGAAGTACGCTATTCTGCCTGAATTGAGGCCAAGTTCATTGGTAATGGCTCGAACAGCATAACAGCCTGATGCTAATGTTTTACTCAGTTTTTTATGTGCGCTTCAAATTTCAATTTGTCATCTAGGTATAAACCTAGAAATTTGGTGTGGGGTTGGCTAGTTACCCTCTGATTGCCTGAAGCAAGGTTATCAAAGTTGAATTTGAAGGTTGGTATGCTTTTTTTCTCAATGTTGAAGCACAGCAAGTTGGAGTCACACCATCGTTTCACTTTCTCCAAATCAGAAGTGATATTTTCTTTCAAGAGTTCAACATTTTTTCCGTGCCACATTATTGTGGTGTCGTCTGCAAACATGGTGAATTTTCCGGTAATGTTGATATTACCAAGATCATTTAAATAAATAAGAAAAAGAAGTGGTCCCAATACCGAGCCCTGGGGACCACCATAATCAATATTTGAAGGGTTCGACAATTTATTATTACAATTCACCATCTGAATTCGGTTAGAGAGATAATATTTTAGCCAGTTATAAGCTACACCTCTGATTCCATAGCAATCCAGCTCCTGTAGCAGTATTACGTGATTCACACAATTGAATGCTTTGGAAAAATCACAAAACACTGCTCCAACAGCTTCACCGGTATTCAATTCTGTGTAAACTGCCTTCAACAGGTTTAAAATAGCATCATTGGTGCTTTTATTGGGTTGGAACCCAAATTAAGAGTACGAAAATATATTATGTCGGCTTAAGAATGATACTAGTCTTTTCTTAACTAGCTTCTCAATCATTTTCGAGAGGGTTGACAGTAGTGCGATTGGTCTAAAGTTCGAGGGTTCTTCGAGTTGACCACCTTTATGCAGTGGAATTATAATAGCAGTTTTTGAGCAAGTAGGGAATTCACCTGTCATAAATGAAATGTTAATTGCTTCGACTAATACATGCAACGCCTCATCTGGCAAATTTTGTAATATTTTCACTGATATTTTATCCAACCCACAAGATTTTTCATTTTTCATTTGGTTAAAGTTCGATTTGAGTTCGTCAATGTCAGTGTTCTATAAGTGAAAGCTATCTGATATGGATATATGTTTGAGATAATGCAAGGGGTCAGTCAGTGGTACTATGTCTAATGTCAGTTTTTTAGCTACTGTACAATGAAATTCATCAAGTTTGTTTGGTTCAATGTTCATATGGGAGAAGAGATGAGTACTTTTGCCCCCTAGGTTGTTTATTATTGAAAAAATCATCAATATTAGAGGTGGTATTATGATAACTGCGCGAAGTTGCCTGCGAGAAAGATGTGATAATGTCGATTGTTGATCTTTCCCATGTAGTGGGTTGTTGCTTGGTGGTATTCAAGTATTTTAACTTCTCGAATGAAAATTCCAGGTCGAATCACAATGCTCTCTAATACTCGTGGCGATAGAGTTCTCCAAAGTATGTATTAATTTTTTTCTACAACCCTTTACAAAAAGACGTCATTTTGTAATAGAATTCCTTTAGCGAAAACGTGATTTCCGTCGCAAGTTAGAGAAATTCTCGTAACGTTAACTTTCGTTTTTAGTGACGAAAGGTAAATTTATATTTTCAATCATTTCCCGCCCTCGTATATAATGTTTTGATGACTTTAAATTATTTATAAACAAAAACAGGAATCATTGAAAATCGTCTGAAAAAAAATCCGATGAGATAAACACTTTCTTAAAGAATGCACCCGACTCCAAATACTCAATGACTAAGGTAAGTTTATTACTTCATTATTGCGACAAATCCTTAATGATATTAATATTAACGTTTGTAGGTAGCCTTAGTTTTTGGAATTTCGGGAGCTTGTCGTTGCCATGAATTGAAAGATTTGACAGTAAATGATGTAAAAGATACCAGCAGTATACTCTTAGTTACAATACGTAATACAAAAACAAAAGTACCGCGTTCCTTCCACATTTCTGGGTTCTTCTACGAGATTTCTGAAATATATATGAACCTCCGTCAACTAGATATGGGCAAAATAAATTCAAGAATCTTTATCAACTACCAGAACGGAAAGTGTACTAGACAGGTTGTGGGAATAAATAAATTCAGTAAATACCTTAAACTTCAAAAATGCATATCTTAGAAACGCAACATGCAAAGTTGATAAAACTATGGTATATGATAGTCAACAATTCCAAAATATTGTGAGTGAAATATGGTCCAAATTAACAGAACAGTTTTCTAGATATTCATTCATTGTAAATGACCTAAAAAAAATGTAACGCACCCTTTATCTAAATGAAAGGTAATATTGAACAATTGAGTTCATCAGAATGTTATCCCATCTTTTATTCAATGGGCAGTAGCAATTAATTCCTTTTTTTGTAATCAAAAACGATCTGTCAATTGTTTTCAGTATAGCGGTATACTCGAAAATAAAAAAATATATATATTTCAAACAGAGAGAGTCATCAAGAAACAAAACACTTTTTTTCGCTAACAATAGACTGAAACTATGATATCTTAACAAAATATAGCTTGTTGGTTTTGAAATAGTGCTGGAAAAAAATTCGGAAAAACTATTTTTTTTACTATGCCCCGTATACACCCTAATGTACTATCATCAATGAGATTATAATTTAGCATGTTTATGAGTTCCGATCAATACATATTTATCCTCACTTTGTCTTATTTCGACAGAAAAAACAATTGTTTTTTTGTCAATCCTACCCCAATACGACATTTTTACGAACTTTGGCCGCTTATATCTCAGAAACTAAACATACAAAAGCACTCACACTTTTTTCTAATGACCCATCCTACTTTAACTGATGAAATTCCAGCTAATTCGACCGAGAGCCAATTTTCATATGGTTTCGTGAGGGGTTCTTTCTAATTAGATCTCAATGAAGTCAGCCCTTATAGTTAAGAACTAACCATTTTTGCAACATATCTTCAATTGAATGGAGCCTTGGTTCTGACTATAGGAACTGAGAAAAGAGATGAGAAACTGCTCAATATTTAAACTTGCCTAATCCCCAAAAATATACTGGGCATTACAACGAAAATTTGAAAATAATACCATGAAAAAACCTAACCTACTGATCCTATCTCACCTAGGCTATCGCCGGCATATTTTATCGAAATGATCAGTTTTTTTGTGTCCCAAATTCACTTCAGTTTGTCGACTAGAATCTAGAATCGAATCGATATATCCTTTCATACACACGCTGCTAATAAAAATTCCAACTTGAGGGAGGAAATTGAACCTTGCATTCTCCTACGTTCCCTCCCAACAGTTTGATATATCAATAGCGTGATGTGCACGCTACACAATAGAATAGACGAGGAATCCACCGATTCAGACACTCGACAATTCCAAGGGGAGAGCCCAGTAGTAGAGCCGATTTCATACCTAACAACTCAGAATAAAATGACCTGGTCAAAACATATTTCAATAAGTAGTATTTATAAACAGACCATGAAATTAGTTGAAGATTCGTATTATGGTGAAAGACTGAATCGGGCTGAAAACGAACAGAAAGAGATGCGGGCAATAACCAATTACCTGAGAGGTGAGAATAGCCAAGGACAACCAGAATACAACGTTGATTTCAATTTATTAAATAAATATTATTGTTCAATAGCCGATCCATTAATGTAGGGTACCCTCTCAATATCCATCCATTTGATAATTTCCTATAAAAATATGTTTACGATGAATTTGGGCGAGACAGATTCAACTGAGCTATAGTCAAAAATATGGAAGAATGAAGACCACTTGTCAGCACAATTACTTGAGGAAAAGCCTTTGTGCTCTGATAACGGCAGTGAACACTTCTCCAACAATTGCCTTTCATTTCGACGAAAAATCTACCAATGAGAAGTTATTAATTACACCAACTTCAGAAAAATCTATACGTTATCAACACTGTCTAAAATCATTGCAAAACTAATTCTCAGAGGATATATACTCAGAGAACAACTATACAGGGTATTAGTGAATAAATGCGATAAACTTCAGGGGGTGATCCTGCATGAAAAAATTAAGACTGTAGAATTTGCTGTATAACTTTTGTCCGCAAATGCTTCGTTTTCCGAGATATGAGGTGTTTAAGTTTTTCTTAAACACTGACTATTTATTTATTGCTGTGGAACCAGTCGAGATATGCAAATGCAATCTGGTGAGTTCTAAGAGGTAGTTATTGCGCATTTTTTGACATGCAATTAAGAATTTTATGTTCATCATTGGCGCGCATACGGGTAATGATCTCAATTTTTTTAAAGGAAAAAATGGTACGCCGCTGAGATATATCATTTTGGAATTCCTCATTCAATTTGTGACAAAAAATCTCCCTTGCCTTTTTTTGGGTGTGGCGCCGTTTTTATGCAGAAAAATTAAACATCTTAACGCTTATTTATAATTACTTTAATACATTATCTAGTAGCGATGCTAGTAGGCTACTGTCAATATTCTGTAAAATACGAATATTTCAACGAAATGTCAAATTAGCGTTTCTTCATTTTTGAGCTTTTAGTTTGGTGTATCGAAAATAATGGAAAATTATACAAATGCGGAATTGTCAGACATGCATTTTGTCTATGGTCGAAGTAATGGAAATGGTCGGCAAGCTCGACAATTGTATGCTGAGTTGTATCCAGGACGTAGGGTACCCCATCACACAATATTTGTTGGTCTTCACCAACGTTTACGCGAAAATGGTACATTTGAGAAACAAACGGCTGACTGCGGGCGCTCTCGAGAAGTACGAAATGTGCAACTAAAAGAAGCAGTTCTCGAGTTAATTGCGGAGTCACCTGACACAAGTACTCGAAAAATTGCCAACATACTGAATGTGAGCAACTTCACTTTATTTGAAATTCTTAAAGAACAGCAATTGTATCCGTTTCATATTCAACGTGTGCAAGCTCTACTACCTAGACACTTTTTTCCGCGCCTAGTTTTTTGCCATTGGATTCTTCATCAAATCGCTCAAATTCCTAATTTTTTAAATTGCGTTCTGTTTACTGATGATGCTAATTTTGGACTACAGTGTATACGAAATTTCCATAACAATCACCTCTGGGCTGAGGAAAATCCACATGGAATCTTTGAAGCTCATTTTCAGCATCAGTTTTCAGTGAATGTATGGCTTGGGGTACATGATGATCATTCAATCGGTCCATATTTCCTCCCACAACGACTAACAGGCGACTCTTACCTTAATTTCCTACAGGAAGAGTTACCTATTCTTCTCGAAGAAATTCTTCTGCAGCTGGGAAAACACTTCTGGTTCATGCATGATGGTGCACCAGTCCATTTTGGCATTATTGTACGTAATCCTGTATGGGGTCGGTTCTCCTGTATGGGGTCGGCTTTAGAATAGCCCCATGGTAAATCCTGCCTGTCGTAAGAGGCGACTAAAAGGATAACCGTAGGTGGAAGATGGTCTCATCGCCCGGTGAAATACCACCATATCGACTTTGTGTGCTGTGAAATGGATCATTCCATGTTTCAGTGTTCGGTCGATACTTTCCGGTCTCCCTCTTTCCTTTTCCCCAATTCCTCCTTTATTTTCAGGTGCATCCTAATAGTAATAATGATGAAGTCTCCTAGAGTAAAACACTCCGGAAGCAAAATACCTCTCCATTCGGATTTCCGGGCGAGAGGTACTCGAGGGGACTCAACATTAAAGATTAACTTTTGCAACATCCGCGGACTCAACAAGAACATCAATGACGTCCACCATCACCTACAGACGAAAAAACCGGATATTCTGGCTCTAACAGGAACACAAGTAAACTCGTCCACCAACAAGGTCCATATGCTTTGTCCTGGTTACGAACTCCATTCTCGATTCAGGTTCAAAGGTGGAGTCTGCCTTTACGCTAAGGCTAACCTTTCATGCCAGCGTGAAGAGAGTTTGGAACCGAAAGACTTTGATGTGATGTGGTTCAAGCTATCTGATACCAAACTGACTAAGTTCCTCTGTTGCCTTCACCTATCACCTGATGAACCTTCATATAACGACCTCTTTGAGTTTTTATCACTCAAACTGGACTACATTCAGGAGAACCATCCAACAGCTGAAACCATAATCATGGGAGACTTTAATGTACATAACGCTGCCTGGCTCAAATTCTCTAACAAAACAGATGATGCGGGTCATCAAGCCGAGGCCTTCGCCATCACTCATGGTCTAGAACAACTGGTCGAGATACCAACCCGCATCCCTGATGTCAACAACCAGTCTGCCAATACACTAGATCTTTTCCTCACCACCAATCCTGACCCGTATAGAATAGAAGTTTGTGCCCCACTTGGAAACTCTGATCACACCCTCATCTCCACAACATGCTCTTTCCATTTACCATCGAGCTGCACAAAACCACCCCGTCTCATGTGGCATTACAATTCGGCCAACTGGGAAGGTCTTCGTATGTTTTTCTCAGCGTTTCCATGGAAGAGAGTTTGTTTCTCTTCAGTAGATCCAACACGATGTGCTGAGACAATTCCTGAAATCATCATGTTGGGGATGCAAACTTACATACCGAATACCGAAAGAAGAACATCATCCGATAAGACCTGGCTTAACAGAAACTGCTCTAGAGCTGTGGCTTCCAAACAGGCAGCATACCATCGATGGCTAAAAAATCCGGGCCCTGAGACCAGAGCAGCATATGTCGAGGCTAGAGGCATATGCAAAGAGACAATAGAATGCTCAAAAGATGCCCACAATGCCAAAATAAGATCAAAACTTGCTGAATGTCCTAACGGATCCCGTTCATTTTGGTCTTCCGCCAAAGCTGTGGGAAGAAATTTCACTTCCAGCTCATTACCTCCTCTAACCAAAGAAGATGGAACACTAGCAACGACTGCCCAGGAAAAAGCCAATATCTTTGCGCACCTATTTGCTGGAAATTCCACTCTGGATTCATCGGGAAAACAACCCCCGAACATTACACCTATTGCCAGTCACATGCCCGAGATCACCTTTCGCCAACGTACTATCAGAAAGATTTTGCTGGGTCTCAACACCAACAAAGCCTGTGGATCTGACGGAATCCTGCCGATTGTTCTCAAGAAATGTGCCCCCAAACTAACACCTGTTCTTTGCGAGTTGTTCAACCACTCTTACAATTTGGGGGTATTCCCGTCCAATTGGAAAATTGCAAGAGTACAGCCAGTCCCTAAAAAAGGCAAAAAGGCCCTACCTAGCAACTACAGACCTATCGCACTGCTATCTATTATTTCAAAGGTCATGGAAAAAGCCATCAACATCGAGCTCATGAAATATCTGGAAGACTCAGGAATTGTCAACGATAGGCAATATGGCTTCCGCCATCAGAGATCAACTGGTGACCTGCTCGCTTACGTCTCACATATATGGCAGCTATCTATTGAAAAGTATGGAGAAACTTTAGCTGTGGCATTAGATATCTCCAAGGCGTTCGATCGAGTTTGGCACCAGGGACTCCCCGCCAAGCTTCCGTCTTATGGCTTGCCCCCTCAGCTGTGTTCTCTGCTTGCTAGTTTTCTCTCAAACAGGTCTCTCCATGTAGTGGTCGATGGAGTTTCATCTGACACTCTACTCATAAATGCTGGTGTTCCGCAAGGATCTATTCTCGCACCAACACTATTTCTACTTCACATCAACGACCTGTTGAAAGCAACTTCATGTCCAGTACACAGCTTTGCCGATGATAGTACCCTCCATACCGCTTTGCCGATGATAGTACCCTCCATACCGCTTTCTCTTCCAGGACCCCTATATCAGCCCGTGAAACCAGAAATGTACGAGGAAGGAATGTTAATAATATAAATATGGACTTAGTAACAATTCTCGAGTGGGGATCTAATAACTTGGTAGAATTCAATGCAAACAAAACACAAGCATGTCTTTTCTCTAGAAAAGCCGATCTCGCTGTGCCTAACATAACTTTGTCAGGAGTAACCATACCACTAAAGTCATCCACATCGATGCTTGGTATTACTATCAGCAATAACCTTTCCTGGGAAAATCACGTGAGGTCCATTGCCAAAAGTGCATCCCAAAAACTTGGTTTTTTGTTTCGTGCCAAGAGCTATTTCACCCCCACTCAGCTGCTTATGATCTATAAGGCACAGATCCGACCTGTCCTGGAATACTGTTCCCATATTTGGAGCGCGGCACCTGAAGATATCCTGAGGCTATTGGATTCTGTCCAAAAAAGGGCAATTCGTCTCGTCGGTGATGCCTCGCTTACAAACTCACTCACTTGTCTGGAACACCGTAGAAAAGTTGGCGATTTGTCTCTATTTTATAGATATTTTCATGGGCGATGCTCTTCTGGAATATCAACAATCGTTCCTGCTTTGGCAGTCTCTTCGAGACTAACCCGTCAAGTTCAGTCATCACACCCCTTCGTGGTCACTTTGGAGACCTGCAGAACATCACTTTCCAAAGACTCGTTCATCCAACGAACAGCGAGGCTTTGGAACTCATTGCCTAGGGAGGTGTTCCCCGAGGCATACAACCTCCAGAAATTTAAGAAGAACACCAACTCCTACCTTCTTTCCCTTGGTTCCCACGATGTTCTCTGAACATTACAGGATATCCCTTTTCGTGGGAACCAGAACATAAAAAAAAAAAAAAATCACTCAGATACAGTATATCCAAATCGTGGGATAGGTAGGGGAGGTACGGAACATTGGTCTGCTCGATCTCCGGATTTAAATCCTCTAGACTTTTGCATTTGGGGTTTCCTCAAGTCATTAGTTTATTCCACTCCTGTCGAAAATGTTGAAGACCTGAGGAATCAAATTATAGCCGGCTGTGAGACAACAAGAAATACACCAGGAATATTTGCGCGAATACAATCAATGAGGTGAAGAGTTGAGTCTTGTATCAAGTCTGAGGGAGGTCATTTTGAACATTTGTTGTAGTTTTGCGCCTATTCATTCATTGGTATGATTTTCTGTTATTGTTCTGGTTTAACGTTATTGTATTAGATAGTTCTTGATAACGTATTAAAGAAATGAAAAATACGCGTTAAGATGTTTTATTTTTTTGCATAAAAACGGGGCCCCATACGAAAAAAAGGCAGGAGAAATAGTTTGTGACAAATTGAACGAGGAATTGAAAAATGAAATATCTCAGTGGCGTACCATTTTTTCCTTCAAAAAAATTGAGATCATCACCCGTATGCGCGCCAATAATGAACATAAAATTTTCAATTGCATGTAGAAAAATGTGCGATATCTACCCCTTTGAACTCACCAAATTTTATCTGCATATTTCGACCGGTTTCAGAGCAATAAATAAATAGTCAGTATTTAAGAAAAACTTCAACACCCGGTATCTCGGAAAACGAACAAAAGTTATAAGTAGTTATATAGCATATAGTTATATAGCAAACTGTCATTATTTTTCATGCAGAATCACCCCCTGAAGTTTGTCGCACTTATTCCCCAACACCCTGAATATTGGCTATTGAACAGTTCGAATTCCGAAATATGAAAATCACAAGTTATGAAAAAAATACATGATCATCAATGGAATGGAGGCAGCTGCCTCGGTGTTTTTCGACCTTCCTCAGCCTTCAATTGTGTGAGTTGTGAAATTCTATGGCATTATGATTTTCGGGGTAGAGAGCTCATAGATTTCTATACGGAAGTTTTGAGTACTATTCTCTCTCTGCCCCATATTAACGATATGACGAGCCTTGATTTTTCTGGAAACTTTACATCGTTTACAGATGACATTATAATTTATTTGCAAAATGAGCATGCCCACTCTTTTGTCCTAACCAACTCCTAACAGTAAGTTACAGAGTGAACTATACAGAAATATAACTTGAATTGAGTGCCTAATTTATGCGTAGATCAAATACCGAATAATTATAATAGAATAAATATATAGAAAAAATATGAAAACGTACTAGACCTTGAGTTTATTCATAAGTTCAGTTGGAAAAATGCAAAATGGTTCAATATTGGGATGAAGAAATCAGTATTCATGCAATAATATAGATACTTGAAACGTTATTACTAAAGATCAATTGCCAGATAACAATCTTACTTGAAGTCCTTCCTGCGACCATAATGAGGTCCGTCTATCTGTCGTTTTGGCACTAATTGTTTATCTCAATTTATAATGTTATTAACCGCACTGGTGATTACGTAAGACTTTAATCAAGACTTCAGGTATCGTTGAAATTTACTGTTCATTTAGCATCACTGATTCTTCGGGTTGAGGCATAGGTACTTGCATTATATCATATTAATAAAACTTCCTTATTTTTTTCATTGATGATTTAGCACCTCTTATTCATTCATGGATTATTACCAAGTTTTCAACAATGAATAGTGGGGAAAATTCTACTTTCCAATAATTCTTATATGTTTATTAGTTACATATTTGATCGCGTACATGGGATGTATTTGGAATGACTGGCGACTCATTGATGCTCTCTTGTTTATAATTTTCCCTTTCATTTTGAAAGCTTCCCCTTAATGTACCTTGGGAGATCAAGGAGTTCACAAAACAATAATTCAATCATTTTCATGATTCCCTCGTTGAAACTCTATTTTTATGCGTACATTGAGTCTGATAGCCATCTGTGTCGAATTGAAGTTCATGAATGGCTTTCTGGAATGTTACCGTATGTATCATTTTGAAATAACGGAAGGGTTGAGTGTCGATTTATGATCTGCCCTTTAATGATTCACTTATGCGGGAATACTATATTAATTATTATTTCAATATGTTGCTGTGCTTTCAACCTCATAAATTGTTCCTAATTATTGGTGTTATTCGTTCTAAGTGTCGACATTTCATCAAATTTATGGCTATTTTCAATTAATCGTTACCGCTGTGGTAATTGTCATTTCCCGAAGGCTATTATCAGAGCATGCTTTACTTCAAACGGATTCCATTTACAAATTAATCCTGTATATCAACTGGTTTTCCTCCTAGTTAATTGTATTGTACAGGGTAGGCTTTACAGTACGGCTCAAGTCTGATACAGTTCTGTAGATATAGGGTTTTAGTCTATACAGTTCTGTTGAATTCCCCACGCAAACTTGGTGGAAAAGGTATATATATTCTGAGTATTTCAATCTCTTTAGGGTCTCAACTGACTACTACAAACCTATAATGAAATCCCTTGAAGTTCGAGTCTCATGATATTTCCCAAAAAAAAAACATCTTCAGTTTGGTGTCTCAATAAATGTTGTCTTTAATGAACTTAGACTATCAACCCCAGCAACAACGTACTGGAATTATCATGCAAGAACAAAATGACACGAAAAGAAAATTGAAAGAAGCTTCTTGTATTTTGTTAAACAGAACATTTTCACTTCCAAGAAACCCAAAATATGGAAAACATTACTTGTTTCTCCTTTCTTTCTCACCAGTTTTTCTGTTCCCTGGAACTGGAGAATGCGATATTCTGGGAGTTTCTTGGGAGAATGGCTGGGATATTTCAGGTGTCTCATTGCTTCTCCTCATATGGATACGTCAATAAAAACGAACTTGAATTCCCCACCTAAAACCTCAATAATAAGGCTGCACAATCTAAATCCGTCGTCGACCGTGAAAAGCGGAAAATAGGAAATGAACGCGCTCTAAATGAGACAGGAGACAGGTGCCTAACCGTATTGACTGGTAAAGAATGCGCCTCAAGAATGTTTTCCGGTTAACTCGGGAAACTGGCTCTATTCATATGTTATTCTAGTGACGTCAGGGGTTTTCGAGCGAAGCAAATTGTTCATAAAGAATCAACGAATTCGATGTATGATCGATAGAAACACTCCTGGATAATACTCGTTCATGAGAAGTTCTATTACCCTCATGAAAACTTTTCCTGGTATGATTTTGTTCGACACTTTTTTTACCGATACCCACGCAAATTCAGCATGGTTCGATCGAGCCTAATTTAGAATTCAGTCAACTCATGCTATATCAACTCGATATAGGTAGGTCAATGGAATTCTTCGAAATAGGTCATTGTTTTGAAATGGTATTCCACAAACCATTTAAACTGAGAATCAGACATATCAACTCGATATAGGTGGATCAATGGAATTCCCCAAAATAGGTCATTGTTTTAAAATGGTATTTCACAAACCATTTGAACTGAGAATTAGTCAGGAAAGTCATATTTCTGAAGGATAACATTTACAGGAAATAGAAAATGGTATTTCACAAACCATTTGAACTGAGAATTAGTCAGGAAAGTCAATTGTAATGGACATAGCCCTACAAAAAAATGTTAACCGTAGACACGTGTTTCGGGCTCTCGGCCATCATCAGTACGGTGAAGAAGTGCAAGGACGAACAACACTTGGTAGAAAACGACAAATCAACGGAGTCAACATACAGAAGCCAGCCGCACATTTGTGGTTTCGGTTAGCAGACCCTGCATTCCAGGGCAACAACCAACGTCACCACGGAGGCAGCTATAGCTACCTGCGTGACATCCGAGTCCAAGAATATAAACATGAAAGGAAAGAATATCGAGGACTATGTCCATTACATTTTTTCCATTTTGATTCTTACGTCAATCGAATTGTCTCGATCTTGCGAATGTCACTGGAGACATCACAGTAATCGAAATTCAATATGGCGACAACCAGACGCCATATTGTGAATGAAGACATGACAGTAATAATCAAAATTCAATATGACGACAACAAGACGCCATGTTCTGAATAAAGACACGGCAATGGACCTTTCCATTTAGGAAAAAAAAATTCCAATACTTATATAGGTCGATTGAATTTCATTTGAAACGTCCAATTGACTTAGAATGCCATCATATATTTTTTATTTCGAAAAGATATTGCGGTTGAAAGAGTACCCGTGACGTCACGTTCATCGAAAACTACCCCCTCCATAATCCACGTTCAGAAACACGCATTACTGTTCCTGCCAAAAATATAGCTCACTGCTTGATATACACCATTAATATATAATTGAACTCTGTTTATTGATAGACTCATAAAAAAAAACTCATTTCAACAACGGGTTTCTTTATTTAAAACATTCAAAGTTTCTGAACGGGCCTTCCTTTTGATGAAGACCGATCATTGGCAACACCGCAAATGTTACAGACAGTTCCCAGTTCTCATGAAAATAATATTGAGATTTGAGGTTAACCATCAATGTTTATTTTTATCAACTTATTATTTCTTAATATCATAAACGATTTGGTGTGTTTATTTGGTAATGAATTTAAATTATCAACTTTGTGTTAGGTATATAGCAAAAATAAATATCGAGATCATTTTCAACTGACTTATTCGCATCAAAAAAGTAAATCAACACATGTTATCTTTTTACAGATCTACCAGTGACTCCAGTGGTGATGATGCTGTTGGCTACATACAGTTGAAACGCCAAGAAAACGTCTGCAATGTGAAAGCAAAGCTCACACCGGAACATAAAATCCACAATTTTTTTTAATAATTGTTTGGTGCAGGTAGACGAAGAAGCAATGTCCTAGAATGTCCGTGTTTAGACTGTTCGGCCTCTGAAGGTATATGTATAATGAAAACTGGTATTTGAGCTTTTCTCTTTGAAATTCACCCCCTAAAGGGGTCAAATGAGGGGTACATTTTTTATGGGGTTTCGGTTAGTTTTTGAGTTACGGTCATGAACATTGGTGTTTTGGCTCTCTATTTCAAATGAAGAATTCGTGTGTAACCTAACTTGAAAATTACTTCTGCTGTGAAATCAATTATGGCACCCAAACGAGATAATGGGAAACGGGAAGCCACAGGCATTATATATAAATATAATATTTGATTTTGTTTTCATGTTTCAGCACATGCACAGAATACAGAATATATCAAAGAACTGTGTAATCTCTGAGATCGCAAGCTCCTCTGATTGGCCTAGTGGAGCATTTGCCAATGAAGGTGAGGATTATTTTATTTAGTTATTTCAAGTTTGTCAAAATTACTCCTAATATATTGGTTAAATGATACTTTATATCAAAATTGAACATGGGATACTTCACAACCTCTGGTTATTTCATAAGAAATATAAAGTGGAGATGCTTTTTTTTTTCTAATTAATATTTGAAACCACTTTGATTTTTCATTAATAAAGTTATTGTTTATCCTTTGAAAAAAATATCGAGCTTTTTTTTTCATTAGTAGAAAAAATTAAGTCTGCTCCACAGTAAAAAGCATTTATTTCTAGGGAAAAAATTAGTAATTCATTTCGGCAAAGTATTTTTCCATCTTCAGGCGCTCTAAAATATACATAAAAAAGATACAAGAGTGACCATTGTAAAAGTTGATAGAAGAATTACCATAAAAATAAACATAACATCACTGATTTACACAACCATTGAAGTAAAAATGTCAACTGATTGATATAACATAGGTTATCGCCTGAATTAATGAGTTGACATTTTAAATTCAATGTTTGTGTAAGTCGGTGATGTTATGTTTATTTTTGTGCTAAGTCTTCTACCAATTTTTACGATGTTCACCCTTGTATCTTTTCTATATATATTTTAGAGAGCCTGAAGATGGCAAAATACTTTGCCGAAATGATCTATTTTCTTCCTAGAAATAAATGCTTCTTACGTGGAGCAGACTTGATTTTTCTACTAATTAATTAGAACTCCACCTGACATGGACTACTTTCATAATCTTTTTTTGTTTCATGTTCATCTAGCATCTGTACAGTTTACACAGAATGGATCAAGCAATGGATGAATTCTTCAAAATGAAGTGGGGATTTGAGCTTCTGTTGAACTTACCTTCATCCATTGGGGTATTCGCCAAATAATTTTTTCTGTGATTGTTTAGATATAATCAATCATAAATGCATTATACTGTGAATATATATGTAGGCTTTGTCTGTTTGTATTATAATATAAATAAATTCATATTCGGTACCTGTTAGTGTTTCCTTCATGTGATGAGTCAAATATTTTGTAGTTGTAGTTTGAACTACTGAAAATATAATTAATAATTTAGAATGAATAGACTTGAAATATGTTCATACAAATTTCGTAATTTTTTTGCAAAATTATTTACTTATTTCACACCAATTCTTTGTTGAGGGATACTAATTCGAAGGTAAAGACGTTAACTCATCTATTTTTTACAAATACAGGCTTACATTATCTATGGTAAAAAAAAATCCTATGGTTACAAAGCTATAGAAAAAAAAAAATCTAAGATATTGGCATTCATGAAGAGAATGTGACAACAAACCTTAGAAAACTTTGACATAATACTGCACATTCTAGTTATTCAAAGTATTTTTGAATTTCAATCAATCAAAATAGAAGAAATGAATCTTATCGACAAAGTTGTTAAAGAATTCGTCCACCGTATGCTCCTGAAATAAAATTTAATTGTATTGTGCCATTTGGAGTAGCAGATATTAATTTTTTTACAGTATTGCATTTTTTCTAATCTGACCAAGTCATGGACAGACACACAGGATCAGAGGGTTTTTCAATTTCCAGACAATTAATAATTGAATTAACTTTCTTATAGCGAGCTCTGAAAGGGATCGGCAAATTTCTTTCAATTTCAGATATGTCAGGCCAATATATAAGCTCTTGTAAACAATTTGCCATCATAGACACAGCTTTTGTGAAAATCTTGTGAACACTTGATTAACTCCAATCAAAGTCATCAGCCAATCGAGAGTATACATCTCCAACCCGTATCTTTTTTAAACTTATCAGAACATCCATATATTTAATTTCTTCAATTTTGGTAATGTATTTCACAATGTGGTAAACATTTTCAGGGAGCAATAGATAAGCGCTGGCGCTGTTGTCCATCGATATTTTCACAATCAGGATCGGATTTTTTTTTGGTGGTGTTATTTTGGTGAATCGGATAATGTACTAGCTTGGCTACTGCTAGGAGAAGAATTATTCGAAACTCTTGAGTAAATATTTCCCATGGATGTAATGTCACTCAACACAGTTTTACTAGCTGAAGGAGTGATGTTTTCATTTGGTTTGGGTTTCTTCATCGTTGGTAGGTCATGTACTTATGATGAAACATTGTCAGACCAATGTCATTTCAGGTTGATATGTGGACAGACATCTTTCTTGAACATAAATTTGGATCCCGTTGTTCTAGCATATTCCCAATTCATAGTATCTTCTTTCAGCTGGAACCAAAGAACAATATGTTTATAGGACTGGATATAAAATACAGTACTGATCGATGATTTTGCAAACTTGCATTGAATGAAATTAAAGATCGTTCCTTGATGTACTCACCTGGAAATGTTCTGCACAAAAGCATATATTTCCGCTTTTCACAAAAGTTTGATTCACTTTCACTGGTGTTCAGACAACCAGGCACATTGCACTTTTTAGACATTTCCATAGTTATCAAAATTAGAAAATAATTTCCGAAATTTTTCAATACCAAACATTCTTGGAGAGCTTGTTCATTCGCAGCAGTTCTCTGCATATCTCGTGTCTCGTATCAGATATATGCAAGAAAAAGAGCTGAAGAGAGACAAACGATTGATAATATTCTATTCCCTGGAGCAAACGAACGAACCTATCAAAGTATCAAATAACAAATGTCATTTCGTCACAATTCCATGATTCGCAACTCATACAACGATGCCAAATCAACTTTTAGTGAACGTTACGTCACGAACCCACTTTTTCCCGGATTATAGAAAAACTACCGATCAGAAAAAAAAAATCAAGTGATATAGCACATATACTTTCTAATTAGAGTGTTTTCTCATGGTGCATAAAAAGGTCCATTATAATCAAAATTAAATACGGCGACAACCAGACGCCATATTGTGAATGAAGACATGACAGAAATAATCCAAATTCAATATAGCGACAACCAGACAGGTGGATAAAGACGTGACAGTAATAATCAAAATTCAATATGGCGACAACCAGACGCCATATTGTGAATAAAGACATGACAGTTGAAATCAAAATTCGATATGGCGACAACCAGACGTCATATTGTGATAAAATTCAATATGGTGACAACCAGATGATCCTGATCTGCCCTCAATGAGTAGAACCAAACTTTGGGAAGTTTTACATGAATTAAACTTCGAATACGAAAAATTTGGCAGACACTCAATGCTTATCGATTCCGAAGATATTGTATGTTGGAGAGGAGACTACCTGAGAAAAATAAAAAAAATTGTACAGAAAACAAGGATGTTCAACTGGTATCAAGGAATCGACAGGTAAGGGTCGACCACTAATTGTTACCCATATTGGTAGTGTAAATGGATTTGTAGAGGAGGGTCTACTTTTGGTTGAATCAAAAAAACCTGTGATTATCACGGAGAGATGAACGTAGACGTGTTTCAATGATATTCCAAACAAATGATTGAATTCATACCTAAAAATTCAGTTATTGTGATGGACAATGCAAGTTACCACTCCAGATCAGTTGAACGTTTACCTACTACTCAATGGAAGAGAAATGAAATTGCAACGTGGTTAATTTCTAAGGAATCAATCTTCAACGATACAACGACAAAAGCAGAATTATTAGCCTTTGCCAACATTCATAAACAAAATTTTAAAAAACATGTAGTTGAGGAGAATTTACTCTACGTAATTCTTGAAAAACACTATAGTTGGTTTATTTCCGTTTCAGATACCATTTCGTTTTCGTTATATTTTTAATACGTTATCACTTGAATATTTTAATATGAACTCAATGAAGTACAGTCAAACTCGGGTATAACGCACGGCTTAATTACTAAAAATGGTTCGTCATGAAGGATGACTATAGTGTTAATTTTTTGAGACCATAATCTCGACAAATTTTTGCATTTACGCACCCAATGTCAAATTTTCTAATCATTTCCAGCTTAACCGACAATGAAATAGCCTTCCTGCATGATTTTCTAGTAGGGATATTGGTACAATTCAGTTGAGCAAGTACTAACACTACGCCATGTATCTAACAGATCCCTAACAGAGAAATAGGAAAATCCCATCGGTCGACTGCGGTCGAAAAAAATTTGCAAATTAATTCAGTACACATGGTGAGAGTTTGTATCTATTTGTTGTATACGTGAGTATTATATAACTCACAATGTTACGAATTCGAAAACGTCGTCGGTCGTGTGCAAATTTTTCTAGTAAAACCAAAAATGCCAGACAAGGAAGTGCACGTCGCGAAACTAAGTCTCCGGCATCGCGACAGAAACGATTGCAACACGTTAGAGATCAAATTAGTCTTAGTTATGATAGCCAATCACCCACAAAAAATTTACCGTCCTATAATCCTATCTAAAAAGTGTAAAATAAAAGTTATTTATGTATCAAGGGCGTAAAATAGGCTTTAATGGACCACAGCGTGTGAGTTATAGCCCGAGCGATAGCGAGGGCTATTAACACGCCTAGGTCCATAAAAGCAAATTACGCCCGAAATACATACAAAATTTTATGCACGACCGGTATATTTGATGTCATGTAGATAGATACCTCTTCATAACTAGAACATGATGAAAATACATCAAGGCTGCCGTGAGGATGTATATTCATATCATATCGGAAACAGAATAAATCAAGAAGTGATGGAATGAATGTTACCATGGCAACTCAGTCGATTTTTAGAAATAAGATTATATATGCTAGTAGCCATATTTGCTGTCAATTTTTGTGATCACAGATAGTTTATTACTGATTTTGTAATGGATTCAAGCGACGAAGAAAGTGTGAATTGTACTCCACCAGAAATAAGAAAAGCAGCTGAGGATGCGAAATTGAGTTGATTGCCAAGTAAATCTAAGAAAATATACGACAAGGTGTATGAAGAATTCGTGAGGTGGTGCAACGGGAAAAATATAAAAAATAAGAAATACACAGAGACTGTACTTCTTGCCTATTTTCTGGAAAAATCTAGATATTGTAAGCCCTCTACCATGTGGTCATATTATTCCATGCTGAAAGCTACTTCAAATGTACATGATAATATAGATATCGGTAGATACGCAAGGTTGATAGCTTTTTTGAAACGAAAATTTGATGGTTATAAACCAAAGAAATCGAAGATTCTAATGATGATTCTATGATGAAAGTAAGTTCTAATTTCATGTTTTCTCAATGTTCAGCATGTTAATCTGAGAATTTATTGTAGGTGGCACTGATTTTTGGTATTTGTAGAGCATGTCGCCGCGAAGAATTGGCAAATATCACAGTGGACGACATTCAAGATTTCGAGACATTCTTACTCATAACTATACGAGAAACCAAAACGAAATTAGATCGAGTATTTACTGTAATCGATAAAGAACAGAAATCGCCATGTTATTTGGATATTTACAGTAAATATTCTTCCTTGCGAGATCAGAATGATCAAAAGCGTTTTTCTTTATATTACAAAAATGGCAAATACATTCGGTCAAATACCATTCAGAATAGCCACTTACCTAGGTATTCCTAATGCGAAAGAATATACTGGTCACTTCTACAGACGTTCCTCAGCAACTATGCTAGCAGATGCAGGCGAGGATATAATCATCATTAAAAGACATGCTGGGTGGAAGTCAACGACTGTTGCGGAAGGTTATATTGAAAATTCAGTTGCAAATAAGAAAATTGTAGAAATTGATGAGCCTTCTACTAGCCATTGCAGACAATCTGAAAATATTGCTCACTACTCTGGAACACCAGATAATAACATGAATTCTCTTCAGACTTCTAGTAATGAGGAATCAGTTGAAATCAGTAACTATCTGCAACAACAGAAAACAACAAATCCAAATATTTCCATAAATAACTGTTCTAATTGTATTGTCAATATTAAGTTATAATTCATTTCTTAAATTAATTTATGTTTATTGTTTTCATTATATTATTGTTAATAATGTTTTGGGTTTGATTATATGATCCATCGGGATATAGATTTCTATCGATATGAGATTAAAATTCACTTTAGCGCCTGTTCAATGATTTTATCGCCCGCCGGGCGATAAAGTAGTCCGCGGGCGCTAAAGTGCTACTTTACGCCCGGTCGTGCATAAAAAAAGTTAATTTGAAAAATCAAAAAACCCGACTGCGTAAAAAGTGTACTTTGAAAGAGTTGGAAACAAGATGACCAGAGAATTTGGTCAGAAAATTATGTTTAAAGATGTTAACTAACAAACTTAATAGTGTAAACAATCTCACGCAGTCGGAGGCAACAATATATCTTCATTGTTAAATTAAAGGAGATGCCTCCGACTGCGTGAGATTGTTCACAGTATTCGGTTTAATAGTTAACCTCTTAAAACATAATTTTCTGAGAATATTTTCTGGTCATCTCATTTCCATCTTTTTCGAAGTACACTTTTTACGCAGTCGGGTTTTCAATTTTTCAAATCTATAAAAAAATTATTTCCAGTGGTACCCAATTTTGGTGGTGTGTGGCACTATCACGGCCCTGTGAGACAATGGTTGAATGAGCATTATAACAACCGTTGGATTGGAAGGAGCGGACCTATCTAGTGGCCTGCATAATCTTCAGATTTGATCCCCTTAGATTATTTCCTATGGGAATCCTGAAATCTAGCTTTCAATCCAATTCTCTTCTCGGTTGTATTTGTTCGATAAATGATACATTCAATCAACCTTCTATTATAAATTGATTCACTCTACCCATGTCATGATAATGTTCCGGAACTATCTAGCTGTCAGGAAAAACACGTGTATCCTAATTTCATGTACAATAGAACAGATATGTTAAGCGAATTCGGTCATGTGCCCGCCTCGGGAACACCTCACGTGTGCAGTCCAGGACACATCGTGAATTCCATTACATTGTTTCTATATAAGCAGGCAAATTAGATTACCAATCGGGAACGGTAATTCTCCAAAGTTATCTAGTTTTATATTGGCACACAGGGAGCTGACTTACTAATTTGTTTACATAATCCAGATTCATTTGAACGGAATGACTGAAATTCGGGAGGTGGATGAGTAATTTCCTTTGTGAACAGCTCAAAGTTCAGGAGAGATTATTTCAAACCGGGGAGAGACACGGAATAACTTGATTGGTAAACCTTTGATGCTTCAACACCATCCTCCAAGCATATATCAACAAGTGATACATTCTACGTTCACGGTCAAGAAGTTGAGAGGAAAATTGCACCTGTGCGACTATTGATCTGGTTCGATTCGATGCTATCAACTATTCATCTTGATAATAATAATATTCATGCTGTCAGATCAACAAAACTGACATTGAATAAGCCAAAAACAATATACCAATTTAGGACCAAAACTATTACAAACCGATACGAAAACAATTTAACATTATGCCACTCTGTGAAAGGCGAAAAACGTCAGATGTATGCACACTTTACAAACTTGAAATCGACTGTCCTCGTTCACTTGCGAAAATAGATTTCAATGTTCCCGGTAGAGAAAACCTAAGATACTGTGAAACCAATCTATGGATGATTCAGTTCTCCATCCGTTGAAAGTATCTTGCAGAAAGGCGGTTTACGCATACAGAATGAGCAATACTGAATTGCCTCTGAAACCAGATGAGTTCTGTACAATTTTAAGATGCCTTGAAAAGCAGTTGACATTCTGAAAAATGATGCATTGGATCATGCGCAGTTGCCACAAGATCAAAATATGAAATATGCGACACGTCCTTATGATCCACAGATTCTGGAGCATTTAAAATTTCAATAATTAGACTGAGAAATGGCACATCAGTCACCACCAAAAGCTTTGTTGGTGGAACCTACAATAATAAAGGATTTTCCTACACCCTTTAAAAAACTTTATTTTGGCCTTCTACTTCTACTACGGATACTAAAGCACGAAAACTGAAATCTAAAGAAAATGTACTTGCTATAGCAACATCCCAACATTGGCAACAGTACTTTTCATAAACACTTTTCAACAAAAAATTGAACCGACGAAAAAATCAACTGAAAAGCAAAAAATAAAATAAACCTTCCTAGTCTTGATGATAATTGAGCTCCTAAACTGATGTGAGTAATTAATTTCGAGTCGGCGCCAAACAAACAATTATCGAAAATCCTTATATTACTTTGAAGAAGTAATCAGAACGCCGCTGTGCATCGCGCCGCCATCATTTTACGCTTTACCTAATTCAATTGCTAGTTTGTTTGGCGCCGACTCAAAATTAGTTACTCACATTAGTTTAGGAGCTCAATTATCATTAAGACTAAGAAGGTTTATTTTATTTTTTGGTTTTCAGTTGATTTTTTCGTCGGTTTAATTTTTTGTTAAAAAGTTTTTGATTTTTTTGTGGTTGAAATCCACTAATTACTACCCACTTAATTTTTCATTACTTCCAAAATACTTACTTACCTAGCTAACTTCAACTATTAACTGTTAAATAATATGATAATCTACTTTAACTATTTATTGTTATATAATATACATTATTTCTTAAAGTTCTTATTAAATAATTTCATCACTTTGTATATAATTCCATTTTTCCATAGAATGTTATTATTGTGACGGATGTAGGAGGATCTGTCAATGTCAACTACATATGTGTACCAATACTCACCAGTGAAAAATCAATCATCTCCTATTTTTCTACCCATAGGGGTGAATCATTTTATTCCAAATTGAAATATGATCAAGAATGAGGTACACCCTATCTAGTAAAAATGGAATCATCCAAATCGGAAAACCCACTATAAAGTTAGAATCGGTTAACGGACCAAAATTCAGAGGTGAACGATCAATATTCTCCATTTTGCTACCCTTAGGGATGGATTTTTTGTTCAAATTCAAATGGGACCAATTTTGAAGTACACCCTATCCGATGAAAAAAGAATCATCGGAATCGAACCTCCTCCTTTTTCATTTCGTCGGTTAAAATAAAAACTTTTTAACAAAAAATCAAAGCGACGAAATACGGAACTAAAAAGTAAAAGATAAAATAAACCTTCTTAGTCTCAATAGCTGAGCTCCTAAACTAATGTAAGTAACTAATTTTGAGTCGGCGCCAAACGAACAATCAACGAAGATCATTAAATTACTTCAAAAAAATTACCAGAATGTCACCGCGCATTTTACGCCTTGCCTAATTCATTTGCTTGTTTGTTTGGCGCCGACTCAAAATTAGTTTCTTACATTAGTTTAGGAGCTTATTTATTGAGACTAAGAAGGTTTATTTTATTTTTTACTTTTCAGTTCCGTATTTCGTCGGTTTGATTTTTTGTCAAAATTTTTTATTATTACTTCCAAAATACTTACTTACCCACCTTACTTCAACTATTACCAGTTGAATCATATGATTATCTACTTTTACTATTTGTTGTAATATAAATTATTTCTGTTGTTCTGGTTAGTTTATTCCATTACTTTGTACATCATTCCATCCTCTCATAGAATATTATGATTGTGATGATGACACTAGCGATATGTCATTGTCAACTACATATGTGTGCCAATGTTCACAAGTGGAAAATCAATTATCCCTATTTGTCTACCCGTAAGGGTGCATAATTCCATTTGAAATCCAAATATGATCAACTATGAGGTATGTCCTATCTGATAAAAGAAGAATCATCCAAGTCGAAGATCCCAGTACAAAGTTATGCCTGATAGAATCGGTTAACGGACCAGAATTCAGAGGGTGAGTGATCAATATCCTTCATTTTGCTACCCTAAGGGGTGGATTTCATTTTTTCAATTCAAATGGAACCAATTTCGAAGTACACTCTATCCACTGAAGAAGGAATCATCGGAATCGGACGCCTCAGTAAAAAGTTATGCGTGATCATACATAAAAAAATTAAAATAAAAAATATACCACCTCCTTTTTGATTTCGTCGGTTAAAAAAAATAAACGCGTCCTTTTTGGTTTCGTCGGTTAAAAAATGAAAAAAGGCAGTGCTGGAAAGAATAAAAAACCAAAGAAAACAAAAAGAAGAGATTAGATATTACAAAAAAGAAGTGTTATTGTTCTAAAAAACAACAGTTTTATAACAAGGGCACAGTTTATAGCTAAAGAAGCAGTTAGCTCACTTGGCGTCGACACTTTGATCTTTATGTTCCCGTTTGTACACTGCGCAACTTTGATTTTTATCGCTCGCGCATACCGCGTGTTACTGTGTTACTAATACTGACATGTTTCGCATACTTCGAAGAGCGATAATCGCGTACATTCTTCTGCGCATCCTGAATTCTTTCCCTGGAGTGGATGTTACCTTGGAACATGCATTTGGGCCAAGTGAGTTAACTGCTTCTTTAGCTTCAAACTGTGACAAGGGTTTGACCGAAAAATGAACATTATTTTCAGTACTTATAAAAAACAGGAAAGGAATTAAATACAATAGCATTTCGAAGATGTTAGTAATAAAAAGTGAGACAAGGGTAATTTGTAAACGATTACATTTTGAATCGAAGGAAAAAAACAAGCTGAAGAGAAAGGGTAGGAAAAGAATAGGGTATTGTCTAAATCAAGGTATAAACATGAATTTATTCATTCAAGACAAAAGAGCGCAGTCTGATTAAATTCATAATGTACCTAGAAACAAGTTTGGCCTCCTCAAGGCCAATATCTCTCAATGTTTGGAGAATCAATTCGCTATTTGTTAGACCGAGGGTATTCGCAGGTTTAATTGCTGTTAGGATAGGACACTCGAACATGAGATGTTCGAAGGTCTGTAAACAATACCAATTTTTGAGACTCAGTTGAATTCGTATGGTGGATAGCAGGGTAAGTATGCAGCCTGTGCAGCCACTTTCTTTGCGAAAACCACACTGGTTTTCAGGGATAATGTTGTTAGTTTCAAGCCCTACGGTTAGCCTATTCAGCAATATCCAGCTTTACAATACAATCAGCAAGAGCTATCTCTCTATAGTTCGATGGGTCAAATGATGGACTCTTCTTGAGTAATATGTGAGGAAGGTTTCTCCCCAGCAAGGAGGGATATATTGGGTTTCCGAAATATTATTAAATAGTGAACAGAGGTATACTATCCAATTATTTGGAAGATTTTTCAGGAACTCTCAGGGTATCCCATCCTCACCAGGTGTTTTTCCATTTTTAACCGACGAAACCAAAAAGGAGGAGGTTCTCTAGTCGACCAGTATATTTTTTTTCCATCATTTTTTTTTATGTATGATCACGCATAACTTTTTACTGAGCCGTCCGATTCTGATAATTCTTTCTTCAGTGGATAGGGTGTACTTTGAAGGTGGTCCCATTTGAATTCAAAAGAAGAAATCCACCCCTAAGGGTAGCAAAATGAAGGATATTGATACTCACCCTCTGAATTCTGGTCCGTTAACCGATACTATCAGGCATAACTTTGTACTGAGTTCTTCGATTTGGATGATTCTTATTTCAATAGATAGGGTATACCTTATATTCAGATTTCGGATGGAATTATATACCCTTACGGGTGGAAAAATGGGGGATAATTGATTTTTCACTTATGAACATTGGTACACACATATGTAGTTGACAATGATAGATCGCTCTACTGACATTATTTCTGTTCCACATCCTTCAAAACCATTATATTCTATGAGAGGATGGAATGATATACAAAGTAACGAAATAAACTAACCAGAACAACAAAAATAATGTATATTACAACAAATAGTAAAAGTAGATAATCATATTATTTAACTGGTAATAGTTGAAGTAAGGTGGGTGAGTAAGTATTTTGGAAGTAATTAAAAAACAAGTAGGTAGTAATTAGTATATTTTAGCCATAAAAAAATTGAAAATTAAAAACTTTTTAACAAAAAATTAAACCGACGAAATACGGAACTGAAAAGTAAAAAATAAAATAAACCTTCCTAGTCTCAGTAACTAAGCTCCCAAACTAATGTAAGTAACTAATTTTGAGTCGACGCCAAACAAACAATCAACGAACATCATTAAATTACTTCAAAAAATTATCAGAATGTCACCGCGCAACTCGATGCCATCATTTTACGCCTTACCTAATTCATTTGCTTGTTTGTTTGGCGCCGACTCAAAATTAGTTACTTACATTGGCTTAGGAGCTTAGTTACTGAGACTAGGAAGGTTTATTTTATTCTTTACTTTTCAGTTCCGTATTTCATCGGTTTAATTTTTTGTTAAAAAGTTTTTTTGAACATAGATAGTGAGGCATAAATTTCTGAAGTAGAAATAAATTCATCAAGACAGCTATTTCTTGCATCTTGGAAATGAAGTTCAATAGGTAACCTAGGGGGCAAGATGTCATTATATAAGTAATCCCAAATGTCAATTGTTACCTTGTGACTTAACCTCACCAAGTGTGGAAATTATACGGTGAAGAAAAAGAAGAAAGACTTTAAGTTAGGCGATAAGAGAAGTTAGAAACAATGCAGAAGAAAAAAATTAAACCGACGAAATACGGAACTGGTAAGTAAAACATTAAATAAACCTTCTCAGTCTCAATAACTGAGCTCCTAAACTTATGTATGTAACTAATTTTGAGTCTGCGCCAAACAAACAAGCAAATGAATCAGGTAAGGCGTAGAATGATGGCATCGAGTTGGGCGGTGACATTCTCATAATTTTTTTGAAGTAATTCAATGATCTTCGTTGATTGTTTGTTCAGCGCCGACTCAAAATTAGTTACTTTCATTAGTTTAGGAGCTTAGTTATTGAGACTAAGAAGGTTTATTTTATTTTTTACTTTTTAGTTCCATATTTCGTCGGTTTAATTTTTTGTTAAAAAGTTTTTATTTTTCAATTTTTTGTGGCTGAAATCTACTAATTACTAACTACTCGTTTTTTGATAACTTTCAAAATACTCACTTACCCACCTTACTTCAACTATTACCAGTTAAATAATATGATTATCTACTTTTACTATTTGTTGTTATATAAATTATTTTTGTTGTTCTGGTTAGTGTATTTCATTACTTTGTATTTTGATCCTCTCATAGAATATAATTATTGTGACGGATGTAGGAGAACAAAAATAATGACACTAGTGATCTGTCATTGTCAACTACATATGTGTGCCAATGTTCACAAGTCAAAAATCAATTATCCCCTATTTTTCTACCCGTAAGGGTGGATAATTCCATTCGAAATCCAAATATGATCAACTTTGAGGTATACCTTACCTCAGAAAGAAAGAATCATCCAAATCAAAGAACCCAGTACAAAGTTATGCCTGATAGAATCGGTTAACGGACCAGAATTCAGAGGGTGAGTTTTCAATATCCTTCATTTTGCTACTCTTAGGGGTAGATTTCATATTTTAAATTCAAGTGGGGCCAACTTCGAAGTACACCCTATCCTAATTATCGGAATCGGACGTCTCAGTAAAAAGTTATGTGTGATCATACATAAAAAAAAATATACGCGTCGACTGGAGAATCTCCTCCTTTTTGGTTTCGTCGGTTAAAAAAAATATACGGGTCGACTAGAAAACCTCCTCCTTGTTGGTTTCGTCGGTTAAAAATGGTTCGGTTGATTCTGCAGACAGATGGTACTGCAAATTTGTGAAGACGAGTTTGAACAAAATATGGTACAATGCTCAGCCTATGAATCTTGAGTACATAAAATATGTGTAAATGTATCAAGTGTGCTAAAAAAAATATTTCTTATTTTGTGAATAAGAGAAAATAAAATGTTTCAGTGCTTTTCTGGATAATTTCATCATGTAACACGATGATGACGGATATTCGGACGCTTTTATGATAAATACTGGGTTAGGTACAATTTTGAGGCGACGGATACTGGTACAAATGGGATTATTCTATTCATTTATTCATTATTTCAGTTAGCACTACCTTGAGTTCGATCATCAAATAGACACCTCAATAAAAGGAAACTTTGAATTTCAATTTGTTCTTAGGAACGAAATATATGTTATACAATAATTAAAAAAAATAGTTTTCCTTAAGCTGGCGATTATTGGTACTTTTATCCTATGTTATACCATATACTATCATTCAAATATAGTTCGATATCCCGTCGTAAAAATGTGAAAACACACACCCAACATATAACATCACCGATCCGATCGATCTCAACAATATCTGCTGATTTATTGAATTGTTTTTTGATTGGGTTATGCTCGTTCAACGGGAATAGCTTTCGAGGGCTGAAATTATTTCATGAAAATGTATTGGAGAATGAATGCGTTCTATGAATAAATGTTTGAATCGCATGTTGAACAAGTTCAATAGCTGAAATTCTCAATTGGAAATTGAATAGGAAGATTTTTCTGAACATTGAAAAATCCACGACGATAATGAAGTAATTTTTTGTAATGTCTAACAGAAGACAACCACTTCTTTGGCTAAAGCCACGCTGGACATTCAACTACATCTGATAGATATTGATGAGGAAATATGAGAGTGAAAATTTGAATTTTCGTTAAGATACTTACTTTCTATTCCAGTCTCAATCAATAACTCATATAGATGAATGAGAGAAAGACGTTTTCCAAAAAGGAGTACTCCTCAGAAATCATTTGTAACATTGATGCAAGAGAAGCATCGCAGTCAATAAGTCTTCAATACATTTTTGTCGACAAAAATATATTTCACGCTTCCACGATCATCAGGAAGACCTGAAGATTTGGGAAGCATATTTTTAGAAGCAATCACTTTGTAACGATGGAAAAAATGTAAGAAAAATTTCTTTTGAAGTGAGACTTTGAAATGAGTGTTTTTTGACATGGAAACCTGTCATGGGGTATAATAGATTGATTTGTTGAAAAATTATAAACAGGATTGTCACGAAATGTGGAATCATATGCGACTGAAAGATTAACTTTAGTCCCTATCTTCCATCGCTCAAGATAATCTCATGTTGAAAAGGGAAACATTGCCAATTGAAAATTGAAGGAAAATATTTTTCTGAAAGGTGAAAAGTCCACGAAAATAATAAATTCATTTTTTGTAATATCCAACAGAAAACAACTACTTTCCCGGCTAAAGCCACGCTGGAGATTGAACTATATATAGTATAGCGAAACACATCTCGTGGGTTTTGTAAACAAATTTTTTGTGAAAAACGTAGTGAAGTGTTTTCAGTTTACTTTAATTATGAATTTTCGGCCACGACTATTCAAAAAATTATATTAAGGAATGAAAAAATCAGATATCATTCAGATAATGAATGAACAATCATCCATCAAAAAAAATCCCACAATTTTACTTATGCTTTTGTTAATTAAATAATTTTTACAATTTATTAATAAACATAGAAACCAGAGTAATTTTCAAGTTATGAATCTAAGATTTGTTTCCAGTTTCGGAATCCATTCTGCAAAGATAAATCGCCGTTTATAAAATTTGTTAATTTTGATTTTCCAGTTTTTTATTAACATTCAAGGGATTAAAGAAGTATAAAAGAGAGTTATGAAAGAAATTATCATATTGCTAGTAAAGCATGTTTTTTTAGTTTTTTTAAAACTATCATTTTATTTATTATCAACAACAAAGCAATTTATTTGAATAAGAGTTTTTTTTTTCAGAATTGATTGAAAACAATTTCAAAATCAGTTCATTCTCCTAATAACTACGATTTTTTTTAAATTTGGTTCAACCCTTATTTTTAAACCTCACGTTTCTCAATTCTGGAAATAAGTAAGGACAGCATTTAATGTATGAAATTGATTCGAACCCTTTTTTCTAATTATTACCGTTTTTAAATATTTTTATTTTTTTACCCGGGGCTAAAAACGCGTCGAAGTAAACAGATACAAGAATCTTATAAAATACTCATATCAAAAATCCAGAGATTTGAGTCAAAAATTCGGTTTGAAAGAAATTTCGATTGGAATAATTCTATAACTTATAAGGGTTGTCTTTTACTGAAATACCATCCCTGGCACATTATTTATTGCCGTATCAAATATCCATACCCACTTATTTGATCATTCTAAGGGTACCTTACTTCAAAAGGAATTAACGGCATGTGATGCCAAACAAACTTACTGACTTTTTTGATGAAAATCCCATTTATAATAAGTATCAGTTTATATTCTGAGGGAGTTTTTTTATTATTAGAGTTGTTCAGGATCATCATTCATCCTTTTCCAAATTTCTAGGCAGGGTGTATTTTCATTTGTTGTACTCCCTTGAGTTGTAAAATGCCATTTTATAACGAAGAACAGCGGTTGAAAATTAAAAAAAAAATACAATTTTCAGTAGTAATAATTTCATGACAATCGGGCTGTTACCAAGCAACGAGCTTGAGAAATTTGTCATAAAATTATGAGGCATTTGTCAATGTCCGAGGGATATTCGGCGAAAAATTTTTTGACAAAAAATGTATAACTCAACACGATGAAACATTTATTTATCTATTGAAAGTACAGTTAGTGAAAGTACAATTATTAAAATTTAACTTAACATTAGATTCGTTGCTGTTCTCTACTATAGAAGATCTATTACCACGTATGATATTTATGATCTTGTGGTGTTCTTGACCGAGATTTAAGTATGATTCTATAGAATTTTGATCGCTATGACCAGTAAATTTCAGCAATTGTTCTTCTACACCACTTTTTGCCAATTTGCTAACAGCAGTTGATCTATTCGAGTGATTTGTTGTTATCTTTGTGTCCTTTACATTCAAGCCAATTGCCACATTCAGACAAATTTAACGGAACTGAACTGGACTTACGTTTACATGGATCTGCTTGTAGTTTCTTCCTGATTGCATCGCGGGCATCTCGGGCTGGTTTAAATACTATATTGTTAAACGAGTCAATCATAATATTATAGTCATTATAGTTCTTTTCTTGCACAAGTTTGCACGAAACGGTCCACATTGTCTTCACCGTTGCTTCTTTAAATTCGGTCCCGTCTTTCTTTCTCATATTGACCGCCCAATCTTTTAGTATCAACGCCAATTATGGTAAGCTTCTATGTTCATTTAATTCATATTCTCGTTCGCAGCAAAATTCCATAAATATTTCCCAAATATATTTGTGACTGTAGGTTGTTTTTCTGGGAATTTTTTAGTTGATTAGCGCATATATACTTTGAACATTCGCATTGCCAAAACGTGACATTTTGAAATTTATTTGGAATGAAGTTGTCAAACTCAATCGTGTTGCCATAGTGATTGATAATTGCACTGAATGCAATTATCAGTGTAAAGTTGACATGATTGGGTGAAATTATTTCATATGACGCAAAATGACAAAATTTGAATGGTTGTTAGAACTGTAAAAAAAATTTCACTTATAATCTCCCTAGAGCATGAATTATTGCCGGAAATTTTTTGAGTACATGAAGTTTTTGAAAATTCTCTTTAAAAATTCATGTACGAGACAAATTTTCCGCAATTATTTCAAGCACGTGGAGGATTCGGTAAAAAAAATTTATACCGTAATTATATTTGAATAGAAAAATTAAGTAAATATTTATTTTGACGTTATTCACAAATAAATAGAAGGCTGTGTGTGATGGGAGTTTTGGGGGACATTTTTTTCTGATTTTTCCCGTTCCCCAGTAGATTAAATTTTGTTTCATACAATTTTTTCACTAGGTTTCAGGGAAATGTTGATATTGACTAAAAATGGAAGTATATACGTTCGTATTGTTGGTGATATTTTTTTATTTTCCCCGTGCCCTAGTAAAATAAAATATATAATATCAGATATTTTTTTATATAAAATTGAAAGTTTTCATACAATTTTCTTACTGGGTTTCAGGGGAATGTCAATATTGATTGAAAATAAAAGTGGATGTTCGTATTCCGGTGCCCTAGTAAAATAAAATTTATAATATCAGATACATTATTATATGAAAATTATTGACTACAAACAAAGGTGATATACAGCAAAAAATATATAACTATACCTATACATATATACTTAAATATTTTTCATATTCTTTCAGGTTTAATTCTAAAAAAAATTTATAGTAGCGGTAATAATTTGTTTCTCAAATAATTCAGGAAATCGGGATATTTTATTCTTTATTCTAAATAGAATGTTGTTGGCGTATGTTGCCGGTTAAAAAAATATTTTATAAAGTTAGCAATGGATTTGACATTCACTACTCTTGTCAATCAATATTTTATTTGTGGCACTATGAGTTCCTCATAACATTGTATACAATCATAAGTTAGTGAAAAAATTATAATAAAATGAACTTCCAACCGTATGAATTGTGTTCCTTTTGCAAAGAATCACAGCACATTAAAATGTACTATAAAAATGTAAAATATCTAACATACCTAGTGGAAGAATCTGGATTAAATCCTGAGCAAGAAAACTTATTTAAAGAGATTGGCAACATTATGCGTGATATTGTGCCTTCTTTTGGACACAAATCTAATACTCAAAGAAATAAACTGGTGTCTCAGTATTATTTTCATTTTATGAAACACAGGCATATTGTTGAAAAAAACACCGTTCTGTGTTTTATTCACCACTTAGGAAAGAGGAGGTAGAAGTGGAATTTTTCAAGAATTTAAAATCAATTAATGATATTATAGAATGTACACCTCAATAAATTGTTGTTATATTTCCAACTTATAAAGTAAGTAAAAAAAAAATATTGTCAATATTATTTTTGTCTAATTATATGATAGCTGTCATGTGCCGGGAAATTTCCACTTATTAATTTTACGTCTACATGCTAATGTGGATGAAAAATTTTCAGAAAATTTGCTGGTTACCATAGTAACAATGTCGAAATAAAGCATCTGATTGGTTGAAAATGAAATATAATTGTTTAATAAAAAATTATTTTGCTTGAATAAACGTTCAAATATGTAGGATTCCAAACCAATTTTTTGAGAAATGTAATAAGTGAGTCTGGGAATTTTTTATTCAATACAAAAACAAAGTAACGAAGCACAACATGCTTATGTGCGGAAGACCGGCGATACATATTATATCTTTTAGTTGAGATATTTATCCATCGACGTCGTTTCATTTTTCAACATATTGTTTTGATATGAAATATTATGCCAAGTCGTCAATTTCCCATCATGTATGAAAAAAATATCCTAGGAATTTTGAATATATTAGACTCGCGGATTTTAGTAGGCAATGAAACAAACTTCCGATATAATTATTTATATACCTCCTGAGTTGTTATCCAGGGGGGGGGGGAAACCACTTGATACAAATCAAAATATTCGAAGAAAAAACAACGTTACCACAACTAATCGAAAATTAGTCATTGCAATGTACTTCAACGCTGATGATGGCAACTGTGAAATTGCCCACCATATCGCTTCTGATACACACTGGCTGAAAGCACATACCTGGCTGATTATCGATTGGGTAACGCTAGATTGTAGTCGATTCGCACAGTACATCATCTCAGCTCATTACTGAACAGTAATTACTTCGAAAATTGTGTAACGAGATATGTTCCCAATTTCAAATCCGCATGGAGATATTATTGTCGTAAAATCGAAAGTAATCTGGAAAATAAACAAGATACCTATATATCATCTCGAACATGAACTCGGAGAGGATATCCTGTGTGATTTGATTAATGAACCAGCAGCATACAAGAAGTCCATGGTTCATTGACCGCTTGTTTGTTTCTGTTTTTCTGATTCATCATCGTTTTCACTTAAGCACCAAATATTTCAATTTTTTCGAACTACTTCCTGGCAGATAAATTTCTCAACCATATCTTGGGCTTTCGCCAGAATATGCGCTAGAATTATTGTCTCCATCCTTGGAGTTATAGTCGATGTCTTCCTATCTGGAAATACCGGGAGATGATGCATTACACTTTCCATAATCTGGTCGAATTCCAGGCAGAAAATCGATGACATTCCGTATCCGTAGTGGGTCTTGGATGAGGAATGTTCAATACCTCAGAGTAATTTTCACATTCTAGAATATAGATAGAGAGCCGGCAGCTGTTTATCCTACGCGATTTTCCGATGTAATTTTTCTATTTTATAATTGTCTGGTTGAATTGCTGGATCCTGAAATCACAGTCTGATGGCCGGTTGCCAAGGAATATAGAAGTGGCAGACAGAGAATTCAGCACACAATCTGAACACATTGAAGATTTCTCAATCAATATTATATCTGATAATCATGATAGTGTTGCAGTAAAAAAATATTTTTATTGGTGACCACAGATTGATAATAGTCTCTAGCTTCTTTGTGATCGTACCTATAACTGATGCAAATATAAATATAATGGGAGTTGAATTTGGAATAGTTGATTCAGGTTGCTTTTTTCAACCGGAAATTCAAGAAGCTGCAAACAGATCAACTTTGAATTTGGTATCTGAAAAATCAAGGCAACAATATGAAATTGCCTATAATGGATTCATCGAATGTAGACAATGTAAAAAAGTTGAAAGCATGAAAATAAAATCATCAATAACAAACCAATTTAGAGATAAACTTTAATACAAATGCACTAGAAAGTAAAAAAGAATTGCTTTGTATGTGTGACGTAGGTTATTCCGTGAGTTATAGATTCAAGAGCTTGTCGAACAAAGTTTTCAGTTCAAATACAAAAGCGACAAGCTTTTGAATCTGTAATTCACAGAATAAACTATGTTACACATCCATAGCAATTACTTTTTACCCTTTAGTACATTTGAATAAAAGCTTGTCTTTCAAAAAATTCTCAATTATCATTTCATTTTGTGCTTTTTAGTAAGTACTCCTTAAGCTATGCAGTTTTGGTGAAGCATCGTTATTAGAAGGCTTTTTTTCTGTAAGTTGTGAGCTATAGATATCAACAAGTTCTAAAAGATGATCGATTGAGTAATCCCAAAAAAATTTGTTCTGGCGTACCGCGAGGAACTGTTCTGGGTCCCATTCTATTTATAATGTACATAAACGACTCACTCCACCCAGACAAAAATCGAAAATTCTTCAGTCTTTCTGATGACACCGTTATTCTCTACAGCGCAGACACGTAGGAAGGTCTTAAAACTTATAGTGAACGAGACTTTTCGATAATTCGTCCCTCAAAACACGTAGTGACGTATCTAACAAATATCCAAACTTGAGATACTACGCATAGATACTAAGCTTTGCATGCTCTTTCGATTGCACGTAGTGGCGTGTCTCCATAGAGGATAGTTTCCGAGTATTTTGCTATCGTTCCCTCGGCGTATCTCAATTTAAATGATGTTTCTCCATCACAAATAGACGTAAGTCGACTTACGCCACTTTGTCATTTTTTTTCCTGTGTAATATCTCCAAACACTTAGTGGCGTATCTCAATTTCGCTTGTTATGACATGTTGAAACGTATCTGCTGTAAGCAATTGTTCTGTTTTGGCTCAGTCTGAAGAAGACTATCTCAGAGGTAACTGCTAAAATATTGTTGCTTATAATATTTTCAAAGGAAATGGATGTGCTAGTACGTTGGAGAGATGGTACAAAAAATACCGTTTCGTCTAGTGAATTGATAATTACGTCTAGGATTTTAAAAGTCGAAAGTAAAGTCAAAATGTTATACAAAAAAAAGTGGTATAGTGGTGTCGTAATAGATATGGAGGAAAATGTGGCTGCAGAAGATGATGTACCTTTAACAAACTTTTAAAATGTATTGAAAAATTCAAAAACATTGCAACATAATAATATTGGTAAGAACGCCGATGAAGGAAAATAGGTTATGGAATATACCTATTAATTGTTACTTTAAAAATTGTAGGTTTTCGAAAAGAGATCAGTTTTAATGATTTGAAAAATAACAAGGACACTACGAATCAAATCGGCATTTCTTCAGCTGGTGCAGAAACCATGATGGAAAGGAAACCAATACCATAGAAATCACCGATGATTTTGTTGTGGAAGCCATCGACGTAGGTACTAGTACTCTTGTGCGATTATTCCAAATTTTTCTTATATAACAATTCGCTTTCAGAACACAACGAAACCGTTTCACCTTCACATTCCAGAGACATGTCTTTGTCTGATCCATTTAGCGGTTATGATTCCGATGTCGATCCCCCATACCGTGCAACCTGTGAAGTCTATAAATGCAAGAGGGAGGTTTTTAGCTCCTGCCATAGATGTCTGATATTGCTTTGCTTCGATCATTTTGAAAATTATTATGACTCATGCAACGATCATAGTAGCAAGAAAGCACGACATAACAAAATATTTTCAAACGAATCAACTAACGACACTAACAAAAAACGAGAAAACAATGTATCGGAAAGGTATGCAGTGGAAGGAAGTGAAAAAGAAGGCACTCTTATAAAAGTACCTCGTGTGAACAAACAAAAAGTGGCGAAATCTTTGAGAAGTATGGGTAAGCAATACTGCAGTACAAAAACAAAAAAAATTGTACCACCCAAATTCTTAAAAGAAAAATGCAATGGTGGTACCTGTAAAAGGCAAGGTAGAATGTGCAGCCTTTTTACTGACGAAAATCGAGGCAAATTATTCGAAGCCTACAACGAAATAGGAAATTCAACTAATCAGCGAGAATTTATAGTGAGACATACAAAAGTAGATACAACTAAACAGAAGACCAGTAACAAGGATCAATCTAGAAGGCAGAACACAATATTTTATTATCTAACAAGAAACAATGAAAAGTTTTTGGTCTGTAAGGAGTTCTTCTCAGGTACTCTTGGTATATCCGAGAGCACTATGAGAACAGCATTGAAAAAAGTAAATGCTAGTGGTATCGTTGAACCCGATAAGCGGGGAGGCAGACAATCACAAGAGGTCAAAAAAAGGGACTTCACTTTTTACGAGGCAATTGAAAAGCACATTTATAAGTTCCCTAAAATAGAATCACACTATTGCAGAGCGAAGAGTACACGAGAGTACCTTCATCCCGATCCAACCATTTCTGAAATGTATTCATTATTTTCAGAAGAACAAAATGAAGTTAATGGCGAGAAACCAAGCATAACAACCTACCGAAATATTTTAAGATCTAAAAATTTAAGTTTTCATAAACCAAAGAAGGACCAATGTTCCCTTTGTATCACATTCGAAGATGGTGATGATAATACAAAATTGAAACTAAAAGACATATATGACAAACATAACGCAGAAAAAATTAAGGTCAGAGAATTGAAGAATGAATGCAAAACAAGAGCTACTATTGACAAAAAATTCGTATGTGGAAGTTTTGATTTAAAACAAGTTCTACACTTACCAGTGCTATATTTTATAAAAGGCGCTTATCTAACTATAATTTAACCTATTACGACATAGTTACCAAAGCATACAAATGTTTTACTTGGCATGAAGGTATTAGCAAACGAAGGTCGTGCGAAATAGCAACATGTATCTACAGAGTTCTACAATCTTATGATAATAATAATGTTCAATTCGTTTCGCTATAGTCAGAGGGATGTGGCGGACAAAATAAAAATTCTATTGTTGCAGCTATGCTGCTTTTTGCAGTAGTACAAAGTAGGAATATAGAGTCCATAACTCTGCGGTATTTTGAATCATACCACGGACAAAATGAAGGCGATTCTATACATAGCTACATATCGAAGGCTGTATCACATGCAGGAGACCTGTTTGTACCTGCACAACTACACACCATTTTTAAATTGGCTTGACGTCAAAGGCCATACGATGTTTTTCCTTTAGGATTCGAAGATTTCATTGACTTCAAAAAGTTATCTCTGGATCTTCGAATATTGAAAAGTAGGGAGACGGATGATGCTATCAAATGGAATGACATTATGGAAGTTGAAGTTTCTGAACTACATCCAGACACATTGTTCTTCAAATTAAGCCACAATCAACAGGAATACAGTGAAATAACTTTGAAAAGACAAAAAAAGCTAAATTTGAAAACTGTTATTCTACGTCCTCTCAACGAGGAGCCTTATAAGATGGGGAAGGCCAGGTATAAAGATCTGATGTCTCTTTGTCAAGGAGTAACTCCAGTTGTTAAAATCACCGAATACAGAGACTTTTACGCGTCCCTTCCACACACCGACAATTGAGGTGGAAATGTGAAAAATAGAAACCTTGTATTATTACTTCATGTTATGTTTGCATAAATAAAAAAAGGTATAAGCTTTATTTCGCTTAATTGAAAAAGAACCTGAGTGGCGTAAGTGACCATACTGTATTCTGAAATGAAAAATAGTATTTTCACAAAGTGGCGTATCTTATTTGTTATTAATTTTCCAAGAACTGAAAGGATTTAACCTTGCAAGCACAAAGGTACATGTACCTACTTATCCAACGGTACCTACCTGCGAGGTTCAAATTGAGATCATAGCCTCAATTACTATCACAAATATCCTTCATAGTTAGCGAAAAACTTTAAAAAATGCTTCTCCTGAAAAAGTATGGAATAGGAGATACGCCACTACGTGTTTTGAGGGACGAATTAAGAGTTGGTTTGATTATTACAGTCTGACATTAAACAGCACCAAAACAAAATATATCACCTCCATCTCGTACTCTAATGATCTTCCGAAAATGGGTCCCCTCAAAATCAATAATCACACTGAAATAGAAGAAGTAGAATATACCAAATATCTGGGAATAGTTATAGATCGGCATCTGAAGTGGTACTTCCAAGCGAAACATATAATCAAAAAAATCAGATACCTCTTACCAAGATTCAAAATCATGAAGCAATATCTTTCACATAACCAGATGCTAACACTATATCAGTCCTTAGTTCAGACGCATCTATCATATGGCATTGTAGGCTGGGGAGGAATTCCACACACTCACCAGAAATTTTTTGAAATGATACAAAAAAGGTTTTTTAAAATAATATTCAACAAACCTAGGAATTATTCCACCAACCTAGTTTTTGGCGGAAATGAAGTCCTGGACATTCCTCAGCTATACACGTTAAATGCATTAATATACCTACAGAAAAATAAAGACAAATCAACCTTCAATATCCATACATATAACACCAAAAATAAAAACATAATCACAAAAAAAAAAGATGTATTAAACGCATAGGACAAAGATTTTATACACAGCTTGGTCAACGTGCTTATGACATATTACCAATTGAAGTGAGAGAACAAAGAAGGATCTCTATATTCAAACAAAAAGTTAAAAAATGGATTATGGAAATTGGAAGGGAAAAATCTACTGAATATTCTCAACAAATGATTTCCTCATCACGATTCAAACTATATAACATTATTAAAAGTTACTAATGCTAAGAGTAATACATTTGTCACTTGTTTTATGAATTCAAAGATTTAAGTCTGTACTCCCATGCTCCTAATTTTATCAATTATACTTACCTGAATAAATAAATATATGTGTGTATATTTGTGTATAGGCATACGTGTGAAGAGATATGTCTTTGTTGGTACCAGATATTCGGGGGTAATACCACAAGAGCTCAGATTTAGCCGGATATTTTTTGCGGTTGTTTTCGAATACTTACTTTCATTGGCAATTTAACGAGAGCTGTTCTGACAAAAGCACGAGAGCGTAGCTCGAGTGATTTTGTCAGAACAGATCGAGTTAAATTACATATATGAAAGTAAGTATGAGAAAACCATCGTAAAAAATATCCTGCTAGATCTGAGCTCGCGTGGTATTTGGTAAGACAATTCCATGAATAGAAAACTCAATCTCCCTTATTATTTCTGCCTCGCAAATATCGAAAAAAAATCGAATTTTTTTTTTTTTTAATTCTTTATACAATAGTTAATAAGATTCTTAGTAGAGATTTAAAAAAAATTCATTGATTATACCTGTTTTTTAAATATCAATTTCGCGCGCTCACAAGTATGCATCGCTTACCTTTAAGTATCGCCATCTCTCTCTGACTCATGCGCTGCATCGGCCTCTCTGTTTCCTGAATCATTATTTATCATTTTATCTTAAAAACTATTAACTTTTTTAAGATTGTTAAAGAGAGCAATGTTATTAACAATTAAATTGTCTACAATTTGTTTTGACAATTTTTTTTCTGGAATCAATTTTACGAACGTTATTTAAGCATGAATCGGAACATGTAATTAAAATTACTTTTTTATCAGTTTATATTATTTTTTTGTTATTATCATAGTAATTTATGAATTTTCATCAACAATAATAATATATAATGGTATTTAAAATTTTTTGGAATCACAATTATATATAAATAATGAAAAGATATTGGTAAGCACTTAAATGTTCGAATTGAAAAATAATAACATAAAAAATACTTATATGTATCATGATGTGTATATGATTTTGCCTAAGTAAGGAAAATATTTTTTTTGTTTTTTATTTTCTCAAGGTTACTCTTTGTATAAAACCTCAAGATCTTAGTTTGTTCTTGTGACAAAATTGTCGATTATATCGATATATATATATAGAGCATTTAAAATAAACATACAAGTTAGTGCCTGTCAATTCTCAACTGATCATTCTTTGTTTTTTGCTCCTAGTTATTCAGTCTTTTCTATTTCGTTTAAGATGTAAGATTGTGAAACGTGAATAAATACCTTTTTTTTAAATCTTGTTTTATTATTTCATACTTCTACATCTATAACCTTCGTTTGAAGAAGTTATTCAATGTAATTACTTTCTGTTTTAATGACAAAAAAATAATATAAACTGATAAAAAAGTTATTTTGATTACATGTTCCGATTCATGCTTAAATAACGTTTGTAAAATTGATTCCAGAAGAAAATTTGTCAAAAACAAATTGTAGACAATTTAATTGTTAATAACATTGCTCTCTTTAACAATCTTAAAAAAGTTAATAGTCTTTAAGATAAATGATAAATAATGATTCAGGAAACAGAGGGGCAGATGCAGCGCATGAGTCAGAGAGAGACGGCGATACTTAAAGGTAAGCGATGCATACTTGTGAGCGCGCGAAATTGATAATTAAAAAACAGGTATAATCAATGAAATTTTTTTAAATCTCTATTAAGAATGTTATTAACTATTGTATAAAGAATTAAAAAAATATATTATTTCGATTTTATTTCATTTTTTAATATATTTTTCATGGGTCAAAAGTACCCAAATATTTTTTAACCTTTAAAAATTCTTTTAAAAATATTAACTTTATCGTGAAAAGTCATAGGATCTTTTTTATTTGTATTTTGATAAAGAATATAAAAAAAAATTTCCGGTTTAAAAATAACATTTCAATATAATTGTTCAAACAATTTCGGATTAAACAATATGGCACGGGGTTGCCCCACGGCAACATGCATTTGTATCATCAGTAGGGCAATTTGAAGGGGATCGCATAGAAAAATTGAGGTGGAATAGTTTTCGGTACTCATGCGCCGATTCCTCCTAGTCTAGATATCATCTGTTTGTTCACTTCCTCAGTACTGTTACTACTATTACTATTGCTAAAACTAATTCTATTGTAAATTTTATCTGTAATTTTGTAAAAAAAATATTCTTGTTATAATTTATATTGTGCTCACTATTTGAGGAATGAACATTTTTATTATTATAATTATTATCTAGTTCTTCAATGAGGAGACCATCTAAAGAATAACTCGTACGCCATTCTGGAGCTGCCATCTTCAATTTATGAATTTTGACAAAAAATCAATAATCTTCGAATAAGTTCATAATCTCCGACCCCAAAAACCTCGATATACCACTTTTGAATAGAAACGGTCCATAATCAGAAAACTCATCCACCATATTGGAGCCGCCATCTTGAATTTATGAATTGACCTGTACACATTGTTTTTGTTTACATATTTCTTAGACCATGTATATATGGAATGAATTACCTATTTTATTTGTGTATGTGGGGGTTTTCGGGGTCGGAGATTTTGAATTACTTGTCAAAATTCATAAATTCAAGACGGCGGCTCCAAGATGGCGGTCGAGTTTTCTGATTATGGTCCGATTCGATTCCAATTGGTGTATGGGGGTTTTCGGGGTCAGAGATTATGCAATTTTTGTCAAAATTCATGAATTCAAGGTGGCGGTCCCAAGATGAAGGACGAGTTTTTTTATGGTTATATTTTATTCAAAATTGGTATGTGGGGGTTTTCAGGTTCGGAGATTATGAATTTTTTGTCAAAATCTATGAATTCAAGATGACGACTTCAGGATGGCGGACGAGTTTTGTGATTATGGTCAGATTCTATTCAAAATTGGTGTGTGGGAGTTTTTGGGGTCGGTGATCATGATTTCTCTTAGCTCAAAACTTATAGGGAAGACACCTTGTAATAACGATGCTCTATTAGGAATGAACAGATTAAGGCGAACTAACTAAAAAGCAAAAAGTAAAATAACTAATGAAAAACCTTTTAGAAGACAAGCTTTTATTTGAGCCGTGTACTAAAACGTATGAAATAAGTTTAATCATCGCTGACAATGATTTAATAATTTTTTGTTAAATTATTTGGTTTCAAAAGTTTGTCGCGCGAATTGTAATAAAATTAATACTTCGACAAGTTGTTACCTACTACTAACCAATCATGGTCCAATGAAATTGATTGGTACCTACTTTCATGAATACTTTGTAGAAGTGAAATACTTTGACAAGTTCCTACTTACCAACCAAACACTGCCCACTCAAATCAATTGGTAGCTACTTTTATGAACAGTTCGCGCGACAAGCTTTTCAAAACCAAATAATTCAACAAGCGATGAAAATTCATGTTATACGTTTAAGTATACGGCTTAAATGAAAGTTCGTCTTTAAAAAGATTTTTTATCAGTTACTTTATTTATTACGAGCTTTTATTCCATTTGTATGTATGTATGTTTAGTTCAAATCTTCAAGTGAATTTTGACCCATTTTTATAGTTGTTGGGTTAACGTGAAATTTGGGAGGTGTTCATAACTCCAGTGACAATGCATTAGGAATTGCTGAAAAAAAAAATGGCGGCTCCAATATGGCGGACAAGTTTTGTGATTATGCTTCGATTCTATTCAAAATTGGTATATGGCGGTTTTTGGGGACAGAGATCACGAATTCTTTGTCCTAATTCATGATTCCAAGATGGCGGCTCAAAATGGTGCAGAGTTCTGTGGTTCTAGCCCGATTCCAATTGAGGTTTGTGGGGGTATTTGCGGGCGGAATCATGATTTTTCTGCCAGAATTCACAAATCCAAGATGGTTGCTCCAAGATGGCGACGACTTTTGAGATTATAGTCCGATTCCATTCAGAACTGGTGTGTGTGGGTTTTGGGGGGCGGACATCGCGATTTCCTTATCAAAATTCATGAATTCAAGATGGCGGCTCCAAGAAGACGACGTGTTTTGTTATTATGGCCCGAGTCCATTCAAAATTGTTATGTGGTTTTTTTTGAGGGTGGTAGATTATAAATTTTTGTCAGAATTCATGTAGATGAAGGATTTCAAGATAAGCTTTTATACAAATGTACTACAAGCTTTTAAATACATCACAAGTTTTCATTTTACTTCACATGTCTGTGTATGTTTAGTTCCATTCTGGCAAGTGAGTTTCGACCCAGTTCTAGTTGTTCGCTCAAAGTGAAATTTGGCAGGTGTCCATAGGTTTGGTGACAATGCATTATAAAATTTTTGCTGGAGAAGGAACAAAATGGTGGCTCCAATATGGTGGAAAAAAATATGATTATAGTTCGATTCTATTCAAAATTGGTATGCGGAGGTTCTCGGGGACAAAGATGACTAAAAAAATTAAATAAAAATTATAATAACAAGACAAATTTTTTGACTTATTCTGTGAGTAACAGATTCAAAAGCTTGCCGCGAATATAAAAGAGATATTCTTGCGCGGCAAGATCTTAAATCTGTTACTCACAGAATAAGGGTCAAACAATTTTCATTTCCTTTTGAGTGCATTTGTATTAAAGCTTGTCTTAATTTCTTATCATTTTTATTTTATAATTTGGTTCATTTGTGTTTTTTATATTTTTTCTCACCACATTCAATTCAACAATTGAAATTCCAGTAGGAGTAGCAGATTTTTTTTGGTATTGAATTTCGAGAAGTTTTCTCAGCATTTTTTTAAATTTTGTCTTTATTGCATAATTTGCTGGCATTTTGACAATATCAAATTGAATACAAAATATAATTTCTAAAACCATATTAGCTGTGCGGAAACTCGAAAAAACCAGCAGTACCGTCAGAAATCGGTTTTTGTCTGGAACATAATCATAAATATTCAAAAATCGAGTTTTTCATCCGGAAAGGAAACCAACAGGGAATTCATTTCTGCCTCATTTTCCTATAATACTGCGACAGACACAGTTTCGCCGAAATTGTTATCGTTCCATAAAACACGCCCTAGTTATTTAGGCTTCCTTCATGATGCTAATATAAGAATAAAGGAGACCATAAAATATCCTTAAACGTTATGAGACCCCTGAAATTGCTTTCATCCTGACAAAAATTCTAAAAGAAGTAACAAATGAATAGTTTGATGCCACGCAATGTACCGTTAACGTTCCTCAAATAAAGGGTATTTTTGTCAAATCGTTTGCGAAATATCATTATTTTTTCTATCCATTACGTGGAATTAACGAGATCGGTTTTGGAATTCACAATTTGATTATTGAATGAATGTGATTTTTTGAGGAGGAACAACGTTTTTTGACATGGTTTTTTGGGTAACCTTCCACACTCTGAAAATGAAAATTTAATCAGAAAAATCTATACAAGTGTAGAAAGGGCAAACTAATTAGTTCACCCCGATAAGTTACTGCGTTCACCAAATTATACAGGGTGAGTCAACAGGATTCCCGTGGTTCATTGCTCCTTAATGTATCACTATTTCGATTTCTAATTTATTTTTTGTCAAAGGGGCCATCTGAGACCACCTTCCAAAATAATTTTCATTCACACAGGGTGCATCATTGATGCGTGACTAACCAAAGTTGTTCTTTTTCAAATGAAACACCCGGTATATTTTCATATATTCCGATCGGATGTTCCTTCGGCTGCTCAACGATTTTCTCAATTTTGAATTCCGTTAAGGCGTTGTCGAGTTATTCAAAAGAAATCTATTTTGTAGACTTCTTTTCGAAAAATTACCTATTTAACATTTCGAAATATTTAGTAAAGATAATTGGGGAATCGTTGGTCGATATGATGGTGTTCATTGAGAATACCAAGAATTTGGAATAAATTTTACAGGATGTTCGATACAACCACACAACTCTACACTTTTCATTCTCCATGTCATGTACCTGAAACAACTCGTTTCCGCTATATTTTGGTTTAAAGGAATTGTTCAATATCAAATCAACAATTCTATATATTTTTTTATCTACATGTTTGTTCTTAGAAAATACTGATACTGAATGATGTTTCGAAAAAAAAAATCCATCTTCAAAAGCATTCTTGGCACTCATGAAAATAAATTTTCAAATGTAACTATTTTTTCTAGTTTAGTTATCCATGACTACGGCTGAAAAAATGACTATCGGAATTTGTAATTGGAGGTACCTAACTGTCAAACTACACTCCAGTTGTGTTGAAAATTATTGTGGCATTATGAATTATCGTGGTTAAAATGGTGTATGCTTTGGAGGAAAGGGATGGCAATTGCTTAGTGGCATCAAGAATATACGAACAAAAGTTTCCTGACAGAAGACATCCAGACCAGCGAGCATTTCGAGACCTCAAAACAAGATTTGAGGAAACCGGAAAAGTATTTTACAAAAAGTTTGAACGTGCCTGTCCTGTAACGAATAATGAAAATACTCTTGATATTGCATTGCATATTACCGAGAATCTCCATGTGAGTACACGTATTTTGACTAGGGAGTTGGGAATATCTCAAAGTAGTGTTTCTCGGATGGTGAAAAAATACAATTACCATCCATATCATATGCAGTTGATGCAGGAGCTGACTGAAAGAAATTTTCCAAAGCGAATGCGGTTTTGCCAATGGAAATAAAATCAACCGGGAACCTGATTTATGTTTAGTATGTTGTATTTTCGGACGAAGCCACGTTTCACAACAATGGCCATGTGAATCGGCATAATATGCACTGTTATTCAACTGAAAATCCTCATTTTGTTAGATATGTCAATCACCAATAACGTCGGTCACTGATTGTTTGGGTAGGTATCATTGGACGGCGTGTAATTGGGCCCTTTTCTTTCACCGGTCATCTCAATGGAAGAAAATATCTAAGATTTCTGCGAAGTCGGTTATCAAATTTATTAGATGATATTCCATTAGCAATAAGGCAGATAATGTGGCTATAACAAAATAGCGCGCCTGCACATTACCACACTGATGTGCGGGAATACATTGATAATGAATTCCGTGAAAAATGGATAGGTAGAGGAGGGCCTGTTCAGTGGCCTCCATGGTCACCGGACCTTACAAAAATTGATTTTTTTCTATGGGGATACATTGGAAGGGTTGTCTATCAAACTCCGCCACAATTCCTGAAACTATGGAAGCACAAATTCGTACTGCTCTCAGGGAAATTTCAGAGGACATGCTGGCACATGTGGATACTAATTTCCGAAACAGATTGAGATTGTGAATTCGTGAAAATGGCAGGCATATTGAACATTTGCTGCATTCATTATTGTTATTTCCTGTAAGATTCGAATAAATATGATTTTTATGCAAAGTTTAATTCCAAATATGGTACCAAAGGCGAACATTGTCAATATTTTCTGTGGAAAAATATCCATCTTTTGGATGTAGAATATCTCGGAAACGAGTTGTTTTAGGTACATGACATGGAGGATGAAAAGTGTAGAGTTATTAAAAAGGAGTTGATTCAAATGAAAATATACAGGGTGTTTCATTAAAAAAAATCAAAATACCGATATTTGAAAATGACTAAGTTTGTGTTGTTGTAAGGAACAACAACCTGTACAATTTATTCCAAATTCTTGGTATTTGCAATGAACATCATCATATCGACCAACGATTTCCCAATTCTCTTCACTTAATATTTCAAAATGTGAAATAGGTAATTTTTGGAAAAGAAGTCTACAAAAAAGATTTCTTCTGAATAACTCGGCAACGCCGCAATGGAATACAAAATTGAAAAAACCGTTGAGCAGCTGATGGAACAGCCAATCCGAATATATACTGGGTGTTTTATTTGAAAAAGACACGTTTGGTTAGCAACGCATCAATGATGCACCCTGTATGAATGAAAATTTTGGAAAGTGGTCTCAGATGGACCCTTTGACAAAAAAAATATGATAAATCCAAATAGTGATACATCAAGGAGCAATGAATCACGGGAATCCTGTTGACTCACCCTGTATTATCTAAGAAAATAAATAGTGAGTAACTTATCGGGGTGAACTAATTAGTTTACCCTTTCTACACATAGATTTTCCTGATCAAATTTTAATTTTCAGACTGTGGAAGGTTACCCAAAACCCAATGTCACAATTTGATCTAGTTTTAAAAAAAATGCAGAAAGACAATGCTTTTTTTTATCAATTTTTACACTTTATATTCAATGAAGTTGAATTTGCGAATGAACTATCGAATGAATGAATGAATGATTTGTAGACCGAGAAACTTAGTTGGTGTTAATATTGTTAGACGCTCAATTATACAGGGTGAGTCAGAAGTTCTTTGACAAACTTCAGGAGGTGATTCCTCACAATATCCTAATATGAATTATCCGAATAAATATATGTCCGGCAACGCTTCGTTTCCAAGATACAAGGTGTTGAAGTATTATTTTTATTTTCGTTTTTTAAATAACATTCGTAATACTGACCTTAATTAAACGAAAATTGGTATGGAGAGGTTTTTTGATGTGTCAAATTCGAAACTGATGTTATTATTGCTCTTACTCATAGGGGGCGCCACCTACACGTCTTTCTCCTTTTTAAAGATTCATAACGTACTTCTAGCACATTTTCCAGTAAAAAATTCAATTACTCTGTCATATCTACGTGAAACAGCTATCCCAGTTACAAGTCGCTATAAGCAACCGTTTTCTAGATATTTGGACTGGAAATTTCAAGTCGATTATTTAATAAAAGATGCGTGTTGGAGTTATTTCCATTATTTTGCATTTTTCACAAGAATGCTCAGGAAATTAATTTGTTTAAGTAAGTAGTTACAGTTTTTTGTAGGGGGCGCTATTCTATTCATTTTGACTCATTTGAAATAGTTATTTTTGTATCAAGGGTGCATAATCTGTATTTGTTTCAATCAAATTTGCAAGAAATATCAACATTTTATTTCAAGAAATTTTGAATATGTAGAATAAAATAAAATGAAGGAAACTAATTTGTATTCAAATGAATTGTTCGAAGTGTCCACCTTCAGCGAAGATACAGGCATTCAGTCTTCTAGTCATTGAATCTCGTACCCGCTCAAAAATTATTGGTGTGTTTCTTATTGTTTCACAGGCGTCTACTATTCGGTTTCTTTGATCTTTCTCGTTCGCTACTGGAGTTTTATAAACTAGTGACTCCGAATGTCCCCCAAAATGAAAATCTAGCGGGTTTAGATCTGGGGACCATAGTGCTCTCGCCTGGTTAGGTTCTTCTACACCCCTACCGATCCATCGATTTGGATAGACAGTGTTAAGGAATTCCCTGGCTAGAATTCTAAAATGGGCCGGAGCCCCATCATGCATAAACCACATGCGGATACGAATTTCTAATGTCACATTCTGAGGTAGTCCCGGCAATTCATTTGCTAAAAAGTCTCCGTGAGTTGCGCCATCCAGTCGGAACGGAAGAATGGAAGGACCTATCAAGTAATTATCAATTATTGCTACCCATACATTTACAGAAAATTGATACTGATAATGTCTTTCACTAACTGCGTGCGGATTTTCCAGAGCCCAAACATGGTTATTATGAAAGTTTGTGATAGCATTTTGGAAGAAGTTTGTCTCATCCGTAAAGAGTAAATATCTTAAAAATTGATTATTTCCAGGCAATTTTCTCAAAAACCACTGACACATAGTAATGCGTTGGGGAAAGTCTCGTGGCAAAAGAGCTTGTACCCTTTGAATATGGTATAGATAAAATTGTTGATCGTGGATAATTCTCCGAACTGTGGACTGAGTGGAATTGAGAGCTTCAGCAATTATTTTTGTACTTGTTCCTGGATTCTCCTCGAGAGCGTTCAAAATTCTGGGGTTCGGACTGCTCGTGGTCTCCCAATAATATCAGCTGCCCTCTTAAAGCTACCTGTTTCTGCCAAACGACCGTGGAGACTGGTAAATGTTGGAGCTGAAGGCAGTACTCGATTAGGAAATCGCTCCTGGTAAATAGGTCTTGCTTCGCGCGCATTGCCATCCGCAAGGCCATAAAAGAAATGTATATCGGCTAAATGAGCATTATTGTTCGAATAATAATTTGTTTTCATAATTAGTGTTTTAAAACTTACAGAAGCTTCAACAAAACAACAAAACGTTTAACTGCCATATAATAAGTAATTACAAAAACTACTTACTTAAACGTCAAATTAGTTTCCTAAGCATTCTTGTGAAAAATGCGAAATAATGGTAATAACTTCAACACGCATCGATTATCAAATAATCGACTTGAAATTTTCAAGTCCAAATATCTAGAAAACGGTTGCTTATAGCGACTTGTAACAAGGGTAGCATTTTTACGTAGATATGATGGAGAAATTGATTTTTCTACTGAAAAATGTGCTAGAAGTACGCTCAAAAAAGTTATGAATCTTCAAAAAAGAAAAAGACGCCTCCTACGAGTAAGAGCAATAATAACAGCTCGTTCGAATTCGACATCTCAAAAAACCTCTCAATACCAATTTTCGTTTAATTAAGGTCAGTATTTCCAAAGTTATTTAAAAAAAAAACGAAAATGAAAATAACACTTTAACAAACGAAGGTAGAAGTCCATTCTGCTCAAAGTGGAGTGGATGAATGAAGAAATGAAATGCTCCAAATCATCTCCACGAAATTTATTCAAAAAAGGACATGTTTCGGAGCTTTGAAGCTCCATCTTCAGCTAATACTTATACAATCTGAAAAGAGGGGAGGGATAAGCTTGACCATAGGTGCAACAATTCTCATTAGAGAATGAAAGTTTAGTTGTGAATACTTACATCATGGAGAAAAAACAGAACATTAAAAGTGGTAATTTATAAAGGTCAACAAAGCAGTATAGCCAATTACGGGTCAAGATGGTTCAGAGCTATAATGCAAAATCAAGTGAAACACTTGAAAAAGTACGAAACATTGTCGATATCTCATTTGTACAGTTCACAACACAAATTTGACGTGAATTAACGTGGAATTATTTATCAAAACAAATTTGACAGTCCCTATATTGTTTCACATTTCTGCCACAACACGCGCTGCGATCGATTTGACTGTCCACACCAAGCACTTCGCATGTAGCTAATATTGTGTGTATTGTGCAATTATTGAATGAAGATTGTGCTTGTTCGAAATTGATTGCGCAATATTAAATAATGTCTACGGGTATAATCTGTCCCTTTTCCACTGACAGCCAAACACCCTCATTATAAATGCAAATCTGCGAAAAGTTGTTTACCATCGGCTACAATAAATTTCATGGTTTTGATAGGACTTCATGTGTTTTCGAGTTTAGTTTTCTAGTCCACTCTGTTTTATCTCTAATAACAATATAACGATGAGATTATTACAAAACATCGATGGTAAAAGTACTGACAGTGACGTGCGTTCGGTAAACCATGTTTCAATATTTATTTATAAAACTTTCCAAGAAACAATACATGTTTATAACAATATTAAATTTAGAGTAATAATTGACAATTCATCGATTATTGGATGTATCAAAGTTACACTTGTCAAAATATTATAACTGGGTCCTGTGCGCCACTTCGGCAGCTCACCTAAAATGTTTTAGTTGCAAATAAGGTAGTGTTGGTGAATAAAGCCCACCTAATGTTCGTAAATTTTTTTTTGCGTTATTTTTTATACAAAAAATTTCGGAACATGATGAGTTTATTGTTTGTCATGTCTGCTATCATGTACTCATCAATATTGGCCTCCTTCAAAACCTGAGTAACCAAAATAAGGCAAAAATAAAAAATTTGCAGTCGGGCCTTATTACCCGCATGGTAGGTTAATAAAGCCCATAGCAAGTTATGTAAAATTTTGTATATTTATTGGAAAAATAATATTCTATATTAATAAAAACCGAGAAAGGTAAAATAATTATTATATATTATTATTATAATTATTATATTCTAACAAAAAAATAAAATTCTTTTTTAACAAACAAAAACGTTAATCACCTTCGCTGCAGAGAAAATCTTCAACGTCTTCTGCCGTCAGTCCGACGCAAGACATGTGGGCCTTCTAACGCAATCAATCGTTGGGCCTTATTATCGGACGGGCACGTTTTTCTTAAACATGCATTTTTCAGGAAAGTAAACAATGCTCTTAATTTTTCTTTTAGTGCAAAATATACTACCAGTATTGTAGCAAATGATGGCGACCTGTTCATTCCTTCAAGTAAAATGGTTTGAATGAAAAAAGATGCCCCACCGTATTGCGAACTTATAATATGCTCGGCGTAAAACTGCACTTGCCCCTCATGAAGTTACCGGCGGGCTGATCTCAACGATATTATCATATAGCTTCCCCGCTCGGAAGATGCAACGAGCCATGTTGTCAGATTTGAAAAAAGTACCAGACTTCAAGAAGAAATGCCGTTGGGCCTTATTAACTGCCGGGCCCTATTCACCGACACTACCTTAGTGATGGTAATAAATGTATGTAGTTACTTACCTAAATTTCCATTTCACAGTCATCATCGGTATCCGAATCAGATGAATCTTCGGGTCCTATTGAAATTACTAGAGATTCCACAGTTTGGTCAATTAAATTATCAAGATCCCACATCATCTGTTCTTCTGTTGACACATGATTCACAGCATTTTTCGAATTGTCGCTTGTCACTTTGGAGAACGATGCTAGAAGAAGCTGACGTACATCATCCAATTTAAAAGTAGTGTTGTTCCTAGCAACGTCTCCTTTCACTTGAGCCCATACGAGCTCGATAGGATTGAGCTCACAATGATATGGAGGTTATCGTAATACAACCATCTTTTTTTCTTTAGCCATTTTGTCAACTACGTACTTCTGTAGTTTGCTTTGTGTTGCCTCGCAATGGATAATAATTCTTTTTTTACAAGAAATTATATTTCCTTTTTACTGCATTTGTATAAGAGCTTGTCTTGAATTTTTGTTTCATTTTATACTTTTGTTATGCTATCATCATATCCGTTAAGGTGTGGAGAGAAATAATTCAAGATATTGTGGAAAGTGGTGAAGGAGTTTCATTGGTGGTTGTTAATATTATTCCATGCTAAAGATCTTCCACGGCTAGGTGGTTTTGTCAACTTCAGTTTCGCTTCTTCTCTGTTATATCTTATGATGAATTCATAAACACGTCACGGTTTGTGACTCGAGTAATAATATTGGAGTTGAAGTTTTCCATATAATCGAACTCTTTCCCCATTACCATGCCGACGTGTTTTATTTCACTCTGGCGTACCCTCCGCCAGAGTTGAATAAAACAGTAACATCTATCCTGAGTGTTCAATGTGCATTTTCCATATGTTCAGACAAACTTACGATGCCATATTCAGATGGAAATTATGCTACTCGAGTTACTAGCGTTCCTCCGTAGAGAAAGCGACTACATTATATCTATAAACGGTAGAGCTCGAATTGCCCATTCGGGCTTTTATACCGCTATTACCATAACTTGAAAGTCGAGAAGGAGACTGAACAGGAGATCAGATTTCTAGAAAGGGAATAGTTCAAGTGAAAACTCGATTTGTGGTTGGATAAAAAAACACAGGCAATATTCTCCCAAAATAATACAACGCAATTACAATAGACAAAGGACATACCCCAACTGTAATGAGTATTGAAGAAAACAAAAGACACTCGCCTCCCTACATGATTTTCACTAAACTGGGTTGAGGAAATCACGACACGTGTGTCGGTATACAATATCTGTTTGAAGAGGAGATAAAACTAACACAACAACCACGATGTATCATGTTAAATAGTTAAGGCAGGTAGTACCAGGTATATGAATCTAATTGAGAATATTGAGGATATTAAGCATTATCCATTAGGTATTAATTATAGTCCAAGAGAGGACTGCCAATCCTAGCCAATCGAGTACCAGAATGAAATGTTTTTGAAATGTTAGTACTCACAGCAAACATAAACAAATCATTGACTGCCTGGGCAAAAGTGGTGTATAAGTTTTTTATGGCCTTTTTTCGGAGAAAGTAGCCATACCAATGTAATACATGTTCGAAATACGTTTGACATATACTATATCTCCAGTTGGCCGAGCGGCTCGGGCAGCTTATTTTTCTTTGGAAATTGAAAGATTATTTGTTTGAAGCGAAGTTTCGTTCCTAAAGAAATCATTTTTCATGTCTGAGAGCTGGCTGCAGAAAACCTGACCGATCGAGTAACACCATGAAATGTTTTCACAAGCTTTCATTTAAATTCATATACAGTGCTCGTCTAAAGTCCGTTCCCCCTCTACTAATTTTTGAACCACCTGGTATATCGCAACGAAATTTGGAGGGGTTCAATAGGAGATGAAAACCTACTTTTTCATGAAAAAATCACAGCTAAAAGTTCCAAAATGGCGGCTGAGCGCCATCTTCAATAAAAAAAATGAAATTGAACACCCCGTATATTATTCCATTTTCGAAATCTGCTCATAATTCTCAACAGTTCTCCCATACACTTCACTCCTCAATCCAATTGAGAACGTTTGAAAAGTGACATTTTGGTCATTTCAAACCCAACCAAAAACACTAATGTTCCTTTCAATCAAGTTTGAAAAAAATAGTTGTCGCGGTAACATTTTGTTTACTGTCAAACTGAACTGCCAACGTCAAATAGTCCGTTGAGCGCCTAAATAGTTTTATGAAAAGTGTGATCGTGGCTCGTAGTTCAGACGATTTTGAAGCAGTTTTGATATTTGGAGAAGCTGGAAGAAATTATCATCTAGCAGTCCGTATGTTTAATGATAGATTTCCCGAGAATCCTATTTCGAAGTCATATTTGCGCAAACTTTTTAATAAGCTCTAAGAAACTGGTACGCTGAAAGATGCTCCAAGATAAGGAAGACCGCCTCTTTCAAAAGAGAAAAAGGTAGAAATTGTTGCTGAAATGGTAATCAATCCGACTCAGTCGACGTCTGCAGTTGCTGAATCCTGAGGAGTAAGTTCAAAAAGTGTCTAAAGAGTCCTTGAAAAAGAGAAGTTCCATCCCTATAAAACGAAAATCCTGCATGCTTTCACGGAGGATGATCCACACCGGAGGGTTGAATTTTGTGAGTGGTAAACAAGAACAATTGAAGGAGAACGAGTCTTCCTAAAACGTGTATGTTTCGCAGACGAATGCACGTTTTTTCTTAATGGAAAAGTCAACAAACAGAATGTACGATACTGGAGCGATACTAATCCGCATTTTTTGAAGAGGGACATACCCAGTTTCCTAAAAAGGTGAATGTTTGGGCGGGGATTTTGGGCAATCGCGTTGTTGGACCGATTTTCATCAGAGGCAATATTACAGAAGTTCTTTACAGAAATCTTTTAGAAACTGAAATTGAACCTCGAATGAGACAAATTGTATTAAACAATCGGGAAGAATTTGAAAATCGTGAAATCATATTTTCAGGATGGGGCACCTCCCCATTTCGATCGCATGGCTAGAGAGTTCTTCGATACAAACTTTCCTGGGCGATGGATAGGTCGCAGGGGGAGTACAGAATGGCCACGAAAATCTCCGGATCTTATACCTCTAGGGGGTATCTGAAGTCAAAAATCTACGCCACTGAATACCAAACAATAGAAGAGTTTGAACGCAGAATAATAGATACATGTGAAGAAATAGATGAACAGACTTTCATCAACGTGAGAAAAGCTATTTATAATAGGGCACTTTATCATCAAGATTTAGGAGGGGGCCACATTGAACATTTGAAGAAATAATTATTGGGGTTAAATAAAAGTGTTATTCAAAAATAAATGATAATTTTTTAGCTAACTAATTTGTTTTGATTGTGAATTTATAGAACACATTCGTAGGCCTCGAGATTTTCCGGTAAGAGGTACTGTTTATCCTTAATAAACGCTCTTCACGCCTCTTTTCAGTCGAATTCATTGAGAGATTTACCTAGAAATTAATAACAATGTTTAGTTAGCAAAATGTTTTACCGGAAGTGACCAAAATCCATACTTCATTTTAAACCGGAATGTCACTTTTCAAACATTAATATTTCGAAAACAATTGAATTTAGGAGTAAAGTGTAGCGAATAAAACTGTTGAGAATTATGAGCAGATTTCAAAAATAAAATAATATACGGGGTGTTATATTTAAAAAAATTATTGAAGATGGCGCTCAGCCGCTATTTTAAAACTTTTAGCTGTGATTTTTTCATGAAAAAGTAGGTTTGAGCCCTCTGAATTTCGTTGCCATATACCGGGTGGGTAAATAATTAGTAGGGGGGGAACGGACTTTAGACGAGCACTGTATGTATGTTTAGTTCAAATCTTGCAAGTGAATTTTGACCTACTTCTAGATATCCGATTAACGTAAAATGTGGCAGGTGTTCATTATTCCGGTGACAATCCATTACGTAATTTTCACCAAAGGAAATGGCAGTTCCACTATGGCGGACGAGTTTTGTGATTATAGTTCGATTCTAGTCAAAATTAGTATGCGGGGGCTTTTTGAGCTGGACATCATGATTTCTTTGCACGAATTCATGAATCCAAAATGGCTGCTCCAATATGACGATGACTTTTGTGGTTATAGCCCTATTCCAATAGAAATGGGTATGTGGGGATTTTTGGAGTCAAAGATCATGATTTTTTGGTCAGAATCTACGAATTCAAGTTAGCGGCTGTAAGATGGAGACGACTTTTGTTATTATAGCCCGATTCCATTCAAAATTAGTGTGTGGGTGTTTTTGGAGTCGTACATCATGATTCCTCAGTCAAAATTCATGAATTCAAGATGGCAGCTCCAAGAAGACGACGTGTTTTGTTATCATGGTCGGATTCCATTCAAAATTGGTATGTGGATTTTTTGGGGTCATAGTTTATAAATTTTTTTCGGTATTCAATAGAATGACGAATTTCATGAATGACTAAAAAGAATTGGATTGAGATGATTGAGAAAAAAATTAAGACAAGCTTTTATACAAATGTACCAAAAAGGAAAAATAGTTTCTTTACTTGTTTGACCTAGATTATTCTGTGAGTAACAGATTGAAAATCTTGTCACACTAGAACACCTATTTTGAAATTCGTCATCTTATTGAATTCTGACAAAATTTGATAATCTACGACTCCAAAACAACCCACATACCAATTTTTTATGGAAACGGGAACCGATTTAAAAAAAGGTTCCTTGGTATGGCATCGAACCCGGGCCTTCCGCGTGATAGCCTGCAATGCCAACCACAGCTCTACGAAGACTTTCATTGATATACAGAAAATGGGACAATTAAATTATTCATTGCCTTTCTTGAAAACTGAGGCTTTCTAACATAATAAAAAAGGTATATTTGCATTCAAATATCAAATCACTGTAGGTAGTGGGTTCAAAATCCCTTATTCCATCAATTTAGCATTTGCTATTTCCCTTTATAGGAATTGAATGTGTTGACATTTAATTCTGACAGGACCAGGTGTAGTTGTCACACATACTCGCATATAATAGAAAGAGACAGAGAGAAAGAAAGTCGCATGGAGGGGGTATAACGCATTTTTCTTACGTGACGATTTCTACTGGTCAACACCCATCGCAAGCCGCGTAAAAGAACTTCGTTCCAAAAAATCGAGTGGATAGCTTGGATAGAAAAAAAAGTTATGGAGCTGGGTCACCCCGTATATTCAGTCCCATTAATAGGTTTTAGTATTAATGGGTCCATTTAATGATTCTCAAAACATCCACTGTATTTATGTTGAAAAGGGAAACATTCTCAATTGAATATTGATAGAAAGATTTTTCTGTGAATTGAAAGTTTATCTTTCAGTCGCAGATGATTCCACATCTGATTTTATGAACATCCTGTTTATATTTTCAACAAATCAATCCACTGTATTGTTTTTCACTCTTCCCAAATCCTGCCATTTGTCTGGCTATCTGTACCTTTCGATGACATTTATTATTCTCATAAATTATGAGTGTCGGATACTCATGAAATATCAATTTTCCATTTCCACGAAAAGTGCTATGAAATATATCAAGCATTTTATACTATATGGCGTTTTAAAAGCGCATGTTGTACCAAATTAATTAATGTTATTTCACGAGGAATGTGCGAACGCATTACCTGAATTCCCACCATTGTTCACGCTTAATGCATTGCATTCACTCTAAGCATAAGTTATTATAACTATTATCTACCAACGTAATGCAACTGACAGTGTAACACAAAGAGCTTGTTGCCGATGTGGGGCATTTGGAGGTATTTGCGGCATCTTGTCGGGATGCTGAGGTGGTTTTAGATGTGAAGAGAGCCATTCAGCATCATGTTCCGTATCATAGAGCATGAAACATAAAGGTTGAAATATCGGATCATTAGAATGCATACCTATATAACTCGGAAATGGTTGACATTAGCAGAACAGCGAAATATGATGGATGTATGATGATCATTATTTGAAAAATGGAATTTTCAATAGGGAGTTCGAACTGTTATTCTTCGACGAACATTTGGGAAAGGAAACGGAAGGGATTTTTTGAACGTCACCGAAGGAAGTATATTTCGGACTAATAATTTTTCAATATTATTTCTGTTGTGGACATACATTTCAGAATTCCATTCTCTATGATGATATAAGTAGAGCTTAGGTAGTTGACGCAACCCCCTCCTCTTCTATCGTTTGCAGCGGAGTGAAGCAATGGTGTAATTCTAAGCTACACTAAAAATAAGTGTTTCTCTTTTCAAACACAGCAGATATTCTCACCTTTGTTGTATTACACTACACTTTTTTGCAATAGAAAAAACCTATAAATTTTTTTTTAAAGAAATTAAACCGAAGAAAAAAGAAACCGAAAAGCAAAAAATTAAATGAACCTTTTTAGTTTTAATAACTAAACTCCTGAACAATGATCATCGTTGATTCAGAATCAGTTTCTTACATTAGTTTAGGAGCTTAGTTATTGTGACATAAAATTTTTGCTTTTCAGTTTCTATTTTCGTCGGTTTACCGAAACAAGTATTTTGTCTATTTGTTACAAAGACCCTCAAATACCAATTTTCATTATCTTAACTTCAAAACTAACTACAGACTTTCAACCCTCATTTCACCCCTTTAGGGTTGAATTTGCAAAAACCCTGAAACACTTTTATCTTTATTTGTGAAGAAGAACCAATTACTTATTTCCATGACTCTAATTTCAAAACCAACTGTACTTTCCCTTTCACCCCCTTCTCATCCACCCTTCCACCCCCTTCTCACCCACCCTTCCACCCCTTCAGGAAGTGAATATCAAAAAAATATGCTGTCAGAATTTTTGTTCTCAGGTCCAGCGGTTTGGTCTGGGCGTTGATTGTATATCAGTCAATCAGTGAGTCAATTAGTCAGGACATGTAATTATATATGTATATATTACCCCAAACACGAGGTAGCTGCTGTGAACCGTTGAGAAGATCCCTCGACTATCTTCCGTCTTCATCATCAGATTAATTCCGGGCCTCCATTATGTTGTAGTGTCATCAGAACTACATATGGGTGCCAAGTTTCAACAGAATCGGTTCACAGGTGTAAAATCAATAAATCACCCCCTATTTTCCTACCGTTGGGGATGTAATTTTTTCAAATTTAAATGGGGCCCACTTTGAAGCATACCCTAAAAAAAAAAACATCTAAATCGGATAACGAAGTAGGTGAAAATTCGATGGGTGAACCAATAATCATCCCCCATTTTCCTATCCGTAGGAGAATTTTTATTGCAAATTCAAATGGGACCAACTTCGAGGTACACCCTATTTATTGAAAAACAAATCATCAACATCGGACTATTCTGTGAAAAGTTATGCGTAGTATATATATATATATATATATATATATATATATATATAATCAAATCAGAAGGAAACATGACAGCGACATATCAAAACATTTCGATGAAAAATTATAAAATATAAAATTTTGAGTACAGAAAATTGTCAGATTTGAATTTTAACAAACTCTGTACCTTATGTAAGGTATAGAAATGTAAATTGTATATGAAATCCATAGCATAGAGAGTGAGTGAATACCTAAAATTTGTGAGAAAAAACAGTGATGGTTGCCAGGAAGAAAAATAACGAGGATTGGAGGAGATACAAATTTTTTTTTGGATGAACACCGACAAAATGTATTGATCATAAATACGAAAATACTACGAGAATAGGAGCAATTCAGCCAATTGACAACTATATAATATATCCAGAAACGATAACCGTTGAAAACTACCAAGGAAAAACTTCTTACCTCCAGGACACAGCAATATCCATATCCGGGAATCGTCCAACAAGAGATATGGGCCTGGACACAGTAGCAGCAGAAGCTAATGGCCAGGTACACCTCTAGGACTCAAGAAAAGCACAAGTAAACAGATCAAAGGCACTTATTTAAAGGATAACTAAACTGGACGTATTCGGGCAGACACTTATTTGAAGTCATTTTATTACAGCTTTCACTGTTATTGAGCAGTATTTCAGTATTCAATCACCTACCTTCTGACAAAAGATGTCAAGCCTTTAAAATTATTCAAAAAAAAACTCAGGTTATTCTTAACGACCCATAGTTTCTATTCCACCATAGAATATCTCAATTTCAGGTGATCGAAAAACTGTAAACTGTACATGTCAATTTACTTTGTGGGGATTTTTATATTGTTATAGTGGTAACCTATGTTTATATATAATCTTATATTATATTTTATATATTCCTATGTTGTTATGATGTATCGTTATATTATTTGATGTTATATCAATCAATACTTTATTTTCCTGAGACTTTTTTACAAGCATGGAAATCGTCAAATACACAAGTAAAAATAAGAGTTAAAAATCAAGTGATAAAATATGGAATATACATGTGAGAAAAAAGTATATATATATATATATATATATATATATATATATATTGAATGACATAGGCATAGTAGTAGCTTAATAAAATATTAATGGGGACAAAATTTCTAAGATTCCAAATAACGAAACAATGTTTGGATAATGTATTAGAAAGAGAGTCAATATGATCATTCCAGGATAATTGGGAGTCAATGTTCAACCCTAAAAATTTGACTGATTGTTTCTGTACAATAGATTTAGTATTTGCTCTAACCAATATACTACTACTGGATATATGTACACACTGCTATTTAGTGACCTATTTTATATTTTTATGTCACAACTCTGTGGCTCCATAACTTGTGTGGTTCTTTATTGAATCTCCGATATACAAAAATTTCTGTCATTTGTACTTTGACGTAATGGACTATATGCCCATTGTGACCTATCCTATATCATGTATTTGATCATAAAGGACCTTTTTTGTTCGAAATATAGATAAGCAATAAAAGTGTGTGTCCCTTAAAGTTCTCAGGTCCGGATAAAAAATATCTCATGAAATAGTTTGGCATTTTAATAATAGTGGGCTCTCCATTATTTTTGGCTTTTGTTGACAGTTTTGTATTTACATTTATTTGTTAATAAAAAATCTCGTAAGGTTTGGAACCCTTGGTAAGGATATGTTTAAATGTGTGTAAATAATAAAATTGTATGTTTATATGTAATGTTTATATGTAATCTTATATTATATTTCATATATTCCTATGTTGTTATGATGTATCGTTATATTATTTGATGTTATATATGTACACACTGCTACTTAGTGACCTATTTTATATTTCTATGTCACAACTCTGTGGCTCCATAACTTGTGTGGTTCTTCATTGAATCTCCGATATATAAAAATTTCTGTCATTTGTACATTGACGTAATGGACTATATGCCCATTGTGACCTATCCAATATCATGTATTTGATCTTAAAGGACCAATAAATATTCTATTCTATTCTATTCTATTTCTGGTTTTGTTCGTATAATTTAATATAACCTACAATTATTATTTCTAAAGGTTATTTGATTTGCACACAAGCGAAGTCTTTCACTCCTCACATATCACTGTTTTGACAATATCACTACTCATAATTTATTTTTCGCAGGATAGGTATATTTAAATTTTTGATTTAATAAAAGAATAATTACTTGACTATTCTCTGCATTCATTACTCATCTGTTGATCATATTACAACCTGCAATTTTCGTAAAACCGTATTTTGAACATTGACTTCAAGCAAAGCAACTAGATGGCACCACTGAATCCTGCTTTGAGAGGGAGTAATATCATGTTTCCATAGGTGTACCGACTGAGCTGGGATAAAGTAAAAGAATACAGGTGAAAGAGTATTTAAAAAAGAGTTAGCAACATAGCAGGATATTTTATTACTGTTATGATAGGTATTTTAAAAATTTTCAATTAAAAATGAATCAATTAATCAAACTTATCATAACAAATGGCAAATATTTTATTATGATGAATAGTTATTAGAAAAAACAATTAAAAATAATAAAAATCAAAATACTAGCAATATCAGCATCATAATAATAATATATATATATATATATATATATATATATATATATATATATATATATATATATATATATAATATATATATATATATATATATATATATATATATATATATATATATATATGTATATTGGAGAAAACCTTCTCCCTTTTTTCCGTCGGTTAATAAAAACGAGCAGTCCGAAAATTGACACTTGGTCGTCGAGAATCCAACAGTAACCAAAAGGTAGGTAATTTTTATTTTTTGGCTCATTGAGGACTTATCGTGAATATTTCAAAGGACAAATCTTTTTATTTTTTGATAGGCTATCAACTGTTAGCGGTTGTCCAAATTTGAGCAAACTGGGAATAATTATTATTGAAGTTAATTTAATAGTTATGGCTTCATGAGTCGAATCATATTATTACGACCAGTTCCTGTATTTTTACATGAAGATCGTTATGATTGTTAAAAAAAGGTACCTTATCAGTAAGTGCTCACCGATCTCAAGAATTTGCAAAACTCGGCCATGCCCAAATTACTCAATCGGTAAAAGGCACTCGCTATTATTCGTGATATTTTATTGCCTGTCGAAGAAATGTGAGAGATTGAGCAAAAAACGAAACAATCCCAAATAGAATCTCCTCCAGGAAACTGCATTTGTTCCAGTTTCACATGTATCTATAATGGATGAATGGATACCAGAGAATTTCCGATAAAAAACTTGGCATCGCCACGTTGGCATACTTCAGCCTCGGTGTTCGATCAGTGTTTTTATTTCTTGTGATATATGGAGTTATATAGAAGTCACAGCTTTGTCAGGAATGGAACCATAAATAAAATATGTTTCTTGGTCATTAGTGCTTTTATATTTCGATCTGAGAAATATGTAGCGGAAATGGTACTTATTTCGATAATATATAAATTTGGATAGAGCCTTATTACCCATTCGTGTTTTTTCAGTTGTAATTTCTACAATAATCATCGAATAACTGATTCATGAAATATTGCATCTGATTCTTGCTTATATAAGTAGGATATACAGGGTATTTCTTAATAACATGCTAATATTTAACGAGGTTATTCTTGGGTCCATTTTGAGAAAATATCTTCATATGATCATAATATGTCCCAATAGTTATTTAATCAACTAGTGTAATAATGGTGGCAATTAATGATCGAGATATTTTAATTTTGATATTCGAGATCATTAATCGACATCCTGATATACGAGTTGATTACAAAAAAAATCTGTCGATCTCGTTCCTGGGATCAACATGAAGTTTTCGATATCCATTTGCTTCAACTTACAATATTTGGATTTGAAAATACAAAAATTTGACAGCGCGAAGGTAATATGATTTGGAATTAGAATAATATCTGTATGTTCAGTTGCCTATACCACAATGATGCATCATTAGAGAAATCGACCATTAATAGGTTATTAATGGTCAATTTCGGTGTATGTTTGGCTGCATATATCACAATCAGTAATTAATAGAGAAATTGAACGTTAATAGGGGTCATCAACGGTCGATTCCATGAACATTAAACAGTCTTGTTGATACGAGGTTGCCGGAATAGGTATTAACTCTCTAACTATGCGGTGTTGAGTTTTAGAAAAAAAAAATTTTTTAGATAACTTTGGTATGACCCCAGATATTTTTGTGAAACGTAGTACGCATCCTCTTCGCATCAAAAGGCATTTTCTGGTGTACAACATGATTTTTTATTCTTGCCAGTGGCGTTCGTGCGGGATTTGAGGGAAAAAGTGATACGCCACTGCTTTTTCTTGGAAAAAAAAAATATTTTTCAATCCTCCTTTATTCATGAGCAAATCTGGTCTGTTTTCTTTTTAATTTGTCGTACGGTTTTCGAAAAAAAAAGAAGTAGATTTTGTTTTGTAAACATTAACAGTTTTGATAGTTGCCACGTATGTAAGTCATCAAAATTAGAAATATCAGATAAAATAAGAAATAAAATTTTTTTATTTCAAAAAAAGCGTGGGGTGCATGGTATCGCCTCGGTGTGTAATGTACTATATAATTATTGATACCATGCACCCCACGCTTTTTTTATAAAATACATTTTTTCTTATTTTCTATTTTTTTAGTCTGGTTTTCTATTAAAGGTGTTTTTTAGTTTTTTTAAACTATTATTTATTTCCTACTTTTTAGTGTGGTTTATTTATAAAAGCGTGTTTTTTTAGTTTTTTTTAACTATTATTTTTATTAATTTTTTGCAAATTGAAAAATGGAAAAATCTTATCAAATTAGATAATCATAATCTCCGACCCCAAAAACCCCCACATAACAATTTTGAATAGAATCAGACCATAATCACAAAACTCGGCCGCCATTTTAAAGCCGCCATCTTGAATTTTCCAATTTTCACAAAAGAATCATGATCTTCGACCCCAAAAACCCCTACATACCAATTTTGAATAGAATCAGACCATAATCACAAAATTCGGCCGCCAATCTTTAATTTTTCAATTTTTACAAAAAAATTATAATATTTGACTTCAAAAACCCCCACATATCAATTAATGTCAGAAAACACTAATTTCAAAGTGTCTCTCCAAAAGAAATGATTCTAACTTTTTCCATCTTTGCAAAGTGAGATTGCTTCTTGAAAATGTGTTTCCCATTTCTTCCGGTCTTCCTGATGATCGTGGAAGCGTGAAATAGATTTTCGTCGACAAAAATGTATTGAAGACCTAGTGAATGCGATGTCTCTCCTGCGTCAATTTCACGAATGATTTCTGGTGAGTACTCTCTTTTGGAAAACATCCTTCTTTGCCTCATTCATCTTTATGAGTTCTCAATTAAGACTGAAATAGAAAATCAAATAACTATCTGAATGGAAATGCAAATTTTCAATTTCAGATTTTTTCTTTTGAGTTAGGGCCTTTTCAGAATATCTATCAGATGTAGTTCAATGTCCAGCGTGGCTTTAGCCGGGGAAGTAGTTGTTTTCTGTTAGACATTCACAAAAAATAACTTCATTTTAATCGTGGATTTTTCAATTCACAGAAAAATATTTCTATCAATATTCAATTGAGAATGTTTCCCTTTTCAACATGAATACCCCACAAGAGGTTATCATGAAGATGGAAGATAGTGACTAAAGTTTATCTTTCAGTCGCAGATGATTCCAAATCTGATTTTATGAACATCCTGTTTATATTTTCAACAAATCAGAATCAGACCATTATCACAAAACTCGGCTGCCATCTTGAATTTCCCAATTTTTACAAAAGAATCGTAATATTCGACCCCAAAAACCCCCACATACCAATTTTGAATAGAATCAGACCATAATCACAAAACTCGGCCACCATTTTAAAGCCGCCATCTTGAATTTTTCAATTTCCTCATAAGAATCATAATATTCGACCCCAAAAACCCCCACATACCAATTTTGAATAGAATCAGACCATAATCACAAAATTCGTCCACCATTTTGGAGCCGCCATTTCGAATTTTTCAATTTTGACGAAAGAATCATAATCTCCGACCACAAAAACTTTCGGATACAAATTTTGAAGCGAATCGGACCATAATCACAACACTCGTACGCCATATTGGAGCCGCCATTTTGTTTTTTCTCCACATTGTCACCGGAATCATGTACACCTGCCAAATTTAAAATCATTCGGACGTCTGGAAATGGGTCAAAATCGCGCCCAAACGAGTCGGTTACAAACAAACAAACAAACATACAAGTGAAGCTAATATAAAGCGTGTAAAAACATTGTACACTTTACGAATTATGAGTTTGCAGATATACATTACATGTATAGGATTGCTGATGGTAACGCACTGGAAGCCAGGCGGTTGTATGAAGATCGCTTTCCAAATAGAAATATTCCAGATGCACGAACATTTTCGAACGTCCATAGAAGGTTGTGCGAAAAAGGAAGTTCCGAACCAGACAATAATCCAAAAGGAGTACAATGTTTTGTAAGATCACCAATTTTAAATTCAATTGAGGAAGATCCCAGATTAAGTACACGAAAAATTGGGAACAATTTGAATATATCACATATTCTTGTTTGGAAAATTCTCCATGACTTTTTATTGTATCCCTACCATATCCAACGGGTTTAGGCACTACTCCCTCGCAACTTTCCATTACAGATAAACTTTTGCAAATGTTTTCTTCAAAAAAGTGTATGAAAAACCATTGTTTGATACTATATAAATTCATTTATTGTTAACAATATTAATAATAGTAAGGTACATGGTTTTAAGATATAATAAATATAAAATCAATGAAATATGTTTAAAATTAGATTATATCTATTCTAAGGATTCATATAGTTTATCAATAAATGATACTCGATAAGTAAATTAATACTTGTTTCGAGAAATAAACATAAGTAGGACAAATACATATATGTATAGAGGACATTTAGGACTTATTTGTACTAGGTATTTGTAGAACATAAAGAATAAAGATTAAAATTCACAGTATGATAAGCAGGAATGAGTACATGTTAAAATGGGTTGTGTTTATAAGTATTTTGTTGATTAATAGCTATAACAATAATAGTAATAGTTGATAAGAGGTACAGTTAGTCATTAGTCACACGAAATATTATGTGTTCTCTGTTAAGTTTTCAATCGTTTCCCTGGGTTTATTGAAGATATGTTTTTTTAATTCTTTTTTGAATGGTAATAGGCCATTCCATGTTTTGACGGTGTCAGGTAGCGAGTTATACAGCTTGGGTACTGAGATTTTATTCACCGAGGAATCCAATTTTTCCAGAAATGCCATCCAAAACGTTCACAATAATCATTTTGGTGCTGAAGAAAATCCACATGCAATCTTGGAATCCCGTCACCAGTAGTAGTTTTCCGTTAACGTGTGGGCTGGAATATGCGGTGATTATTTAATTGGACCCTATTTTCTTCATGCCAGGTTGAATGGGCATAATTACCAGCAGTTTCTCGAAGAACGAAGAAGGATTGCCAGCTTTGATGGAAGATGTTCCCATTATAGTAAGAAATCGACTGTGGTATATGCACGACGGAGCGCCAACGCACTTCAGTGCTCTGGCTCGCGAATATTTAAACTGAAATTACAATAAACAATAGATAGGTTAGACCACAGGCATGGCCACCTAGGTCCCCGGATCTCAATAGTTTAGATTACTTCCTGTGGGGTCATCTTAAAACACCAATTCATATTGAAGAGCATTTGAGAAATTCCGGCATTTTCCAAAGAGTACGTGAGTCCATGAGAAAAAAAAACAGAGGCTTGCATATTTGCAGGAGGTTCACATTTTGAACATCTTATTTAATTTATTCCTTGGTATGCTTTGTGTAAGCATTCCCAGATGTAACTTTAAGTTTATAATTTTACTGATTAAAAATTATTCTCTCAATTAATTTTTATTTGAAGTTACATAAACTGTTTTTTTTTTGTAAGTGGTCCAGCAGATGCAAATTAATGAATTTTATTTGTTTATGCGAAAACTATTCGCCAAACGAAAAAAATCAAGATTCCATATCTGCTCAGAAAGAAATGATGATTAAAAAAAAATCATTCTGAGAAATAGCAGTGACGTATCACTTTTCTCTATGAAATGGTTCAGTGTAAATCGAATGCCACTGGCAAAAATAAATAATTGTGTTGTACAGCAGAAAATTCCTTTTGATGACAAAAATATCTGGAGTCATACCAAAGTTATCATAAAAAAAGATTTTTTTCTTAAAACTTTGGCACCCTGCAGTTCAAAAGTCACCTTTGAAACATATGTTCACATTGAGTTTTTCGCTCAAAATGGCCCCAGGAATAACCTCATGAAATATGAGCATGCTATTAAGGAACACCCTGTATGAACCAATCATATGTCCCACTATTTTACTTGAGGTACCTTAAATTCGTGTTGAACCCTTCTCCATTCATTATTAATGTGAACGATCTCTGTCTTTTCATTTTTCATTTTTCTCATTAATGTGTTCATGCTGCTTTTCAAGAAACCTGCTCGATGAATTTTTTGTGATGCAAATTCATCTACATCAGCTCCACTGCTTCTATGAGGTATCCCAATGAAGAGTCGTGGCCAACTTAACTAACAAAGCCACATTATTGGGGACTTTGAACTAATCCCAATTGAATTCCTCGACCTTACGTGGAAAATCCAGTCCTTGATGGAACACAAAATTGGTTGCTTCAACAGTAACGTGGATAGGAGATGTATTGCCATGTTATGGAGATTTTCAAGATTATTCATTTTAAATTCTACAGAAATGAGCTTTATCAGAAAGTTCGACTATCCAATAACAGAGTAGCACAATTTTCCACAAGAATGAACTCAATTATAGAGACAACAGTGCAACTATGAAGTTACTCAATACATAATGTCCTTGAGGTATTAATTCTGGCGAATGTGCGTATTTTAAATCAATACAAAATAGACGACTATTTTTATATTCTGAAGGATAGTAAGCTGATGAAGGAAATATCAAGATCCCTGTTTTCAGTTGTAACATCATTGGATGATTTTATACATCTACTAGCTATTACGGGTTGAATTTCTAAAAACACTGAAACACTTTTTTTTTATTTGTAACAAACACTTCAATTACCACTTGGAAACTAATATCCCTATACAAACTTCCAATCCCCATTTAATCCCCATTTCACTTCTTCAGAACAGAAAACAACTACTTTCCTGGCTAAAGCCACGCTGGACATCGAACTACATCTGATAGATATTTCAAAAGGAACCCTAACTCAAAAAAAACAATATTTCAAAGCCTCGCTATCCAGGGACCCACAGCAGAGTTATTCTGTTGTTCCTGTCTACGCTTGATGGGCCTGCATGCAGTTCAATGCTAATCTGGATTATATTCGACTTTATGCCAGAACTTCCAGTGCTGCTTGGCTGTCCGACTTGTTCGATTGTTCTCTACTGTTTCTGTCCCAGGTTACGCTAAGGTTAAATTCTGGCTGTACTCCATGAACTCCAGTCCCAACTCCGTCTGCCGATTTGGAGCTGTCCGTGTACTATTGTAGATTGTCCCTTGTGAGTTCTCGTTCTTTCGTCTCCCATTCATCTCTCCCCGGAACTTGTTATTAACTTTTCAATAGTATACAGACAAGTTTATTTTCCACGGAGACAAGGATAGGCGTTAACCCTGAACTCTGACAAAACTTTCAAATTCATGACCGCAGTAAAATCATAACAAGGATATATACACCACCACCACCATGAACTTTGAAATCAATCCTTCCAGGTCACATTGGCCTCTGAGTTGGATTCGGCGAATTTAATGTAACGACAATGCAGTTTCCGGCAGAAAGTTTGGCAGTAATTGGGTAATAACGGTAACGAATGTTGTTTTTTGAAGCCATTCTGGAGGAGAAATCAAGCGGAACTGAAAAATTGGTAGTTAACTGAAATAATGAATACATCACACACGTGCCGTGTGTATCGGTTCTATCGATTCCGATGTTTGAATTCTTTCGCCCCACATTTCTCCTAAAGAAATATTAATGGCAGGTCGTTCCAGAAGAAAGACTGAAATGTCAGAGATACCTTTGATTTATTACCTCGTTGGATATATAAAATTCATGTCACGATTTGTCGCTAATGATGATTATCTTTCACTTGAGGGAAAAGTATTTAGATGAAACCTTTTTGTCGACCAACATTCATACTGAAATTAGCCATACTAAATATACAGTGTGCATGGAAACAGTCTGATATCTTCCAAGTCGAAATGATTTATGAATTCGGTTTTTCTGAACTAATATTATTTTATCAATGAGCCTTTTTCCTGAGAATAGTGTGGCAAATTTGTCACGAGAGGCACCACCTGTGGTAGGGACAAACATCAAACCTTCTCCATTTAAGATAATGCTATTTAAGTGGTACAGTTGAATTATTTGAAATAAATAAATAAAAAATTAATAACCACAATGCCAACAAAACATTGTAGTTTTGCGAACTGTACTTCGAATAATCGATATCCAGAGGAAAACGTGTTTTTTATACAATTCGTAAAACCTCACATTGATGAGGTTAGATATAATAAACGGATCCATGCCTCGAGGAGAATGGATTTAACAAAAGAAAAAATAAATAAATATTCAAATGTTTGCTCTCAACATTTTATTGGTGATAAAGGTCCAACTGAAGAAAATCCTGATCCAGTTTCTGCAACGATTAGTAAGGTGGGTTAGGTAAATGTTAAGGGGTCGTGCTCATGCTCCCTGAAAATAGCTGTTGGACGTTTCTTAGGTGCTTTTGCCTCCTGAACACGAATCCGAAAGAAAACTGCGGTGGTCTTATACCGTTTCCGAGATATATTGACTTTCTCCTTCTTCAAGAGGTCATTTTTAGGTACCGTTTTCGCGAACAAATATCACTCACAATGACTCTTTCTTTTGAACCAGATTATACTACAAACCCCAAATCACTCATTTTCGGTAGAACTTTGCACAAAATATAGCCGGTTTTATCGAAAAAATACTTACTTTTCACCTTTGACAGATGAAATTTAGTACATATGAAAAGTTAGGTTAGGTGTAAATGCTGGAGAAGGAGTATTTTTTCGATAAAACCGGCTACATTTTGAGCGAAATTGTACCGAAAATGAGTAAAAAAAATTATAAATAATAGAGATAGAGTTCCGGGAGGTGGGACTTTTTTATTGGAAATTTCCTCCTCTTCCAGGATCTCTTTCCTTAAATATCATTATAATTCCTTAAATATCATTATTAACCGACGAAACCAAAAAGGAGGAGGTTCTCTATTCGACCCGTATATTTTATGTTTTTCCATCATATTTTTTTATGTATGATCACGCATAACTGTTTACTGAGGCGTCCGATTCGATAATTCTTTTTTCAGTAGATAGGGTGTACTTTGACTTTGGTCCCATTTGAATTTAAAAGATAAAATCCACCCCTAAGGGTAGCGATATGAAGGATATTGATCACTCACCCTCTGAATTCTGGTCCGTTAACCGATTCTATCAGGCATAACTTTGTACTGGGTTCTTCGATTTGGATGATTCTTTTTTTAATAGATAGGGTATACCTTATATTTGGATTTCGAAAGGAATTAGCCACCCTTACGGGTAAGAAAATAGGGGATAATTGATTTTTCACTAGTGAACATTAGCACACACATACGTAGTTGACAATGACAGATCGCTACTGACATTATTCTTGTTCCGTCAAAATCAGTATATTTTATGAGAGGATGGAATGATATACAAAGTAATGAAATGAACTAACCAGAACAACGAAAATAATTTATATTACAACAAATAGTAAAAGTAGATAATCATATTATTTAACTGGTAATAGTTGAAGTAAGGTGGGTAAGAAAGTATTTTGGAAGTAATCAAAAAACAAGTAGGTAGTAATTGGTAGATTTTATCCACAAAAAATTGAAAAATAAAAACTTTTTAACAAAAAATTAAACCGACGAAATACGGAACTGAAACGTGAAAAACAAAAACTTTTTAACAAAAAATTAAACCGAATAGATTTTATCCACAAATAATTGAGCTCCTAAACTAATGTAAGTAACTGATTTTGAGTCGGCGCCAAACAAACTAGCAATTGAATTAGGTGAAGCGTAAAATGATGGCAGCGAGATGCACGGCTGCGTTTTGATGACTTCTTTCATAGATAATGATCTTCGATAATTGTTTGTTTGGCGCCGACTCAAAATCAGTTACTTACATTAGTTTAGGAGCTCAATTATCATTCAGACTAAGATGGTTTATTTTATTTTTTGCTTTTCAGTTGATTTTTTCGTCGGTTTGATTTTTTGTTAAAAAGTTTTTTTTAGAAATTATTAACGAAATACCTTCTTTTTTTAATCTTATTTTGTTAATAACAATCGCATTTTTTTACGTGCTAATAAACCCCTGAAAAAAAAATTTCTAGACGTCATTCCGAATCGAATGGGCTATCGCTCATATTTTTAGGAGCTTTATATCTATTTAACACGATTTTGAACTTGTTGATTAGACTATAATTTGGTGTGTAGTGTAAGCTGGTAAAAAAAGGGGCATTGTGAGTGATTTTTGTGCGCAAAATCGGTGCCTAAAAATGACCTCTTGTAATCAATTTGTTTTTCCGGAACTTTAAAGATTTTGACAAGCAAGCCACCGTTCCAATGTTGCTACATTATAATCCTTCACATTTGTTAATTTTAATTTGGCTTCTGGAACGTCATCTTTTTTATGTTTATTTTTACATGCATTTCAATATGAGTTAGGTAATATTCGTCCCTACCAGGGGAAATTTTTCGTACTTAGGCTCAGTGGATTGAGCAAATTCTAATGAAGAGAATGCCACTGATGAGCCGTTATGCAGGTTGAAGTTGGGGACTGAATTGTACGTTGTCATATTGGGATTGATGTCACAGTTATTGACGCTGTCCCAACATTCGATGAATTCTTTCTTCAACTTCAATGAAATGAGAAATAGTGATATACGAAGCAGAATCATGAAACCTCCTGAAAATAAAATTGAATGTGATTTTACAATGATAGCTGAATTCTTCGGCAGACTACTCACCATCAACGAAAGTAAAACATATTTCATCCCCTTCACCAGCCAAGCCAATGCAATCCCCTCCCTGACAAACCTTCAAATAAAAACATCGACAAAAACTATGGAAATCTCCCCCAGAAACGATGTAAAATACTTAATTCACATAGATAGCCAGCTCCAATGGAATACCCACTCGAAAATGCTCACTAAAAATTAAGAAGCCTCACTCTAAAATTCAAAATGTGCCAGACTTTCTGTAATCAGAAACATCTGAAAATGATGTACTTTGCTTCAGTCCAATCTCATTTAACAAACGGCAAAATCGCCTGGGGAGGAATTACGAATAATTTGAGTTGTACAAAAATGGATACTTAAAATAATCCTTCGCAAACATTATCGATACCCTAGCGAATAATTATTCTCCGAGAGCAACGTATTTGATATCAGACAACTATACTATCATTATTTCAAGTTAGCAGATGGCCCTCGGGATAGGGCCATGATATAATTTTATCCAGTTTCAAATGTGATTCAGGAAAGATTCTCATCAAATATCATTCGTGCTAGACGATTTCATCGTAACATTTTTGAAATTTTCCCTCAATAATTTTACCTCTAAGAAATTTTACTCATGCAATTTGCGGCCTTATTATCGAAGATTAAACCATTCAAGCTTCGCTTCTGTGGTTTAATCAGATAATAAGACCGTAAATCGCACTCAGTAAAATTTCCGGGCAAAATGCTTTCTCGAAAGTTTCAAAAATTCTTGAGCGATAAAACTCCTAGCATATATTACCCTCGATAAATTAACTCCTATATAAAATGTGTCATTTAAAGATGACTGTTTTGTCATTTTGAAGCGATAAAAAAGGTGCATCGTTTTTTGTCACCGATAAAAACGCCTGTTCCTCTTAAGCGTCTACATCTAGTATGCTTACGTCACTTTAATGTCTGCCCTGTCAGTTATTTAAGTATTGTTGATAATGGACCTTTACATTTACGAAAAAAAAAATCCAAAACTCATATAGGTCGATTATATTTCATATGAAACGTCCAATTGACTTAGAATGCCATCATATATTTTTTATTTCGAAAAGATATTGCGTTTCAAAGTGTACCCGTGACGTCACGTTCATCGAAAACTACCCCCTCCATAATCCACGTTCAGAAACACGCATTACTGCTCTTGTCAAAAATATAGCTCACTGCTTGATATACACCATTAATATATAATTGAACACTGTTTATTGATAGACTCATCAACAAAAAAACCCATTTCAACAACGGTTTTCTTTATTTAAAACATTCAAAGTTTCTGAACGGGCCTTCCTTTTGATGAAGAGCGACCATTGGCAACACCGCAAATATTAAAGACAGTTCCCATTAAAGTCATATTGACATTTGAGGTCATGTTTAATGTTTATTTTTATCAAACTTTTTAATTTCAGGTTCGGAAAATTGCCAAGGGTCGATTATGAGATGATTGACTCTTTTTATTTATTTTTATGCTTTCTTTATGCAACGTTCCCAAGAACTAAGTGAACTAATAACTAAGGATTCAACACTAGCAAATCAATGAGCGCGTTTATGGAACCCCTAGTACAAGAACTAAGAACCATGACTAGAAAGTTGCCCAACTTTTAACTAAGAACTTTGGTTCTTAGTTAAAACGTTCGTGATTGTTTAGATATAATCAATCATAAATGCATTATACTGTGAATATATATGTAGGCTTTGTCTGTTTGTATTATAATAAAAATAAATTCATATTCGGTACCTGTTAGTGTTTCCTTCATGTGATGAGTCAAATATTTATTAAGTTTGAACTACTGAAAATATAATTAATAATTTAGAATGAATAGACTTGAAGTATGCTCATACAAATTTCGTAAATTTTTTGCAAAATTATTTACTTATTTCACACCAATTCTTTGTTGAGGGATACTAATCTATTTTTTACAAATACAGGCTTACATTTTCTATGGTAAAAATTTTCCCTATGGTTACAAAGCTATGGAAAAAAAAAATTTCTGAAGATATTGGCATTCATGAAGAGAATGTGACAACAAACCTTAGAAAACTTTGACATAATACTGCACATTCTAGTTATTCAAAGTATTTATGAATTTCAATCAATCAAAATAAAAGAAATTATTCTTATTGACAAAGTTGTTAAAGAATTCGTCCACCGTATGCTCCTGAAATGAATTGTATTGTGCCATTTGGAGTAGCAGATATTAAAAATTTTACAGTATTGCATTTTTTCTATTCTGACCAAGTCATAGACAGACGAACAGGATCAGAGGGTTTTCCAATTTCCAGACAATAATTGAATTAACTTTCTTATAGCGAGCTCTGAAAGGGATCGGCAAATTTCTTTCAATTTCAGATATGTCAGGCCAATATATAAGCTCTTATAAACAATTTGCCATCATAGGCACAGCTTTTTTGAAAATCTTGTGAACACTTGATTTACTCATATCAAAGTCATCAGCCAATCGAGAGTATACATCCCCAACCCGTATCTTTTTTAAACTCATCAGAACATCCATATATTTAATTTACTCAATTTTGGTAATGTATTTCACAATGTGGTAAACATTTTCAGGGAGCCCCAAATAATATTACTCTTCTTTTCTATAAGTGCAATAGATAAGCGCTGGCGCTGCTGTCCTTCGATATTTTCACAATCAGGATCGGATGAAGACTGACTAGGAATATATTTTTTTTGGTGGTGTTATTTTGGTGAATCGGATAATGTACTAGCTTGGCTACTGCTAGGAGAAGAACTATTCGAAACTCTTGAGTAAATATTTCCCATGGATGTAATGTCACTCCACACAGTTTTACTAGCTGAAGGAGTGATGTTTTCATTTAGTTTGGGTTTCTTCATCGTTGGTAGGTCATATACTTATGATGAAACATTGTCAGACCAATGTCATTTCAGGTTGATATGTGGACAGACATCTTGCTTCAACATAAATTTGGATCCCCTTGTTCTAGCATATTCCTAATTCGTAGTATCTTCTTTCAGCTGGAACCAAAGAACAATATGTTTATAGGACTGGATATAAAATACAGTACTGATCGATGATTTTGCAAACTTGCATTGAGTGAAATTGAAGATCGTTCCTTGATGTACTCACCTGGGAATGTTCTGCACAAAAACATATATTTCCGCTTTTTACAAAAGTTTGATTCACTTTCACTGGTGTTCAAACAACCGTGCACATAGCACTTTTTCGACATTTTCATAGTTATTAAAATTAGAAAATAATTTCCGAAATTTTTCAATACCAAACATTCATGGCGAGCTTGTTCATTTGCAGCAGTTCTCTGCATATCTCGTGTCTCGTATCAGTCGTATCAGATATATGCAAGAAAAAGAGCTGAAGAGACAAAAACGATTGATAATATTCTATTCCGTGAAGCAAACGAACGAACCTATCAAAGTATCAAATAACAAATGTCATTACGTCACAATTCCATGATTCGCAACTCATACAACGATGCCAAATCAACTTTTAGTGAACGTGACGTCACGAAACCACTTTTTTCCGGATTATGGAAATACTACCCATCAGAAAAATAAAATAAAAAATCCCAAGTGATATTAGCACATATACTTTCTAATTACAGTGTTTTCACATAGTGCATAAAAAGGTCCATTGATACTGAAACATTACAACATGAGTCGTTTTGGGGTAGTTTCGACTCAACAAATGACAAAAAATATAGAAAAAGCAATCCCGCAATCCACAAAAAATACTAAAGCGTCAATATGGAGACAATTCATGGAGTTTTGTCAAGTACGAAATTACGAACTGTCGAAAATAACTCCGTTACAAAAAGTAGCAGATATATTGAAGGATTGGACCTATAATATGAAAAAGAGGAATGGAGGAGATTATAAAGAATATGCAGTTGAATCAATTTGGAATTCAACTGCGAAGATGATTCAAGAAAAATATTTCAATGAATACAATATTGAATTTGATCCTTTTGCCGACATAACTTTTGAAGAAGCTCGTGATGCAAGAAATAGTAAACGGAAAGAATTGCAAGTTATTCCAGAGAAAAGGAAAGTAAGTTCTGTAGCATTGAACAAGAAAGATATAGTAAAAATGGCAAAATTGTGGAATATAGACAACCCAGAGGGATTACGAAAAAGATTCTTTCATATAGCTTCAACAAGAAGATTTGAATACAATACAATATTTTCAAAGACGACACAGGGTGGGTCGAAAAAATTGGCAGACAGCAAATGGATAACAAAAAATGAAATGGATGAAGGTATTTGTCCCGTTGCATTGTTAAAATTACTGTTACAAAAAAGAAATGAAAACATAACATCTGAACGACTTTTTTTAACTCCAAATTCCTTTTGGAAAAACAAAAATTCTAAAGGTTGGTACAAAAATGTTCCACTGGGTATTAATACGATTTCTACTTGGACCAAATATTCTGCAACTAAAATTGGACTCGACATTACAAATAATAAAATTACCAATCATTCGAACCGTGCTAGTACATTTCTTGACATGATTTTTGGGTAACCTTCCACAGTCTGAAAATGAAAATATAATCAGGAAAATCTATACAAGTGTAGAAAGGGCAAATCCAGAAAACGGCAAGTTATTGACAAATTGAATAATTTTTCCATAGGAAATATAATTTGGTGAACGCAATAACTTATCGGGGTGAACTAATCAGTTTGTCCTTTCTACACTTGTATAGATTTTCCTGATTATATTTTCATTTTCAGACTGTGGAAGGTTACCCAAAAATCATGTCAAGAAACGTTGTTCCTCCACAAAAAACCACATTCATTCAATACGTGCTAGTACAGTTTCCCAGTTAGCCAAAGCAGGAGTAAGTGACCAACAACTTATAAAGACATCATCATCTTCTTAAACCCTACCTCCAAATTGATTCAGAACATCACGAAAATCTTATTAGCCTCGAGTGAGAAAAATCAAAATGAATATTCTACATGTGTGAATACCAGAGAAGAAAATTTTGAAATCAGTACACCAAACCAAACAATTTATAACAATTGTGTATTTTAATAACTGTAAATTTAAATAATTTAATTGTATCAATAAAGATAATTATTGTTGTTGTTCATTCATATATTCGGTCGTTAATTTATCTTGCCAAAAAACACTCGAACTTTTCTTTTAAGGATGAATTTCTTTTTAACTCAAAATTTTTCCATCAGTAATTTTGCTCGAAAAACTGACATTTGACAAAATCACTCGACCTTCGGTCTCGGTCATGTCAGTTTTTCTCGTAAAATCACTGATTGGCAAAATTATTTCGTTACAAAAAGAAATTTATCCGATAAAAAAAAAGCTCTTGTGTTTTTACTGTTGATAAAACCCACTTCCTGTGATATAATCCCAATGTCGTAGCAGTAGGAGGATAGTTTCTTGCACGGTTTTGTGACATGTTCATTGAATTTTAATTTATCGTTAATGTATATGCCAAGAAAGTTTGTGAACAAGACATTATCGATGTTGTTTGAATCTAAATAAATGACAGAAAGCTTGCAACTGAATAGTAGAAGGCTTGCTTTTGATTCGTTGAAAACGACCAAGTTGTTGTCGCACCAGGATTTCATTAATTTAATTTCTTGTTGGATTTTGTTAGGTAAAGATTGCACATCTTCAACATGCCAGAATAGTAGAATAGTAGAATAGTAGTGTCATTAGCAAATAATATTAACTTGCCAGATATCTTGAGTTTGGATGATCATTAATATAAGGCAGGAGGAGAATGGGGCCCAGTTCGGAACCCCGTAGGACACCATATTTAGTTGCTGCAGTATGAGAGGAGTGATTAGTTCTGACCAATTGGCTACGTTTTTCGAAGAAGCAGAATACCTCTCCATTCGGATTTCCGGGCGAGAGGTACTCGAGGGGACTCAACATTAAAGATTAATTTTTGCAACATCCGCGGACTCAACAAGAACATCAATGACGTCCACCATCACCTACAGACGAAAAAACCGGATATTCTGGCTCTAACAGAAACACAAGTAAACTCGTCCACCAACAAGGTGGCTTTGTCCTGGTTACGAACTCCATTCTCGATTCAGGTTCAAAGGTGGAGTCTGCCTTTACGCTAAGGCTAACCTTTCATGCCAGCGTGAAGAGAGTTTGGAACCGAAAGACTTTGATGTGATGTGGTTCAAGCTATCTGATACCAAACTGACTAAGTTCCTCTGCTGCCTTTACCTATCACCTAATGAACCTTCATATAACGACCTCTTTGAGTTTTTATCACTCAAACTGGACTACATTCAGGAGAACCATCCAACAGCTGAAACCATAATCATGGGAGACTTTAATGTACATAACGCTGCCTGGCTCAAATTCTCTAACAAAACAGATGATGCAGGTCGTCAAGCCGAAGCCTTTGCCATCACTCATGGTCTAGATAAACTGGTCGAGCTACCAACCCGCATCCCTGATGTCAACAACCAGTCTGCCAATACACTGGATCTTTTCCTCACCACCAATCCTGACCCGTATAGAATAGAAGTTTGTGCCCCACTTGGAAACTCTGACCACACCCTCATCTCCACAACATGCTCTTTCCATTTACCATCGAGCTGCACAATACCACCCCGTCTCATGTGGCATTACAATTCGGCCGACTGGGAAGGTCTTCGTATGTTTTTCTCAGCGTTTCCATGGAAGAGAGTTTGTTTCTCTCCAGTAGATCCAACACGATGTGCTGAGACAATTTCTGAAATCATTATGTTGGGGATGCAAACCTACATACCGAATACCGAAAGAAGAACATCCGATAAGACCTGGTTCAACAGAAACTGCTCTAGAGCTGTGGCTTCCAAACAGGCAGCATACCATCGATGGCTGAAAAATCCGGGCCCTGAGACCAGAACAGCATATGTCGAGGCTAGAGGCATATGCAAAGAGACAATAGAATGCTCAAAAGATGCCCACAATGCCAAAATAAGATCAAAACTTGCTGAATGTCCTGACAGATCCCGTTCATTTTGGTCTTTCGCCAAAGCTGTGGGAAGAAACTTCACTTCCAGCTCATTTCCTCCTCTAACCAAAGAAGATGGAACACTAGCAACGACTGCCCAGGAAAAAGCCAATATCTTTGCGCACCTATTTGCTGAAAATTCTACTCTGGATTCATCGGGAAAACAACCCCCGAACATTACACCTATTGACAGTCACATGCCCGAGATCACCTTTCGCCAACGTACTATCAGAAAGATTTTGCTGGGTCTCAACACCAACAAAGCCTGTGGATCTGACGGAATCCCGCCGATTGTTCTCAAGAAATGTGCCCCCGAACTAACACCTGTTCTTTGCAAGTTGTTCAACCACTCTTACAATTTGGGGGTATTTCCGTCCAATTGGAAAATTGCAAGAGTACAGCCAGTCCCTAAAAAAGGCGAAAAGGCCCTACCTAGCAACTACAGACCTATCGCACTGCTATCTATTATTTCAAAGGTCATGGAAAAAGCCATCAACATCGAGCTCATGAAATATCTGGAAGACTCAGGAATTGTCAACGATAGGCAATATGGCTTCCGCCATCAGAGATCAACTGGTGACCTGCTCGCTTACGTCTCACATATATGGCAGCTATCTATTGAAAAGTATGGAGAAACTTTAGCTGTGGCATTAGATATCTCCAAGGCGTTCGATCGAGTTTGGCACCAGGGACTCCTCGCCAAGCTTCCGTCTTATGGCTTGCCCCCTCAGCTGTGTTCTCTGCTTGCTAGTTTTCTCTCAAACAGGTCTCTCCATGTAGTGGTCGATGAAGTTTCATCTGACACTCTACTCATAAAGGCTGGTGTTCCGCAAGGATCTATTCTCGCACCAACACTATTTCTACTTCACATCAACGACCTGTTGAAAGCAACTTCATGTCCAGTACACAGCTTCGCCGATGATAGTACCCTCCATACCGCTTTCTCTTCCAGGGCCCCTATATCAGCCCGTGAAACCAGAAATGAACGAGGAAGAAATGTTAATAATATAAATATGGACTTAGCAACAATTCTCGAGTGGGGATCTAATAACTTGGTAGAATTCAATGCAAACAAAACACAAGCATGTCTTTTCTCTAAAAAAGCCAATCTCACTGTGCCTAACATAACTTTGTCAGGAGTAACCATACCACTGAAGTCATCCATATCGATGCTTGGTATTACTATCAGCAATAACCTTTCCTGGGAAAATTACGTGAGGTCCATTGCCAAAAGTGCATCCCAAAAACTTGGTTTTTTGTTTCGTGCCAAGAGCTATTTCACTCCCACTCAGCTGCTTATGATCTATAAGGCACAGATCCGACCTGTCCTGGAGTACTGTTCCCATATTTGGAGCGCGGCACCTAAACATATCCTGAGGCTATTGGATTCTGTCCAAAAAAGGGCAATTCGTCTCGTCGGTGATGCCTCGCTTACAAACTTGCTCACTTGTCTGGAACACCGTAGAAAAGTTGTCGATTTGTCTCTATTTTATAGATATTTTCATGGGCGATGCTCTTCTGAAATATCAACAATCGTTCCTGCTTTGGCAGTCTCTTCGAGATTAACCCGTCAAGTTCAGTCATCACACCCCTTCGTTCACTTTGGAACCTGCAAACATCCTTTCAAACTGTTCCAATGTGGCTCGGAACCTTCCGAACATCACTTCCAAAGACTCGTTCATCCAACGAACAGCGAGGCTTTGGAACTCATTGCCTAGGGAGGTGTTCCCCGAGGCATACAACCTCCAGAAATTTAAGAAGAACACTAACTCCTACCTTCTTTCCCTTGGTTCCCACGATGTTCTCTGAACATTACAGGATATCCCTTTTCGTGGGAACCACAACATAAAAAAAAAAAAAAAGATATAATTGGGACCACTAGAGGTTCGTTTCTCTGAGCCATAATATTGAAGTTTGCAAAGAGGGATTATGTGGTTTGTGCAGTCAAAGGCTTTAGATAAATCACAAAATAGTGCCGCGGCTAAACGCCCTTCATTCATTTTACTGTAAACATTCGTCAATGGGGAGAATATGGCATCATTCGTGACTTTTAATTTCTACATGCTTCCATTTACATTCACATTTGTATGAACACCACACCAGAAGAGATGGGGGATAGTGCAAAAACAGCAGTACTTAATCTGCTGTCTGAAAAATCTAAGGAAAAGTTGAGTACTCAGATAATAAACAGTGTACAAATGGGTTGTTCCCTTTTTTTTGACAGTTGAAGGAAAAATATTGTATGCAAGTATTTCTTTACTCGTAGAAATTGCCGTCAATATTTCCTACTCGTAAAAAAAGTACCACTTGACACACTCGTGTGCGATGGTTTAATGCAACACCAATTAACAATTATCAAGTATCAATTGACAATTAGAATTATAAGTTGAACCATCATTTAACAATGGACATGTTTATGCAGACAAGTAACAATCGTCAATTAACAAGTAACAAGTAGAAAGTTGGACGACTTTTAACTTCTTACTTTAATTGAACAAAATTTTCCTCTAGTGCACAACTAGTACGCAGATGACCGTGGATTGGTCCGTGCAATGAAGAAAGCTAACCTACCATTTATTAAATACAATATTCTGGTTTGTTTTGTTGTGGGTTGTGGTGTCTTTTGGAATTATATTTGCGTATTTGTGAAAATATACTGTAAACATGGAATTTGATAATGATATTTCAATTCAAATTAATGAAGAAAAATTTAGGGATAATTTAAATGGCTCGGATCTCTGACTTGTGCTCATGCTTACTTTTCTTCCCTAATTGATAATTGAAAGTGCATAAATGCCATCATTTTCATTTCTTGCTAATTGATAATTGTTAATCAATGTTGCATAAATCCATCATTTTACATAAATAACTATAATTTAACTTTACAATTGTATGTATGTAGGTTTGTATGTTTAGTTCAGATCTTCCAAGTGAATTTTGGCCCACTTCTAGTTGTCCGATTAACGTGAAATTCGACAGGTGACAATACATTATGGAATTTCAGCTAGAGAAAAAACAAAATGGCGGCTACAATATGGATTCTAATGAAAATTGGTATGTAGGTGTTTTCGGGGTCGGAGATTATGATTTTTTTGGCAAAATCCACGAATTCGAATTGGTGGCTCCAAGGTTATTCCGAAGTTCACCCCTCCGAACAAGTGCCGCTACTGACTCATTTAGTTCATAGATTTATTGCTCGCGAAGAGACAAAAGAAAAAATATTGTTTTTTGTTGGCATTCATTTCATGTCCGTCATGTTGCAAAAAACTAGCATTACCCTTTGTAGTATTTATGAAATAAAGGTAAAAAAGTGATACAGTCCATATCAATCAATCAGCTCAACAAGTCAGAACAAAGATGGAGACGAGTTTTGTGATTATAAACCATTTCCATTCAAAATTGGTATGGGAGGGTTTTTGGGGCCGGACATTATTATTTTTCCTCTTCAGTGCAGTGCATTTTTTTTTTCATTTTTTTTTATTCCTCACTCCGAGTTGTGTAGCCTTTTTATTTTTCGAACACTCTCAGGTCTTTCTAATGGAAAAAACAATATATGAAGGGTATTTAGATGAAGAAAGATTGGTGAAATGAACACTTAATGCTGCAGTAGCAATTAAAAGAACGAATAATGATGCGATTCACTCTGGGAAACTAATAGGACCAGTAGAACTGAAACACTGGGTGTATTGAGGTAAGGGACATCGGGGGTATGGAAACGAACGCATAATTATTTCCAGCCTTCATCGATTTTCCATCAGTCACTCCTCGTGGAATATACATCGGGAAGCTAATATAATTTTAATTGTCCCATGCCACACAGCTGGAGGTGGTTGATGTATTGATGTTTTATTTGTATATAGTTGACTGATGATAGTATACCGCACCCACATACTAATAATGCCCTATATGAAATAAAAAAAACGATGCCAGTCGATGCCGAAACGTCGCGACGCCCGCTTAGCTTTGCTCCGATCGGAGTGAAAATAACGTTTTTGAATTCAGCGGACATTTTTACATAGGAATAAGTCATTTTCGGAAAAACTTTATGTCAAAGTCGACGCTTGCGCACTCTAGCGTTTTTTTTTGGATTTATTTCGGTTTTTTGCCACATGTACCACATTTTATGAATCTATACAAAATTCTGACGTTTTGGTTGAAGCTGAACTCTTTTTTCGATCGATTCTGGGCTCGCTTTTATTGGAAAAATGCCGTTTCTGGGGTAACCGCATTTGTTTCCAAGAATCCCAAATTGTCCGACTGGAACTTGCCAATATTCGAATTTTCCGAATGGATTTGCAATCTGAAACTTGCATGAAAGTGGTCTGAAATATCCGTTGAACAATTAGAAGTAGATTTCCCTTCTGAATAAATCCCGCATTTACCAAATTTCAGCTATAAACTTTGGTTGTTGACGTCTCATTGACAATTGACAATTTTAGGACAATTTCTGTTAGGGGGGTGAGAAGCATATCAGTTTGATTAGAAAAGTGTACTCTTTCATTTGAAAAGTGTACTCTTTCATTTGATTTATTGGACTAGTAGAGGAATATTATAGGAAGATGACAGGGTAGCGTGAAAGTTGAAGTTCATAATATTTCCTAGATTTGTTTTTACTCTAAAGATACTATTCTTTCAGCTTCAACAAGAAGGTGTATTCCTTCATTCAAGGTATGGAATTAGTAGAAAGATATTATAGAAAGATTGCAGGGTAACGTAGAAGTTGAAGGTAGTCCCAACATGCTTATGAAGGTCCAAGATTCCTTTTTTCTACCTCCATCATTTTGATCAGCTTGATTAGTAGAGTGTATTCCACCATTTAGAATGTTATTACAGCAGAGAAATATTGGAACATCCAAGATGGTGGATGAGTTAATCTTTAAATGGCCTCCTCATTGAGGGACTAGATATCTCGGAACTTACAGGAGAAAAAAAGACTCATGATAATGATGCCCTAACAAAAATGCATAGATCAAGGCGTACTTAAGTACTTTAAAAACTTTTTAACAAAAAATTGAACCGGCGAGAAAATCAACTGGAAACAAAAAATAAAATTAACCTTCTTAGTCTTAATGATAATTGAGCTCCTAAACTAATGTGAGTAACTAATTTTGAGTCGGCGCCAAACAAACAATTATCGAAGATCTTTATATTACTTTGAAGAAGTGATCAAAACGCCGCTGTGCATCTCGCTGCCATCATTTTACGCTTTACCTAATACAATTGCTAGTTAGACTCAAAATAGTTACTCACATTAGTTCAAGAGCTCAATTATCATTAAGACTAACAAGGTTTATTTTATTTTTTGCTTTCCAGTTGATTTTTTCCTCGGTTTAATTTTTTGTTAAAAAGTTTTTATTTTTCAATTGTTTGTGGCTGAAATCTACTAATTACTACCTACTTAATTTTTTATTACTTCCAAAATACTTACTTACCTAGATTACTTCAACTATTAACTGTTAAATAATATGATTATCTACTTCAACTATAAACTATGAAAGAACAAAAAGTCTCCAGGCATTGATGGTATCAAATCCGAAACTTCAAAACTGATTGTACAATATATTGCAGAACCCCTTCTTTATATAATAAACCGGACCGTACTGGAAACTGCCCTGACGCTTTCAAAACCGCCATAATAACACCTGTCTTCAAAAAAGGAAACAACCTTGAAGTTGAAAACTTTCGACCAATATCTCTGATATCCAATATTGCGAAAATCTTTGAAAAAATACCTAAGATGCGAATTGATAAATATCTCAGTAAATACAACATATTATCAGAAAGGCAATTCGGTTTCAGAGAAAGCAAATCAACACAAGACCCAATAAATTATCTGACATCAAAAATAAGTAAATATATTGATAAGTTTCCAGTCCTATGCATTTTTGTTGACCTTGTGAAAGCATTCGGTACTGTCAGCCACTCCCAACTACTAGAGATATTCGAAGGACTTGGATTTAGGGGAGCATCACATGATTTACTAAATAGTTATCTCAGTAATAGAAATCAGTATGTGAAAATAGGTGATGAGATCAGTGAAAAGAGAACAGTCAAGTATGGTGTTCCTCAAGGTACTGTCCTGGGTTCGATTCTTTTTAATATATATTTGAACGATCTCTATAAACTACAGATAAAAGGAGACGTAATTAGCTCTGCAGACGACACCGCAATCTCCTGAGAAGCACTCAAAACCTCTACAGAAATTGATTTCAAAATTATTATGGAATGGTTTGACAGCTGTCTGCTTTCCATTAATGTTGATAAAACTATTTACGTTCCGTTCACCTCATACGCAAAGTACTTACCCACATATCACAACCAGAACATTTCTACTAGAAATGGCAATTTTAATATAAAATCAGCAACAAGTGTGAAATATCTAGGTATTTATGTTGACAGTAATTTAAAATGGGACATCCATAGCAATTATGTCGTGAAAAAAGCCAGATATGTACTGTATAAGATGAGATATTTTTGTGAAATATTCGATATCAAATACTTATGGGATAATTGCATGGGGAGCTACAACAAAAAAATCATAGAAAAATCGAATTAAACGGTTTTCTTCACATAAAGGATTCAATATAAAATTGAACCAGAAAATGGTAGATCTCAGGTGAAAAACAACTACTTTCCTGGCAAATACCACGCAGAACGTTGAATGAATGATATTCACCTGGAAATAAAGTAGTTGTTTTTCACCTGAGATCTACCATTTTCTGGTTCAATTTTATATTGAATCCTTTATGTGAAGAAAACCGTTTAATTCGATTTTTCTATTCATTCCACTTCACATGGCACTTATCTTTCATCTTTCAAAAAAATCATATTTTGCAGCTAGAAATTATTCAACGAATGGCAATCAAAAGTATGTATAAAAAACCATATACCTACCCCACAGAGGACCTACATGAGGATACCAAAATTATGGACATAAGGCAACTCTATTTCTTCCAAACAGTAACTAGACAACACCTTAATAAACACGAATTAATACCAATTAACCACACTCATGCTACTCGACACAGAAATAACTCAGTATGTGTACCAAAACCTGAAAAAAATATCTTACGACGGTCATATGTTTACTTGGGACCAAAACTATATAACTCTATACCACCAGAATTGAAAGAAATTAACTCTACTTCACTCTTTAAAAGACACTCGAGGAATTGGGTGACACAAACAGACAGACTGAAAATCCATCAACTTCGTGACCTGACTTCAAGGTTAACATTCTGAAAAGAAATTATCAATTCTCTGAATACAGTGATAAAATTGTATAGTATATATGTTTGTATTTCATATTGTATTATTTTAATATTATGTGTATATTTATATGTATATAATTTTCATGTAAATATTTGCTTATTAATGTATTCTCTGTATTATTATTGCTATTATCATCATTAATTTCAAAATAAGTAATCCCACGTCAAATTTTTCTTCTCTTAAATATTCCTGTACTATTCCATAAACACAGTTATTATTATAATTCCACCATGTACCCACCCCCATACCCATGCTCGAGGGCAACCTTTTATGGGTTAACTATATTTATTCCTCTACACCCATATACTATTATGAACAAATGTATATCACTACCGAAGGGAAATAAATATATTATTATTATTGTTATATAATATAAATTATTTTTGAAAGTTCTGATTAGTTGATTTCATCATTTTGTATATGATTCCATCCTTTCATAGAATGTAATTATTGTGATGGATGTAGGAGGCTCTGTCATTGTCAACTACATATGTGTGCCAATGTTCACAAGTGAAAAATCAGTCATCCCCTATTTTTCTACCCATAGTGGTGGATTATTTCATTTCAAATTGAAATATGATCAACTCTGAAGTATACCCTATCCAAAAAAACAATCATCCAATTGCTTTTGTTCAAATTCAAACAGGACCAACTTCGAAGTTCACCCTATCCAATAGAAATCGAACTCCCTGTGAAAAGTTATGCGTGATCATACATAAAAAAAATATACGCGACGACTAGAGAACCTCCTCCTTTTTGATTTAGTCGGTTGAAAAAGCACACAATAAAATAGTTATTAAAAAAACTTTTTAAAGACAAGCTTTCATTCAAATGCACTTAAAAGTAGAAAATAATTGCTTTGGATATGTGACTTAGGTTATGCCGTGAGTAATACAGTGCTTCTCAAAAGTCCCCTCCACCCCTCTTATTTTTGGAACGATTATACATAAACAAGTGAAATTTGGAAACTGAATATTAAAGGTTGTAAACTTCCCTACTAGTGATGATAGATGACGGAATCGTCAGAGATGACGTCACAAGGCCATTGTGACCAATAATTTTAAATGGAACCCTACGACAAGCGACACCTCTTTTAGAAGGTATCGAAAAAACCTATTCAATAATACTAATTTTGTTTGTGTTTATGGCAGTTTTGGCAACTCGCTTTTAAAAAACGCAAAGCTGTGATGAATCAAATCAGTTAATACTAAAATTCCAAATTCAAGCTCCGCCTCTAGATAGTTGTCGAATAAGCTGACGTTTTTGTTAGTCTCCCTTATTCGACGTTCTTGTAATTGTCCAAGTTTTTGTACATTTAATGATTTGTGTATTGTTGATCGAACGTTTAACTGTTTTAGCAGCTTTTGGTACTTTTAATATTTTTGTACATTTCAATAACTTGTTGAACTGTTGTGAGCCGAACGTTTAAGTGCTTCAAGAAGCGAAATGGTACGTGCTTTAGGTGATAAAGTAGCAGCGATCCTAATTTTTGGTGAAATGGACAAAATATTCATGCAGCAGAACGCAACTTATTTAAGGAAGCTACTTCGTAAGTTTGAAACAACGGGTTGTATTAATGATGCGGAACGATCTGGCAGACCACAAATTTCTGATGAGAAAAAAATTGATATACTGGCAGAAGTAATAGTTAATCCTACTTCTTCAACAACTCACGTTGCATCTACCTGTGAAGTCAGCCGAAGAACAATACACAGGGTGTTGAAAAAAACACAAATTTCATCCATTCAAATTGAAAATGGTTCATCAACTCTCAGACGACGACCCAGACCAAAGACTAGAATTTTGTGAAAATATGGAAACTAAAATCAACCAATAGCCAGACTATGTCAAAACAATTTGTTTTAGTGACGAAAGTACTTTCTTTCTAAATGGAAATGTAAATACACAGAATGTGAGGTATTGGAGTGACGCAAATCTTCACCTGTTTCGTGAAACACGTACCCAATTTCCCCAGAAGGTGAATGTTGGGGCAGGTATCCTGGGAAACCACATCGTTAGGCCTCTTTTTTTAAATACTAATTCAACTGGTGAGGTTTATCTGGAGCTGTTGCAAAACGCAATAGAACCGTTAATCCTTGAAATTTTGGAAGATAATCCAGATGAATTCGGCAATTTGGAAATAACATTCCAACAGGATGGTGCTCCTCCACACTTCAACGGTACAGTAAGACGGTATTTGGATGAGGAGTATCGTGGGAGATGGATTGGACGACGAGGTTCAACAGAATGGCCAGCTCGATCACCGGACCTCACACTTTTGGATTTTTTTCTGTGGGGGTACCTTAAATCGAAGGTTTACGCCACTAAACCTGACAATATTGACGTTTTAAAACAACGTATTGTTGCAGAATGTGAGGCTGTTCGCAGACACATTTGCAAAAGTACGAGAAGAGTTTAAAAATAGGATATTTCACCGTCAGGAAGTAAATGGAGGTCACTTCGAGCAATTTCTTTGAGTAGATACTGATTCTTAAATCTGTATCATAATTTCCCATGAATTATCGATAATATCCATTGCACTCGTTATATCACTAATGATAATCTTGACAAGCACAAACAATTATTGATTCCTAAAAATCCATTGCTCTGGAGCCTTATTAAACAAAACAATCAATCAATACTAACAAACTGAATTAAAACATAATCAATCCGTATATAAAGTCATTCACATTTTCACGCGAGACTGACGTTTATTTTCCAACCTCAGCTTACAGAAATTACCAAAAGAGTGTTCTTCAAGTCAATGCTTCTCGATCCTGAGGGTTCTCTTGCTTTATTCACGATATAGATTTCTGATTTCATACCTCCCAGGAAAATTTACACTCCATCGAGTTTTTCAATAATTCTGTCTAGTCGATGTTTTCGCAATGAACTGATTAGCTCCATTTGGGTGAATGAGATGAAAGTTGAGAAATGAGCGAACTGAAGAGCCATTCCACATCGAATCAGCCCAAGGCTGGGACTCGGCAATTCAGAATGTGATGTTATCCAACTGTAAAGACAAACGAACACTTCACTTTTTCTGTCGGTTTTTTATCAGAAACAATAGCTATCTACTATTGTTTCTGATGAAAGCTTGGGTCAGTAATTGTGGAAAAGCCTTTCTCGAAACATTGCCAAGATATTTTCGAACGATGAATCTTCTGATATAATTGCTGGAACAATGTCAGATTCCCGGGACGCTGTCTGAGAGCAAAAGTGCTTCGATAAGGGTTCGGAATCCAATGTTATACATGGTGAGTCGATAGTACTTTGACAAACTTCAGGAGGTGATTCCTCACAATATTCAAATATGAATTGTCCAAATAAATATCTGACCGGAAACGCTTCGTTTCCAAGATACAGGGTGTTAAAGTTTTATTTTCGTTTTTTTTAAATAACTTTCGAAATACTGACCTTAATTAAACAAAAATTGGTATTGAGAGGTTTTTTGAGGTGTCTAATTCGAAGCTGGTATTATTATTGCTCATACTCGTAGGGGGCGCCACCTACACGTCTTTTCTTTTTTGAAGATTCATAACTTTCTTGAGCGTACTTCTAGCACATTTTTCAGTAAAAAAATCAATTCCCCTATCATATCTACGTAAAAAAGCTGCCCCTGTTACAAGTCGCTATAAGCAACCGTTTTCTAGAGTGCTTAGAGAATGAATTTGACGTTTGAGTAAGTAGTTCGGAATCCTTTTCATGGAAGTAGAAACGAATATATTACAGATTGTTTTTAACCGCTTTCTTAGTTGTTTGAACAACCCTCAGAAGTTAATGGAAACTTGTACGAGTTAAAATCACGGGGACCTTACCTTTTATAGTGGGATCCGAAACCCCTCTTGGGACCTTGAAAAAAATTTTCACCAGCTGCGGGATATTTTCACCAGCTGCGGGATATTTTCACCAGCTGCGGGATATTTCTATATTATGTTAAATAACGTGTTATATTTAGAACTCAATGTTTTTAATCATTTCAGTGCATACATTTTAATATTTTGTTAGTATCAAACTCCATGTTTTTAATTTTAGCGTTTTTAACCTGAAGATGACAAACACTATGTCGAATCGTCGTTAAAAGGAATTATACGAATTGACTGAATCAGACCTTCATTCCGAAAAATTGAAGAAAAAAAATATATACGTGGTCAAGAAACTAGAGAAAATGTATACAGGGTGGGGCACCCCATACGACACGGTCCCTGTAAACCAAACCATTATTTTTTTCGAGAATTCCTCCATTTCATTATATATATATATATATATATATATATATATATATATATATATATATATACATATATATATATATATATATATATTGATTAAGGCTGCAAAAGGAAATTATTTTGGAGTCTACAGGGTGGCTCAAAAAAGTGTGACATATCAAAGTTGTGTTTTTTTAAATGGGACACCTTGTATTTCGATACACTTTTGAAAAGGTCAGGAAAAAATAATATGATTTCATTTGAGGTACTATGTACCTAACTATAACCGTTCTCGAATTATTGATTTTTTATGAAAATGCTAGGTAAAATTGGAAACTAAATAACATCGAAATGTATAGAAATCATCCCTTCGAATTCTGACCAAGCATAAAAGAGATTTCGATAAAACCCATTTCTCAATATTATACATAATGTTCAAAAATAATTGTCACTTTTTCATAACTTCGGACAAAGATAACTTTGTTATTTCAAATGGAACAAACTGTATTTTTTTGGTCTGAACAATATAAAATTCAATTATCTTTCATTTCAAATTGGGGTTCTCTATACCTAACCTAAATAGTTTTTCAGATATTGGCTTTTTCAAATAGTAGTTCTTATTTCAATGCATTCTTTGAATCAAGAAGCTTTGAAACGACATTTATTTATTTGCTCACAGAATTTCATTGACAGTTGTTATACTCCACTTCATCGAAAATATTTACTGTTCACTAAAATGAAGTTATCATTTACATTCATATTCTGACAGTAGTTCATTAAACAGACTATACAATTTTTTTTTATTATTCAACTGAAACAACAACAAAATATGAAACACAAATGTATTTAATTCAAAGTAGGTGCTCGAAATGACGACCATCCTGTTGAATACAAAGAGCCACTCTCTCTATGAAAGACTTCTTAACATTTAATAACATTTGAGGCGTCACTCTTCGAAAAGCAGCCCTTATTCTCTCCTTCATATTTTCCAGTGTGGTTGGAGGAGTGTCGTAAACCTTATTCTTCAAGTATCCCCAGGAAAAAATCGAGACAAGTCAAATCTGGTGATCTCGCTGGTCAATTTTGTGGACCTCCCCTACCAATCCATTTATTCGGAAAGCACATATTCAAAAACTGTCTGACACTGAATTTGAAATGTGCCGGAGCTCCATCCAATTGTAACCACATCCGTTATCTGATATTTAGCGACACATTTTCCAGAAGCTCAGGCAGATCATCTCGTAAAAATGGTAAAAAAATTTGACCATTCAAGTTTTCATTATTACCCTATAAATGCTCCGTCTGCTTATCCCTGTATCTTTCTCGATCTTACGTTGACTCGTATGAGGGTTTTCTATGATTGATCCCATAATAAGAAATTCATTTTCCTCATTTCCAATGATAGGTTTCGGTCTATTTGCCTTTTTATAAGATACACTTCCAGTCCTACGAAATTGATGTAGCAATCCATTGAAAACCAATTTGTTTGGATGATTCCGGTCTGAATATTTTTGGGCATACACCCTCGACGCCAAAACGCAATTCTCTAAACACTCACCAATCGCTAAAATCATATCTATCCGCTCTTGAATGGGATAAGTTTTCATTTTCGACGCTAATAATTCAGTGAATGTTTCTAATAACGAAAACCATAATAACTTTCAATAAGAATTCTTTCAACAAGTTGAATATGCTATCTTGATTCAAAAAATGCATTGATATAAGAACTACTATTTGAAAAAGCCAATATTTGAAAAACTATTCAGGTTAGGTACAGGGAACGCCAATATGAAATGAAAGATTATTGAATTATATATTGTTGAGACCAAAAAAATACAGGGTGTTCTATTTGAAATAACAAAGTTATCTTTGTCCGAAATTATCAAAAAGTTACAATGATTCTTGAATATTCTGTATAATATTGAGAAACTGGTTTTATCGAAATCAATAGCCCAGAAGCTCTTTCATGCTTGGTCAGAATTCGAAGGGATGATTTCTATATATTTCGATGTTATTTAGTTTCCAATTGTACCTAGAATTTTCATTAAAAAAAAAATAATTCGAGAATGGTTATAGTTAGGTACATAGTACCTTTCATGAAATCATATTATTTTTTCCTGACCTATTCAAAAGTGTAACGAAATACAGGGTGTTCCATTTAAAAAAACACAACTTTGATATGTCACACTTTTTTGAGCCAATTCCAGAGGATATTCTGGTGTGATGGAATATGTTGACTCTAAATCTTTCTGAAACAAACTTGGTCACATTCAAGCTGAACATCGAACAATTAGGTAAATAATCAACTGATTGAAAGCTAGCCCGTAACACAATTTCTTGGTGTACACATTGAGAGTAATTTGAAGTTAGACTCGCATATATCATCACTAAAGGAGAAATTATCTTCAAGTTGTTTTGCCATAAATGTGATATCCCGTGAACTTGGGCTGTCAGCTTTAATAATTTCCTTTTGCAGCCTTAATCAATAAACATATAATGAAATGGAGAAATTCCCGAAAAAAATAATGGTTTGGTTTACAGGGACCGTGTCGTATGGGGTGCCCCACCCTGTATGATGTATCGCATGCGAGCTACAGAGAGTTAGTTGTTTTATCTGTTGGAGTGCAGAACAGTTCTAAAGAAGTGTCGCGCGCAGTATTTTTGACAATGAATTGTTATTGATTCATATTAATCAACGACAGAAATAAAAAAGAATCTTAAAAAAAAATATAAATTATTATTACTTATTTGACATTCGGCTAAAACAGATGAGAGTTGTATTGCCATGTATACAATAGAGGCGCCTAGCGTGCACCGCCTTCTTCATCAACTTAAGAGATCGGAAATCAGATCAGTTTCGATTAATATTTTCCTGAAATCGGTTGATCTTAGGTATAGGATATACTCCATGAAATTTGCCTAGAATTTTACGTAGTATCCAAAAATCCAATTATATAAAGGGTGTCTCATTTAAAAAACGAAACAACTGAGTCGCTGCGCTCTTTTGAGACACCCTGTATAAATAAAAGTCAAGCCATTGGAGAGTGCGAATAAAACGCTACAACTTGACATTTTTGTATTATGTGAAATAAAGAAGTTACGGGCGAACTTTTACTCCTCACTGTATATTCCATAAAAATAATTTCATTTCCTTATCCGAAACCGACCAATGGAAATAAAATCAACTGGAGCTCAAAAGTTTCAAATGAAGGAAAATATTTCTACGAATATTTTTTCGACATGCAACATAATTTGAAATGAGTAAGGATACAAATCCGTTGTGAATTTTTTTCCTGGGGATGAAAAAATACGACGAAAAGTCGAACTCATTATTTCCCATCGTTCCTTTCGTTACACTTCAGTTATTCGTGATGAAATGTAGGGCATATCAGGACACACGGCTCCAGGATGTCTATCCAAAAAAATCAATTATGTAATGTTGTGACACTGACTTCTATCCGCTCTCCAAACATACAACTATGGCCAATCGGAAATGAAAGCTTGGAAAAAGTTGGGTGGAATGGTCAACACAGGAGAAACACAATTTGATGTGACATGTGAGAAATTATACTGGTCAACAGTTGAAGTTTTTCGAGATAACTTGGCTACCGATGAAGATATTGTTTTTTTCAGCATATATGAAATCATAACACTTATATTATACTTCATTCAACTTTCATTATCGAACTTCTTTTTGATGAATGAATTCATGTTTAATCTATCCAGGAAAAATGCATGTAAAAAATCTGATTTGGGGATGTGAATGTTGTGTATTTCGTGTGAAAAATGATTGAAAGGTGTTGAGTTATATGATGTTGGAAATAATTGCATTTTGAAATTTAAAAAAATTGGGTTCAGCGGGGTTTGAATACACAATCTCCCCACCATGCCTATGCTTCAACCACTAGACCAGATCACCACTAACTACATGTCTGCGACTGCTCTTACTGAATCACTACTCGCCTCTCCTATTTTTTCTAATTATACCTTTCATATTTTTGTAAATACGGATGTGATTTTGATTTTCAGCTCTTTTTTGTTTTTTTCAACTGACAGCAACAAAATGTCAAGATTTGTTTTTTTCTGTGACTGGAAAGAAGTTTGACATTTTATCTCTGTTGACAGGTAACAAAATAACACTTTTTATGAAATTACTTCTTTCCCGGATATATATATATATATATATATATATATATATATATATATATATATAAATATATATTGTTATGTTGATAAATTGAATAATAATAGTTGTTGTTATAAAATGAAGATTGCTAATAATTTTTGCTATTATTTGTGAGCCAAATTGATATTATATAGATAAGTATTTTCACCCTGTATAATATTGCAATGATGTAATAATAATTGCTAGCTACGTCATTGTTCTCTCGTCACGTTGCTGCCAAATGTTATCATTTTTCTTACCACAGCTAGCACAGTTGGTACACCTCTTATCTCAGATAGCCGGTTCGAGGCAATTTAGCCACTACTTGATATGTCAAAACTCAATTTATTCAATGGTCGTAGGAATGATTGTTGATCATTGTAGAAAACAAACAACAAAGTATCAAAAAGCAATTATTTCCTTTATTCAGGAAGACTTAATTTTACCTGGCCTACGAGAAATAACTTATACCAATGTGAATCTACAAATATTCACGGATAATCATGAAATCAAATCATGGATAGATAGACACAACCTCACTTTTTCCTTGAGAGTGAAGTTATCTGTTATGGTGCAAAATAAAGTGAAATAAAGTTCTTCAGATGTGAGATACGTTATTTGTGATATTGTTCATGGACCGGATGTGCACTATTAAAGTTTTTATACCTGCTGGAAATGTCGGTGTTCAAGATATGCCCTGAAACTGGATCCCTTCTCACTCCAAGCTCTATCAGGAACTCCAATACCATAAATCAGGAACCATACAGATGCAGAAATCAGCTTTGGATACTTGGATATGTTGTATAATTAAGGTAATATTGGTTTTGTTCTTCAAATGTTGGAATTATTTCGTTTTTCTTTCTCCCAAAAATGTTACGTGGCATTCCCTTGTAATTTATTTTTCGATCTCTTTTTGGCTTTGTTTGTTGTCACCTAGATACGAATTTTCCTTCCTCTTTTTTCATTTGAATTTTTGAATTCGCGCACCAAATTGTCACTGTTTGGGTTCATCTTATATAATTTATATATACAACTATTTTTCCATTCCTATTACTATTTACATATTTCAATTATAATTGCTTATGACACCACCCTGTTGTTATTCTCTCACAATTTCCAATTTTCCATAAGACCATCTATTCCCTGATTTGCTAATCTCATCAAGAAGTTTGCTGTTCTACCATTGGCTACTTTTAGTTAGGTACAATTTCATATACTGTATGTTTCAAATTTATAAATGTGTTGATCACTTTTTATTCATGAAAATTTTGTAAATCTAGAATTTTTGTTGACTTTTTACCAATTATGGGTTATAATCATCATGACAGTGTATGAAATTGATTGTGTATGGAATTGATAGTATTTTGACATTTTTATCTATCCATATTATACATAGGCTTACAAATAAATAGAACTTCCAAAATTAGGTAAAAACAATCTCTTGAAACTAATAATTATTTAGTAATTATTCTTTTTGTGGTGAAAGATAAACTTTAGTCACTATCTTCCATCGGCAAGATAACCTCTTGTGGGGTATTCATGTTGAAAAGGGAAACATTCTCAATTGATTATTGATAGAAATATTTTTCTGTGAATTGAAAAATCCACGATTAAAATGAAGTTATTTTTTGTAAATGTCCAACAGAAAACAACTACTTCCCCGGCTAAAGCCACGCTGGACATTGAACTACATTTGATAGATATCCTGAGAAGGCCCTAACTCAAAAGAAAAAATCTGAAATTAAAAATTTGCATTTTCATTCAGATAGTTATTTGATTTTCTATTCCAGTCTTAATTAAGAACTCATAAAGATGAATGAGGCAAAGAAGGATGTTTTCCAAAAGAGAGTACTCACCAGAAATCATTCGTTACATTGACGCAGGAGAGACATTGCATTCACTAGGTCTTCAATACATTTTTGTCGACGAAAATCTATTTCACGCTACCAATATTCAATTGAGAATGTTTCCCTTTTCAACATGAATACCGCACAAGAGGTTATCTTGCCGATGGAAGATAGTGACTGAAGTTTATCTTTCAGTTGCAGATGATTCCACATCTGATTTTATGAACATCCTGTTTATATTTTCAACAAATCAATCTATCATACCCCATGACAGGTTTTAATGTCAGAAAACACTAATTTCAAAGTGTCTCTCCAAGAGAAATGATTCTAACTTTTTCCATCTTTGCAAAGTGGGATTGCTTCTTGAAAATGTGTTTCCCATTTCTTCCGGTCTTCCTGATGATCGTGGAAGCGTGAAATAGATTTTCGTCGACAAAAATGTATTGAAGACCTAGTGAATGCGATGTCTCTCCTGCGTCAATGTAACGAATGATTTCTGGTGAGTACTCTCTTTTGGAAAACATTCTTCTTTGCCTCATTCATCTTTATGAGTTCTTAATCAAGACTGGAATTGAAAATCGAATAACTATCTGAATGAAAATGCAAATTTTCAATTTCAGATTTTTTCTTTTGAGTTAGGGCCTTTTCAGAATATCTATCAGATGTAGTTCAATGTCCAGCGTGGCTTCAGCCGGGGAAGTAGTTGTTTTCTGTTAGACATTCACAAAAAATAACTTCATTTTAATCGTGGATTTTTCAATTCACAGAAAAATATTTCTATCAATATTCAATTGAGAATGTTTCCCTTTCCTTGAACTATTCGGTAGAACCGTCGAATTTTCTTGTGTTGAAATTATTTTTTTTTGCCACGGATACAACTGCCGTTGTTGTACCTAGTCGCAAATCGGGTGTTATTTCAGCACTGCCACACATTGATATCGTTGATAGACTTGTTTTTCCTTACATACACACAACTCTAGGTTTATTGAATGTATTATTTTCAAGTAGTTCAAGAGAAGAGAGATATGTACGAAGTGTACATAAAACTAGATAGAAATTCGTTCAAAGCACAACAAAGATATGGTGAATTATATCCTGAAAGAAAAACACCGAATATTAAAATGTTTCGACGTTTATCTACAACGTTACTTGCACATAATTCATTCATCAAACCTAGAGGTCCTTATGTACGACGAAACGAGCCTATCAATGACATCAATGTTCTGGCCCAAATTCGAATGAATCCAGGAATGGATCGAGAACTATGGCCAGTGAATGCAATTTATCAAAAAGTGCTGTTAATAAAATACTCAAGAGACACGGATACCATGACTATAAATACCAAGCCGTGCAAAAACTATATCGCAATGATCCTGAGAGAAGGTTGCAATTCTGTAATTGGTTCCAACGGAAGGTGCGGAATAACAACAATTTTGCGCACAATATCATTTGGGGAGACGAAACGACATTCACAAATTCTGGCATGTTCAATCGAAGGGTTAAACATTTTTATGCCACAGAAAATCCTCACTTAATTCATGAAGTTAGACATCAATATCGTTTTTCTTTGAGCATATGGTGCGGTTTGTTGAATAATAAATTACTGGGACCCTATTTTATTGACGGCAACCTAACCGGAGCAAAATATGTAGAAATTATAGAAGAAATGTTGGATGATCTTCCTATACGGTATCGGCGTAATAGTCCATGGTTTCAACAAGACGGATGTGGTCCACACAACTCAAGAATAGTCACAGACTATCTAAATCGAACTTTTCCCGATTCATGGATTGGAACAAGAGGTCCAGTAGCATGGCCTGCCAGATCTCCGGATATGAATCCGCTGGATTTTTATTTGTGGGGATATCTCAAAAATAAAATGTATGATACTACGAACCCGACAATAGAGATTCTTCGCGAGAAGATTGAGCATGTATTGGAAGGTATTCAAGGAGACGTAATAAGCAAATCTCTAAGAAGTATGGGTTCCAGAACCGCAAAGTGCATTTTACAAAATGGTGGACATTTCGAACACTTACTTCAATAATGTTCATCATTTACTTTCGAATAATCATTTGATTTTTCTTTCATTAAATGATAGTTTCGTTTAATTATTATGAATTCGGTTTTTCACCTCTTGAAATTTGTAAATAATTATTACTTGTTTCTTGCTTTGATTCTGTTACGTTCCATTCAGTTGAAGATGAGTAAGTTGATTTTCTTATCGAAATGTATTGCATGTTGTTAATTAAACTAATGGTACCTAAATGTAATACAGATCCGACCCAAAGAAATTTGGATAAGGGTCAAAATCACCTGAAAATCAACTTTGAATGACATTGTATGATATATCGTTGAATTCAGCGTTAAAAGTAATTTCGAAAAGTGTCATAAAATTTGCAGGTCCGTATTGAAAAAAATGAGGTTGAGGGTGGCCCAGAGCGTACGAAACGTTGAATACGAAATCTGATTATGTCAAATTGAGGATAATTTACTGTCGAATAAAAAACTCCTGTGACATTTTCTGATAATATTCGAAATAAAGTGGGAAAAAAAGAAAAATCAAAATGACAGAATTTACTTTTCTTATGATATCTCAATAACCGGCCCTGATAATCTCGATTTATTCGAACTGCTTGACAATGCTTCTATGAATGCAACTTTTTCTCCATTTGACCGACCTTCTAACTCTTATGGTTTAAAAGTTACCAATACAATCCCATTAAAAAAGTGGCCACTCTGTTTATATATATATATATATATATATATGATATATATGATATATATATATATATATATATATATATATATATATATATATATATATATATATATATATATATATATATATATATATATATATATATATATATATATAAATATCATAGTATAAATAAAGAGAGAGAAAAAGCATAATATTTCTCAGTATTTTTTTGTGAATTTCAACGTTAATTATACCCGTGAATATATCATTTCAGAAGCGGCTGACCTCAGTGATTCGACAGAAAATAAAAAAGCTACTGAAGAAGCCATCTAGGCTTGGCTGAGAAGGGCCAAAGAATGGCATCTGTCATCTTCTAGAATAAAGGAAACACCTGGATGGATAGCATTCTATTTTTTCTTTAACTTTATTATCTTGATTATTCTGCATTTAATATTCTGTTTTTATTTTAGAGTTTACATATACATTTTATTTGTTGATAACGAAATTTTTTCGATACCAGAGTTTATTAATACATTTTTTTTGTTCAATACCATTATTTCATTTTCCTCCAGATTGCTATTACTATATTTTATCTTCGATGGATATCCCCGAAGGATATCTTCAGAATATCTCTCAAGGAATATTTCAGATAGCTTTTGATATCCCTGAAGGATATCTCATGGATATTCCTGAAAGATATCTTATGGATATCTTTGAAAGATATCTTATGGACATCTCTGGAGGATATCTTAAGGATATCCTCGATGGATATTCTATGGATGTACAGGTTGTTCCACTTTGGACATCCATCGGATGTCCATAAGATATCTTTTGGATATAATTGGATGTCCATAGTATATACATAAAATTCATGAAGGATGTCCAATGGATATCCATTGGATGTCCATGTGTTATCTGGGCAGGGAGTCTGGTCTTTTGACTTAAATTGAAATCTCCAAAGGTCTGTAGGATTTAATAAGAGCCTTTGGACTGGACTCCAGATGAGTTTGATTGCACAGACAGTCAGTTATATGGCAGACTATAGTTTATATGCCTGAAAAGGGAAAAGTACTTTCCATAGAAGATTCCAAGTCCAGAGAGAAACGGAACCACTTTTATTTCTCGAACCGCCCCTTTTCAAAGCCCAAACTACGGTGTTCTCACACTCCTGATCTACCCCTAGCTAAGCAGGAAGCAGTTGTATATAGCTAGGATGCTGAGCACGAGACATCAACGTGTATTACTTTTATATTCACAATCGCTTGGAAAATTCAAGGATTTTATAAAACCACCTTCATGAACTTTATTCTGGATTAAAAAGCCCTAATATCTGTATATTAGTCTTATTATCATCTCAAACTACTCTGCAAGTGTCTGGAGGAAAACAAAAAAATTGTGATCTAACTAGTCTTGTTCGGCCAATCGTCATTAATTGAGCAGCTAGAAAAACTGACATATTGTAACCCTCGATAACACCCCAGAACGTAACTCGGGGTGCTGTAGGATTTAATGGTTCATCGATATCTTGCTATAGGATATTGAAACACAACAGTATCGAAATAGTTGCAAAATGTCAAGTTCAAAAATGAAACAAATACCGGTGGCAATTCTCCCAAGTACGGTAGGATTGTCAATTCATATAATTGAATAAATGACGGTCAGTCGGGGAAACAGTCTGCTATCGTAATGATAGGAGTTATTAATATTTATTATTTGCTGAAAAAATACCTCACGACATAAATAATCCGAAATAACAACTAATACATATAGTTGATTCATCGTGAAAGTCACGGTACTGGAATATTTCACACCTGTGCGGCTTAATTACTTCCACAGCTGAATCGTACTTTTAGTATCGTATGCAATATTTACAATTAACGAAATCGATCAGGCTAACCTTATAAACTAAAACAGATATCAAACACATTGGGAAAAAATATGCACAACAGGAGAAATATAGTTATAAAGGTGTCTAAATGACACAAGCAAATCAACAGGTTATCCAAAGTTTATACAGAATGTTTTTCTTACGGTTACCTCACTACTTAAACAAATCTTTTTGCATGAATGGTTATGCATTTTTTTGACGGTCACGAGTTGCACAACAATTTTGAACACTCTCGGACTGGAAAAAAAGACAGCGATCCTGATCTAATTTCGGCTTTTATATCCACCTGATTTGAAAAAAATATCGGACAAAAACCGTATAAAGAAAGACATTTTTTTTGTCTGATTGGCCTAATAGTCCAGTCATTTAGTATTTTTACTTGGAAAGTTTTCCGGGAGTTTTGAAAATTGGTAATTGTATAGATTTTGATATGCTCTTTCCAAATTTCAACTTTGCCACCTCGTATGTTTGCCGCTCGCGCCGCCATATTGAAAAAATGGCGCCCAAAAGCAGTTTTTTGATAATAACTCCTTTCCGACGCATTTTACAGAAAAAACATATCCATACAAAACAAAAGTAGAGGGAATTTCCTACAATTTATGTCATCATCTTTTTTTCCCTAAAATCAATAGTTTGGGCGTAGGAGCGCCGTAAAGTGTAATTCAAAACACGTTTCAGCAGAAATACTCATTTCCACACCACCATGAGGTAGAGAAATCGGCGCGTTTTTTTTATCGTGGTATCCCCAGTAGGCCTTATCCACATCTGACTCACTATTTGAATATTTAGTTCAATTTCCGTCGCTTCATTCTTGTTGACGGACCAGGTGTTGGGTTTTCATCGTCTTCAATACCGATTGAAATATCGAAGACGGAAGTTTCTTCGGCATCATCGACGATGGGATCATCAGTTTCATCGTGGTCCTCTTCGTTCTCGATTTCATCGTTTATTTGCTCGAGAATAGTGTCCGTTTCTTCTTCTTCAATGTCGTGTTGTGACGGAAATTGCGAATTATCGCAAGAACCACGACAGTTCGTGCACACAACGGGGCACTTTAGTCCTGCTTTTCTGCATCCGCAAGCTTTTTGACAACCTTCCTTGCATTTGCAAGAAATAAGTTTCAGTAAGCTTTCCGGAGCAGGGGGGTCGAATGTAGTAACAGGAATGAGCCCGTTCTTGTCTTTTTTCCATCCCCATTGTTCTGCATTTTGTTCGTTTCCATACCATTGCTGAATTTGGTGATAAGTTCGAAACGAATGTTGTCGTGCTGCTGCTTCTGTTGGTGGTAGCGACGCAATATTAAATTTTCTCTTATATGCTGATGCTGTGAAGCATGCATATCTATATTTATTTAGAGATGTACTTTTCCGACTTTTCACATCGCTGTAGCTGTATAATGCGATGAGGAAACGTTCTCCAGCTTTAGCAATGACTTCTGGATCAGCATTTGGATTTTTGAATACTTCGATAACCTCGTTTAAATCTGGGTTTTTTTGAAGTACTTTAATAAATTTCATTTTTCCTTGATAAAATAATGCTGATGTGGTATCACAACCACTAAAGGCATGTAAAAATGCAATATGATTTGCGGCTGTTTTATCTTTTATACTATTTATGGAGTATTTTTGTCGTGAAATTTTTCCTTTTCCTGGTTTGAGGATGTATATATTTGGATGCGTTGATAGCGCCGTCAAAAGAACGAGAAGATCTATATCTTCACCGACAACTACAACGAAATCAAATGCCGATGAGACATACGGACCTCTTTTTTTTCATTCTTCGGTCGAGGGCGTTTGATACAATTTCTTCATACACGAATTGTGATATTGTGCATCGGCTGCGACTAAGTCAGTAACCTGCTCCAGGCGTTCAACTATTGCTTGTCTGTTCCCAATCATCGTTACGAGCCCGAGCAAGTTCTGAAATACTATTTTTCATCGACAATTTACGCACACTATACACAATATTACGTTCACATGAACGCGTCTGTTTTTGTTTAGATATGAACTCTGCTGTTATCTCAGCAGCACATAAAAAGCAATGATTTTTGAATGAGAACGTTGGACGTGTAGATCGCAGTTGTACTTGAGAAGTTGTACCATCACTTCCCCTACGCAAAGCTGCAGCGATTAACTTCTCATTATTATATCGTTTTCGACACGCATCGTGAACTACTATGGATTTCAATCCCACCAAAAGTTTGTATTTATTGTCTTTTCTTTTTATACTTGACTGACGAAAAGTTTCCAATCCTTTTTCCTTCACTTCAATAACTTCACTTTCTTGCAGTATATCACCACAAATAAAGCAGTTTACTTCATTAGAAGCCATGGCTCTATAAATGCAAACGACACTGTGAAATGATAAACGTATACTGATGACTCAGACTAAATATTTCTATTGAGCTCAGCTGGGTCCAGATGTTTCTTAGAAGGGGAAGAAGGGGCTTGACACAGAAGGGACGCATTCCTTTATACCTGCGGAGACATGACAGACTATAGTTAGCTGGGTTTCCATTCTATGGAACAATATTTAACCTTCGTATAATTTTTATAATTTACAAATCACAATATGAGCAGTTTAAAGTAAATAATACACGTTGGTGTGGATGTATAATGGTTTACGGCGCTCGTACGCAGAAACTATTGATTTTAGGGAAAAAAAGATGTTGACATAAATTGTAGGAAATTTCCTCTACTTTCATTTTGTATGTATATGTTTTTCCCGTAAAATGCGCCGGAAAGGAGTTATTATCAAAAAACTGATTTTGGGCGCCATTTTTCCAATATGGCGGTGCGAGCGGCAAACATACGAGGTGGCAAAGTTGGAATTTGGAAAGAGCAAATCGAAATCTATAAAATTGCCAATTTTCAAAACTCCCGGAAAACTTTCCAGGTAACCTCTATTTTTTCGACTAAATGACTGTAGTATAAGAACTGGACCAAAAAGTAGCTTACCTTTTTGTCCCCTTATGAAAAAGCATACTACGTTTTTACTAATGTGAATTTATCTTCCACTACTATCATAGTAAAAACAGTCAGAAAAGTCTTTTTGTACGGTGCAAAAGGGCATCAGACCTTTGTTTTGCTCGGTTTTGTGATCGTTCCAGTAGCTTTGGATATTTACTTCAATTTTATAAACTGGACATTATTTTGTTGCCAAGCCATAATTAATATTGAATCCCAAATAGGCAGGGACGTACCAGAGCTACTTCTAAATCTTTTTTAGCTGTTCTTAGTAACGGTGCTTAGAAAAAATGCTTCCTGCTTACAACATGAAGCATTCAAAATAAATAAAAAATAAAGTCCATTGATAAATATTTTCGTAGACGGAGCTAAACTTTCTGGAAGAAGACGAGTCAAGGAATGACTTATAATTTCCCACTTTCAAAACTGGGAATCAAAAGAGATATATTAGGTCGTTTACCACTTCCGATTGGAGTACGAAGCGATGAATACAACTTTCCCGAACTTCTCCCGGATGTTGCAGAAGCCGTGATCCGATTATAATAACAATAATGCTCTCAAAGTTGATGAAATGTTTGTGTGAAATTTACGAGTGATTCTTCAAGTTCGGCTCGTCTGGAAATATTTCAATTGTTTCACAAAAAGACAATCTCGATAGTCTCGGGAAAGTTTGAGGGAAAATTTAGTTTGGAGCTTCTTTCCAGTTGATATTAGAACTGCTTGAGATTCATTCTAGGCGAGTGATGATTGATGGGATTTCATCGCGTAGATGGAGAGACAGCTTTCTGGGGAAATATCCATAGATCCCTTACTGAATGATTTTGACATAATTGTGTTTAAAAAACGACACATGTTTTTTCATTTAATCATGGAACTGATTCGGATTTTCAATGTATGTCAGTAATCGAATAAATGGATTTCCCTTCATTCTTATCACAATCGTATTTCTTTTTTTAATAGATTTTTATCCAGTTTGATTATTTTTCTGACCAATAATTCAGTTAGAAACAAATCCGAAAAATCATACTTTTCTGTAAACTAAACAATGACCTAAAGTTTCATAACTATCCAAAAGACTTCCGTTTCTAGCGATTTGAACTACTGAAATTTCGTGATTTTAAACAGTACAAGACTAAGGCAACATCTCGGGAAGAAAATAGTACAATTGATCGAATCGAAATAAAATTTTCCCTTAGTAGGCTTTTGGAACAAATTTTTAGTTTTGGTTAATGTCAAATTATTGAGTTCAATGAATCGAGTTGTTTTGTGTATATATTTTCGTACATTTATAATTCACAAATGAGTTTTATGTACAATGTTATCCACACAAGACGAAGTGGAAATTGTTCTTTTATGTGGTGAAAATGTGCCATATCGAGATGTTGCTTGTATTTTCAATCACCGGCATCCAGGAAGAAAATATTCACTTTAGTACCGTGGGAAGGAAATTGAAAACATTCAAAGAAACTGGCTCTGTGGACAATCGTTTCAAGAAACCACATAATCCAATAAGGAATAATGAAGAAAAACAACTCAATGTTTGTTTGAGCGTTGTTGAAAACGGAAAAACTAATATTAGGAGTATTAGTGAAAATACAGGGAGAGAATGGCAGAGAAACTGTGAAAAGAATTCTGCACAAAAATAATTTCCATCCCTATAAGCCGAAGTTCATACACACTCTTGAAGAAAGAGATTTCGATATCCGAGTAGGATTTTCAATTTGGTGCCCAGCTGAGAGAGAAAATGATATCAAATTTCCCTACAGGATTTTATGGACAGACGAGGCAACTTTCACGTCGAACGGAACAGTTAGTTCCCTAAATTGTCGCTGGTGGTCCAACAATAATCCAAATTTTGTAATAGAATGCTGTGACCATTATTCATTCAAGACGAATGTGAGGTGTGCTTTATTACATAACCAAATAATTGGACCATACTCTTCTAGAGAAAATTTGAACGCAGACATTTACAGAAATTTCATTATGAATCAGTTTCCTGAAGTTTTGGATAATATGCCTCTAAGTGTTGGACGAAATTTGTGGTATCAGCTTGACGGGGCACCGTTCCACCAAACGGTAGAAGTGAAACAGTGTCTCAGTCAGATGTTTAGGGGCAAAGTGATAGGACGAGATTGGGAAGATTATTGGCCACCAAGATCACCGGACTTAACTCCAATTGACTTTTTCCATGGGGTTGTCTGAAATCAAAAGTGTATAAGCACAGACCATTTGCAAACAAAGAACATTTAGATAACTCCATTGGGGAGTGTTGAACTAACATAAATCCCCTATTTATTAAAAATGCCACAAAGTCTGTGAATGAAAGAACTATAATTTGTATAGAACAGGAAGAACGACATGAATTCGGGTACTTCATGAGATTATTGAGATAAATCAATGAATGTTACGATTTTTGTTATGAATTTGTTATTTTGGTTTAATGTTTTTTACACATGTAATGGTGAAAATAAAGAATATGAAATTTATGAAATTAATTCAAAATGCGTTGTGAAAAATTATTATTTGTTCGAAAATTACATCTAACAGTTTACATCCAACAGTCACAGTGTTGGGTGTAAACTACATCAAAATATTTCGAACTCATCTGCAGCTAACGGGTTTCAAATATGTTAAAAAAAATAATACGAGTGTAATAGAAATGAAGAGAAATTCGTTTATTCGATTACTGACATATTAACGTCCATACATCGGAAATCCGAATCAGTTTCACAATGAAATGAAAAAACTAGATGAACGACAACAAAGACGAATTTCTGGAGGTGGATTTTTTTTTTCTGGTAACAGGCAAATGTGGGTATTTGCTGGGCAAGATATGACATTGAAGTCTCGTATTCATCAAAATTATGAAATTTGAATCATGTTTCGTTCGAATCGGTAAAGCGAAAGATTCGAAAAATAAAAAAATTGGAAAAAAGTCGAAGTTACAGTAGAGAGTCCAAATTTGGAGAAGAGGTATAGAATTGGAGCAACTTTTTTCTTTGGCATTTTCCAAAATTTCAAAAAAAAAACTGATTTTTTGCAGATTTTCGAAAAAAAAAGGCAAATTTGACGAAAGGAAAGAGGCTGTTTTCCACTCATTTTTCAAGCACAAAGTAATTGCGAAGTCAAATTTTCATTATATCTATTAATAAAAAAACTTCCATATGTTGCGAACTTTATGTGTGACACTGTATAAGTGTATATGGCATGACATATGACTGAAACTATATATAAGATTTTATATTAAGATATATTCTGTAACACTCTGTATTGAACCACGCACAAGGAGATTTCCCTCCTTCTGTGGTAATTTCAATTCATTCACATTTTATGTAAACACTATTATTCTGTAACCAATCTGTATGATGCTGCCGAATGAATTTCATTTATTATTTATCATTTATTTATTTTTAATAGTGTTCAACAGTAGACTAGATCTAGTTTTTATGCAGTAAACTCGACATAAAACTCAAATTTATATTTCCCCTTCGAATCCGTAAATCTTTCCCAATGCTAGAACTATAGAAGAAATAAAAACTTTTCGAATTTATTTTTCTGGCTTCTCGTTAAATTGATCGAAATGTACCCACTTGACTACTCAAATCCCCTTGGCATAAAATTTCTTTCGCGGATAGTTAGGAAGTATCTCAACTTTTTATCGAAACTTCTTTCGGAAAATTGATTTTATTAGATAAAAAATAAATCGCTGTGCCTGGCTAGTGGCGGAGGAGTTTGTCGTTTTAAGACTAGAAGTTGAAAAGTGATAAAGTTGATAGTAGAACATTCAGGAAATTTGATTTGTGAATGCAAAATTCCCCCACTAGATGATTCATTATAATCCGAACGAAATTAATGGTGGAATACTTTGCATATTAGATGTTGAGGGTGACTTGGTCAGGAAAGATGATAGATAGATAGATTGATTTGCTTCTACACAAAGGTTTACAGGACGTCAGAGTCTACAAAAAAAAAGTATTACCTCAGTTTATCAACATATGAATACAGATTTGAGAAAACGAATATATTAAAAATAATTTTTAATTAATTAACTGGGAAATCGTGTGCGGTCGGGGACCCCCCTCAGAAACGAAGTTCCTTACGCTCTTTCTTGAACTCCGAATTCAATATCATCACGTAAGGAAAAAGCATGTGCAAATATATTTTATACTTCGCTTCGAAATCTTACATGTGCCAAAGAAATATTCAATTTCACGTCCCTCATGTGCTACAAATACACGAATAATTTCAAAAACCAAACGAAGCAGCCATGAAACGAGGGACTACCAAGCCAGAGGTCCAGGGTTCAATCCTCATCACAACCATATATTTTTTGTATATTTCAACACATTTCGTTCGGGTACTCGATTGGCCAGGTTTTCTTCAACTCCGAATGTAATTCGATATGGAGATCTAGATTGTTCATTTTTGTTTATTTTTGTCACGTAAGAAAAAAGGGTTATGCTCCCTCCATGGTTCCAAACCATCAAATGAATCAATTAATATCGAGGAAGCAGAATATGTTGCCATCAATATCTTGTATCCACCATTTTGGGCTTCTTTTTTCCCCATATTTTTCCCTTTGAAAGTTGACGTTTTCTATTCCATCACATTCAATTGTTATTATACCATGCAATACTATACCTATACAGTGCTCGTCTAAAGTCCGTTCGCCCCCTACTGATTTTTGAACCACCTGGTATATCGCAACAAAATTTGGAGGGTTTAAATAGGAGAGAAAAACCTACTTTTTCATGAAAAAATCACAGCTAAAAGATTCAAAATGGCGGCTGAGCGCCATTTTCAATAATTTTTTGAAAGAGAACACACATATTATTTTATTTTCGTAATCTGTTCATAATTCTCACCAGTTTTCTCCACTACACTTTACTCCTAAATTCAATTGTTTTCGAAATATTAACGTTTGAAAAGTGACATTCCGGTTTAAAATAAAGTATGTTTTTTGGTCACTTCCGGTAGAACATGTTGCTAAATAAACGTTGTAATTAATTTGTAGTTCATTCTCTCAATGAATTCGACTAATAAGAGGCGTAAAGAGAGTTTATTAAGGATAAACAGTACCGCTTACCGGAAAATCTCGAACCCTACGAATGTGTTCTGTAAATTCAAAATCAAAACAAATTTGTTAGCTAAAAAATAATAATTTATTTTTGAATAACACTTTTATTCAACCCCAACAATCATTTCATCAGGTTCAATGCGCCCCTAAACTTGACGATAAAGTGGCCCTATTTTGAATAGCTTCTCTCACGTTGATGAAAGTCTGTTCATCTATTTCTTCACATGTTTCTATTATTCTGCACATGTATCTATTTTTGACTTCAGATACCCCCAAAGGGAAAAATTTTAAAGGTCTAAGATCCGGAGATCTTGGTGGCCATTCTGTACCTATCCATCGCCCAGGCAAGTCTTGTATCGAGGAACTCTCTAGTCATGCGATCGAAATGGGAAGGTGTCCCCATCCTGCTGAAATATGATTTCACAATTTTCAAACTCTTCCTGATTTTTAATACAATTTGTCTTATTCGAGGTTCAATTTCAGTTTCTAAAAGATTTCTGTAAAGAACTCCTGTAAGATCGGTCCAACAACGCGATTGACCAAAATCTCCGCCCAAACATTCACCTTTTTAGGAAACTGGGTATGACCCCCTCTAAAAATATGCGGATTAGTATCGCTCCAGTAACGTACATTCTGTATGTTGACTTTTCCATTGAGAAAAAATGTGCATTCGACTGCGAAACATACACGTTTTAGGAAGGTCCGCACTCCTTCAATTGTCTTGTTAACCACTCACAAAATTCAATCCTCCAGTCTGGATCATCCTTCGTGAGAGCATGCAGGATTTTCATTTGATAGGGATGAAACTTTTATTTTTTTAGGACTCTTTGGACACTTTTTGAACTCCTACAGGATTCAGCAACTGCAGACGTCGACTGAGTCGGATTGATTACCATTTCAGCAACCATTTCTAACTTTTTTTCTTCTGAAAGAGGCGGTCTTCCTGATCTTGGAGCATCTTTCAGCGTACCAGTTGCTTGGAGCTTATTCAAAAGTTTGTGCAAATATGACCTCGAAATAGGATTTTCGGGAATCTATCATTAAACATGCGGACTGCTAGATGATAATTTCTTCCAGCTTCTCCAAATATCAAAACTGCTTCAAATTTATCGTCTAAATTACGAGCCATGATCACACTTTTCATAAAAGGATTTAGGCGCTCAACGGACTATTTGACAGTTAGCAGTTCAATTTGACAGTAAACAAGATGTTACCGAGTCAACGATTTTTTCCAATGCAAACTTGATTGAAAGCAACATAAGTGTTTTTGGTTGGGTTTGAAATTACCAAAATGTCACTTTTCACACGTTGATATTTGGAAAACAATTGAATTTAGGAGTGAAGTGTATTACAGAAAACTGCTGAGAATTATGAGCGGTATTCAAAAATGGAATAATATACAGGGTGTTCTATTTGAAAAAATGATTGAAGATGGCGCTCAGCCACCATATTAAAACTTTTGGCTGTGAGTTTTTTATGAAAAAGTAGGGTTTTATCTCCCATCGAGCCCACCAAATTTTGTTGCGATATACCAGGTGGTTAAAAAATTAGTAGGGGGGGAACGGACTTTAGACTGTATATCCTTTTTAACTCCGCCACAGAAAAAGGTATTTCATTCCTGATAATACTATTCGTTATATTATATCAAATTGACGTGCCACATATTTAATGTAAACCATTAATCAAACTTCGGCATACAAAAAACAAGAAAAGATATGAGTATTTTTTTTTTCAGTGATCATAACAAGAGTGGCTTCTACACCAGCGCTCACATTTTCGCTAGCCACGTCGTTGAGTGGCTTCTTCTCCGTACCATCTAAAAATTTTCCTCAACCCAACTGTGGACCACATGTTTTTCAAAGTCGACTAGAATCCCCGAAGTTGATTCTGAACTGGACGCTACAAGAATATAAGGATACCACAAAACCTAATGTTACTTTCCAGTAAGTATTCAGAGAACTATGTTTATTCAATCCGAAAGTATTTCAATACCAGTATCGTATTTCGGCATGGTCATACATACAGGGTGCATGCTACATAACTTTTTTTCCTATCCAAGCTATCGACTTGTTTTTTTTCAGTGAGGCACATTCTGAAAATATTTTTATCTATATACAGGATGTCCCAAAATAAGATACACAACTGAATTCTGTTTTTTTTTATGGCAACCCCCAATTTTTGTTACATTTTGGATTCGCCAGTAGACTTATCTGCAATGGTTTTTGATTGTCAATTTATGGGTCGAAAATAAAGTCGTGCATAGACCCACAGAAAAATGCGTATCTTCAGAACCATTCAAGATAACCCGACTTTATCTACGAGGTTGGATATTTCGAGGTTCGTTTGTTTTCTCATTGGATGATTGACTTTATTGCAGGAGCACAGTTTGAATGCGCATTCGCCTATGGCCTGCAACGAATGTCAATAAGGATTCTCAGTCTATCTTTTTACATTTCTCAAACAATTAGCTGAAAAATTCCACATATCTGAATCTATATCTCACATTCCGCAATTGCCAGTGTTTTCTACAACTCCTAGTAGCGTGACAGATATGGTTGAATTTGACGAAAATAATCTTTTTTTTTATATTTCAAACACTGTACTCAGTGATAACATAGAATCATGAATGTGCAACAATTAGTTCACACCACGTATGTTTGAAAAATAATGGCGACAATGAAGATCCTTGTGGTGGTCCTCTAGACCTTCATTGAACGAGGACCTGTTATTTGTTGTATTACTTGCTACTCCAGGTATCCCCAATTATATTGCTTCAACAAGCTTTTATTTAACTTCACATTTTTTGTTTGTATGTTTAGTTCAAATTTTGCAAGTGAATTTCGACCCATTTCTAGCTGTCGATTAACGTGCAATTTGGCAGGTCCCCATAATTCCGGTGACAATGCATTATGGAATTTTTGCTAGAGATAAAACAAAATAGCGGCTCCAATATGGCGGACGAGTTTGGTGATCATGGTTCGATTCTATTCAAAGTTGGTATATGGGGGTTTTTGGGGTCGGAAATGAATGATTTCTCTGTCAAAACCCACAAATTCAAGATGGCGACGGGTTCTGTGATTATACAGGGTGATTCAAAAGTACTTTGACAAACTTCAGGAAGTGATTCCTCACAATATTCTAATATGAATTATCCAAATAAATATATGTCTGGAAATACTTCGTTTCCAAGATACAGGGTGTTAGAAATTTATTTTTATCTTCGTTTTTTTTAATAATTTTCGAAATACTGACCTTGATTAAACGAAAATTGGTATTGAGAGATATTTTGAGGTGTCGAATTCGAACCTGATGTTATTATTGCTCTTACTCGTAGGGGGCGCCACCTACACGTCTTTGTCTTTTTTGAAGATTCAACACTTTTTTGAGCGTACTTCTAGCACATTTTTCAGTAAAAAAATCAATTCCTCTATCATATCTAAGTAAAAAACTACCCTGTTACAAGTCGCTCTGAGCAACCGTTCTTTAGATATTTTGACTTGAAAATTTCAAGTCGATTATTTGATAATCGATGCGTGTTGAAGTTATTACCCATTATTATGCATTTTTCACAAGAATGCTTAGGAAATGAATTTGACGTTTGAGTAAGTAGTTTTGGTATTTACATATTATGTGACAGTTGAACGTTTTGTTGTTTTGTTGAAGTTTCTGTAAGTTTTAAAACACTAATTTTGAAAAAAATTATTATTCAAACAATAATGCTCATGTAGCCGATATGCATTTCGTTTATGGCCTTGCGGATGGCAGTGCGCGCGAAGCAAGACGTATTTACCAGGAGCAATTTCCTAATCGAGAACTGCCTTCAGCTCCAACATTTACTAGTCTCCACCGTCGTTTGACAGAAACAGGTAGCATTAAGAGGGCAGCTGATATTATTGGAAGACCACTAGCAGTACGAACCCCAGAATTGAAGAAGCTGTTTTGAACGCTCTCGAGGAGAATCTAGAAACAAGTACAGAATAATTGCTGAAGCTCTCAATTCTACTCAGTCCACAGTTTGGAGAATTATCCACGATCAACAATTTCATCCATACCATATTCAAAGGGTACAAGCTCTTTTGCCACGAGACATTCGCAAACGCATTACTATTTGTCAGTGGTTTTTGAAAGAAATTGGCTGCAAACCCTCAATTTTTGAGATATGTACTCTCCACGGACGAGGCAAACTTCTCTCGAAATGCTATCACAAACTTTCATAACAACCATGTTTGGGCTCTGGAAAATCCGCACGCAGTTAGTGAAAGACATTATCAGTGTCAATTTTCTGTAAATGTATGGGCGGCAATAATTGATAATTACTTGATAGGTCCTTTCTTTCTTCCGTTCCTACTGAATGGCGCACCTTACAGATACTTTTCAGAAAATGAATTGCCGGGACTACTTCAGAATGTACCATTAGTAATTCGTATCCGCATGTGGTTCATGCAAGATGATGCTCCGGCCCATTTTAGCGTTGTAGCCAGGGAATTCCTTAACACTGTCTATCCAAATCGATGGATCGGTAGGGGTGTAGAAGAACCTAACCAGGCGTGGGCACCAAGGTCTCCAGATCTAAGCCCGCTGGATTTTTATTTTTGGGGACGTTCGAAGTCACTAGTTTATAAAACTCCAGTAGCGAACGAGGAAGATCTGTGAAACCGAATAGTAGACGCCTATGAAACAATAAGAAACACACCAATAATTTTCGAGCGGGTACCAGATTCAATGACTAGAAAACTGAATGCCTGTATCTTCGCTGAAGGTGGACACTTTGAACAATTTATTTGAATATAATTTAGTTTCCTTTATTTGATTTCCTTCTACATATTCAAAATTTCTTAAAAGAAAATGTTGATATTTCTTGCAAATTTTATTAAAACAAATACAGATTTTGCACCCTTGATACAAAAATAACTATCTCAAACGAGTGAAAATAAATAGAATAGGTGGCGACCCCTACAAAAAATCTAAACTAATTACTTCAACGTCAAATTCATTTCCTAAGCATTCTTGTGAAAAATGCAAAATAATGGTAATAACTTCAACACGCATCGATTATCAAATAATCGACTCGAAATTTTCAAGTCCAAATATCTAGAAAACGGTTGCTTATAGCGACTTGTAACTGGGGTAGCTTTTTTACGTAGATATGATAAGGGAATTGATTTTTCCACTGAAAAATGTGCTAGCAGTACGCTCAAAAAAGTTATGAATCTTCAAAAAAGAGAAAGACGTGTAGGTGGCGCACCTACGAGTAAGAGCAATAATAACGTCAGATTCGAATTTGACACCTCAAAAAACCTCTCAATACCAATTTTTGTGTAATTAAGGTTAGTATTTCGGAAGTAATTTAAAAAAAAAACAAAATAAAAATAAAACTTCAACACTTTGTATCTTGGAAACGAAGCGTTTCCAGAGATATGTTTATTTAAACAATTTATATTGGAATATTGTGAGGAGTCACCTCCTGAAGTTTGTTAAAGTACTTCTGACTCATCCTGTATATCCTGATACCATTCAAAATTTATGTGTGGGGGTTTTTGGGGTCGAACATCATGATGTTTCTGTCAAATTTCCTGAATTCAAGATGGTGGCTCCAAAATGGCGACGTGTTTTGTTATTATGGCCCGATTTAATTCAAAGCTGGTATCTGAGTTTTTTGGGGTCGGACATACATTTTTTTTGTCAGAATTCGATAAGATGACGGATTTCATGAATGACTGAAAAGAATTAAATAAAAATGATAAAAAACATTGAGACAAGCTTTTATACAAATACATTAAAGAGGAAAAAGTAATACACCTTTAATTGTTTCACCTAGTTTATTCTGTGAGTAGCACACAAAATCCTTTCTGAGCAAAAATACCTTGTAAGCGACAAAATAAAAACGGAAATGTATACTATAACTTGTGACGCGGAATATTTTGTTTACTCCCTCGTGATTTCGTTTTTGAAATAAGTAAGTAAGTAAGTAAGTAATTTATTTATTCAGATAAACAAAAAAGTTTACAGGTCGTCTTCAGCAACGAGGTACAAATTAGGTGTATTTCTGTTGAGTCTCAATGCGATTGACGCTACCTAAGTAAGCTTGTATTGTAGCGAGCAACCAAATAGACTCAACAGAACAGATAACATATAATTATATTTAACTTAGATCCTTGAAAAAGGGAGAGAAGAGTATAAAGATGAAATAGAGAGGAAGATAGAAAGAGAAAGATAGATAGAAAGAAATGTAGATACGGACAACGCATGTAGCAGTGGTTTATAATAAGTTCCAGCCCATACCTTATATGGATTATCTATCGAGTATATTTTCAAACATTTTATAATTATTTTTTATGAATGTTTTCAATTCTCTTTTCAGTTTAAATTTACTGTGGATTTGTTTTAATTGTAAAGGTAATGCATTATATAGTTTGGGTCCTAAATATGATACAAATTTATGGTTTTGGGTGAGTCTACATCTTGGCACATGTATAGTCAGATCTTTACATATCCGAGTATTATAGGGATGCTGAATAGTTGTACTTGGAGAGCTGACAGTCCATAATATAGAGTTGAATACGTACAGTTTTCTTACACTTAACAACCCACTTTCATTGTAGAGCAATTCTGTAGAATGTCGCCTGTTTTTCCCCAACATAATTTTCAACAGAGTATTTTGGATTACTTCTAGGTTCTTTATAGAGGACTTGAATGTTCCACCCCACACTATAATACAATAACGCATTATGGACTCAGCCAAAGCATCATAAACTTTCAGCATTAATCCCCTACTCACTATATTTCTGAGCTGGTAGAATTTGTAGATGAGTTTACGTAATCTGACAACAGTACAATCAATATGATATTTCCATCGAAGGCATTGATCCACAAGTACACCCAAGTATTTCATTGTGTTTGTTTTGTTTATGAAAGAGCAGCCACAATGCATATTGGTTTCACATGATGGTTTGTGAATTTTTATAACATTAGCTATCGGTTGGTCTCTGCTTGTTGGCGAGAATGCGATATATTTCGTTTTTTCAACGTTGACACTCAGTAAGTTATCACTAAGCCAGTCAAAAATCGTCCTGATACCTGTTTCAGACAGAGTTTGTACTTCGTCCCAAGTATTTCCACTAAATATAATTGCTGTGTCGTCAGCGAATGATGTTATTTTACCCTTAAAATCTGCAATATTAAAAATATCATTGATATACAACAAAAACAGTATTGGCCCCAATACCGTTCCCTGCGGCACACCCCTGGTTACTGGTAAGGGATCACTTACCGAGTCGTTGATTTTCACGACTTGCAATCTATTACTCAAATAATCTTCAAAAATATCTAATGCGATGCCTCTTATACCATTGTCAGACAGACGCTGGAGAAGAATGTCATGATCTACCGTATCGAATGCTTTGGCCAAGTCCAAAAATACAGTAATGCACTTTTCTTGGTTTTGCAAGCAATTGTCAATTTGGTTGATTATCTGATATACCGCTTTTTCAGTTGATTTGTTTTCTCTAAAACCAAACTGGGATTCAGAAAGAATATTATTTTCATTGCAGAAGTGTACTACCCTATTTTTAATGCATTTTTCAAAGATTTTTGTGAAGTTGTTAATAAGTGTTATTGGTCTGTAATTTGTTACATTCTTTTTATCGCCCGTTTTGAAAATAGGTATCGTAATGGAATCCTTGAATGAAGTGGGAATTTTACCAGTGGAAAATATTAGATTTAAGATGTGGCAGAGCGGTTTTACCAAGAAAGAGTGAAACTTTTTGATTAAAAAAACTGAAATTCCATCCGGACCGGAAGAAGTGTTATTTTTTAGATTTGATATAATATTGCTTATTTCATTATTCGTGACTGGGTGAAGAAATAACGAGTTTTTGATATTTCTGCGATTTTCTGTAACAGGAGTTGTTGGTTTTTCTATCTTATTTGCCATTTCTTCCCCAATGCCAATGAAGAATTGGTTAAAGTAGTTTGACTTGTCTATATCATCTGGGAGTTTTTTTCCATAATGTCCCATGATTTCGTATTTGGTATCATTTTTTTTTCTACTGTTATTTGTTATTTCATTAATGTTTTGCCAAATCTTGATAGACTTTTCCGCTAATCGTTTGAAAAAATTTACATTTACACAATTGCAGATAATGAAGATTGCTATTGATTCTGATTTATCATAACCTAGTTGTACCTCAAACAAAACATCGATACTGTATTTGTATGGAAAATTCCATGCAAATCCTTACGAAAGCAAGTCACGTATTCATAAAACTTTTACTGAAGCTGTTCCATCCCGGAGAAAGTATTATTAAGACATCCACCCCGCCTCACCCACATTGAGTATGAAAATTTAATGAGATCCGAACGTGCTTGCCTGAACTGGCAAATTGAAAACATTGTTAGGGTTACATTTGTTCCCTCCGTTGACGTATTGTAAAGAACGTGACTCTATTAGTATATCTATACAGATAGCGAAGAAACCATTCACTTTTTATAAGCTTTTATTTGGTTTCACCTGTCTGTAATCAAATCTTGCAAGCTGAATTTGGCCCACTTCTAGTTGCCCGATTGACGTGAAATTTGGCAGGTGTTCATAGGTGCCGTGACAATGCATTATGGATTTTCGTTAGTGAAGAAAACAAAATGGCGGCTCTAAGATGTCGGACGAGATTTGTGTTTGTGGTCCGATTCGACTTAAAGTTGGTATGTGGGGGGTTTTCAGGATCGAAGATTATGAATTTTTTTAAAATTCATAATATCGAAATGACAGCTCCAAGATGGCCGACAACACCTGTGATTATGGTCGGATTCTATTCAAAATTGACATGTGGGGTTTTCGGGGTCGGAGATTATGAATTTCTATTCAAAATTTACAAATTCAAGATAGCCGGAGAGTTTTGTAATTATGGTTTGATTCGATTCGAAATTGGTGTGTGGGGGTTGTCGAGGTTGTGAAAATTCATAAAATCAAAATGGCGGCTCCAATATGGTGGACGATCTCTGTGATTAATTCAAAATGGGGTTTGGGGGGAAAAATTCAAAATTCATAAATTCAAGATGACGGCTCACAAGTTTTGTGATAATGGACCGTTTCTATTCAAAATTGGTATGTCGGGTGTTTAAAAATGGTTAGAAATGTTGAAAATTAGCTTGCCAAATTGTCTGAGGCCAGCCCTGTTCAATTTCCTCAGTTTTGTGTCTCGTTGAAAATAAAATCAAGTAGTCATGTAATAATAATTGAAATGTCATTTTAGAAAGTTTGTCGCGAATTAATATTGTTTTTTCATAACAAGTTCACCGTGCAAGTACGCTAATAAGAGAAGATGAAGCTATTTCCGCAATCCGACTGAGTTTAGTGAGTAAACTTTCCAATTTCCATACAGAAAATACTTTGAGAAGCTGATTTTCCGAATAGAATACAACCGTTGTCACGTTGACAGTTCAAAATGTACATTTTCCTTCAACGAGCTTATTATGAGAAGTTCCATATAAGGTATCGACAATACCTTATCTTTCAACAAACCTGCTTAATATTTCTGCCTTGTTTGATAGACAGGTGGTCCTTCATTATTGTTACCCAAAGTTCATTAAAGTTTTTAAGAAGAAAAATACCAAGTGGCTGTGGACTCATTCATTTCTGGTACTTGATTGATATCATCGCAAGATTTACTGACCATTATATCGAAGAACAAAATTAACTACAACAAGAAAGGAAAATTAGGATATTTCCCTAAGCATTCCATTTCATCGGGGTTTATGGGGGGTCAGAGATCATGAATTTAGTCGAGCATTATTGATTTTTTGTCGGAATTCATAAATTGAAGATGGCAACTCCAAGATGGCGGATGAGTTAATCTTCAGATGGTCTCCTCATTGAAGAACTAGATAGCTCAGAACTTACAGAAAAAAGGCTTCATAATGACGATGCATCGACAAAAATTCATAGATAAAGGCGTACTCACTAAAAAGCACAAAATTAAATAATTAATAAAACAACATTTTTGAAGACAAGCTTTTATTTAAATGCACTAAAAAGTTGAAAAAATTGCCATGGATGTGCGACATAGGTTATTCCGTGAGTTTCAGATTCAAAAGCTTGTCGCTGTCAGAAGCGCAGTGAAATGGTCACGATCAATCAAGTATTTTAATACCCTTAACTGAAGAATGCGGCCATAAAAAAGAAACAGCTGTTTTATTTCGTCCGCAATTAAATTAGGAGGCGGTATGAGTTCGACAAAGACTGTAAAAATCTCGTAAAATCATCGATATGATAGCATCACTCATTTAAAAGATCTCATGAATATGTTATGACGTAAAACTAACTAACTAAATTACGACAGGACATTTCCATTTTATTTCCAATAATCCCAAAGCCGCGATAGATAATCAGCCATTCTCCGACAGCCGGGAGGAAACATGAAATCGAAAAGAATGTGATTGAAATGTACCGCCGTGGCATTAATGTCCAAAATTATAATTCATCACAGTCAGGCCACACCGCGCGTATTCAAAAACTGAGAAGGGGTCATAGTGGGGGAGTTTTCTATATAAGACTGAAGTCAAAAGTAAACGGGGAGATTATTAGATCAGAATTCATTCAGTGTTCAGTAAGTACAGAGAGACGTTCTGTTTTAGGCTTCATATTATGAAGCGAATTAAAGTAGTTTCAAATTTTATCTAGTGAAGATGCATTTCCATGTTCTGATGCGAAGTGAACGTAGACTTCGTATTTTATTCATAAAGTAGCCAATTCATCAAAAGTGTGCAGAAAAATAGTGGAAGTATAACTCTTAGAAATCATCTCAGTAATAACTCAACTAATGGAATAAATATTAGTCAAAGAAGCTGAATAATCATATTATCAGTGAACGCATAATAAAAAATCGGTAATTCAAAAGAATAATTAAGTGACATTTAAAACGTGGTGTGTTCTCCAGTTGAGGGTGAGAAAATAACAAACCTCATATTTGAAATCCTGACGGGTTTCGAAATGTTTGACGAAACTGAAATCGCTTAACTGAGACTTCATTTGGCCAGTGTGGAGGTTCATAAGGGATGTCTTCGAGTTGAATACTTGCTCCTACTCTGAACGACGAGTACCTACCTGCATTATTCGATTTTGTCACCTCGAAATAATATCCTGGAGACTTCTTGACAAGGTAAGATCTCACTTTGGGACATTATGTATATAAATAGAAATATTTTCAGAATATGCCTCATAGTCGGATTTTTCGTTTGATAAAAATCTAGTCGATAATAAACGATTCCATTCCTGTTAAAAAATTTCGGTTTATCCGAGTACATAAGCGCGGTGATACAAAAAATTGCCCTGAGCACTTGCCGATTTGCCCCACTATGCCGGGGGTTTTTCGGCAACATGTTGTTATTTTTGGGTACATCCAGTCCTCACCTCAAATTTTTGTTGGGGGTTTTTTTGTCCGAAACGAAAGAGTAGTAAACTGCGTTCTCCTGATCGTACTCATTGAAATGCACAATCTAGTAATTCCTTCATGTGTTCGGGAAAAAAAGGTAGATGTTAAAAAGAAACTCGTCTGGTTATTTATTAGTAGATTCATAAGATTGAACAAAAAAACATTGCATAGTGCATTTTATGTTGCTGAAACAAAATTTTATAGATTATCGTCTTGTTTTTTTTTAGTTATCAGTTGCTCATTTGGTTTATTCACATTTATGTTTTTGTTGGGATAAATTGATCCAAACTCAACACTAATTTATTCCTCCAAAATCCATATTCTAGCCGGGATCTCTACCGATTGGAGTTCTGGCTGACTTCCTGTCATTGATTGAACTGGAAAACTCAAACGTAAGGTTATTTACGGTGTTTTCATTCAATTTAGTTGATACAATCTGGAAGCACTATTGAGACCGAAGTTCAACAAAAGACGTAATGCAATGTAAACTCCGAAGGTTGGTGGATAAATGGAAGGCCGGCTTTTAATGGTTTCACGCCAGATATCGGAGTCATACTTTTACGATATGCGATAGGTTGGTTGATGGAAGAATAATGGGATTTGAGGTGGGACAGAACGAAGCGGTGTGGATATTGGGGATGGGTTTATTACGTTAGGTGAGATGATATCGTACGCTAAGAGCATTCCATTAAAACGACGCTGACGTTGACAGTGCAAATATTTGTTGGAGTAGAATGAACTCCGAGGGCCTTTGAAAACGATTTTTCATGAAAACAGGATTCTCGAAGGTGTGCAGCTCCTTCAATATTAGACACAGTTGGCGAAAATAAATGAAATACTTGCCGCTGCACTGGATGTCGCACGTAGAATATGGAACGTTGCTTCGAATAGAATAGGCGTCGATTAAAAAAGTATTTGGGTACGCCGCGCCGGCCACTTTTCCCAGACCACTTACACCCTGATTTATGTTCCAGATTGAACTATGCACCCGATGGGGATCCCTTCGTCTACAGGTTGATTTATACAATTCCAATATCGCAAGGTGAGTGCCATTCTGCACAAAAGAATTCCATTTATATTGAAAAAAGAGAGGTTGCCTTCAGTAAATCACAGGTAATATCAAATTCCTATAGGAAACTAGATTCTTTATCATTTACCACATTTCGCAAGGTGGCTAGAAATTATATTCAGTGCATACACTTTGAGAGACATTGTGATTTCATTATTCAGTGGGGATATTTCCAACCCCCTGCTGACTTATTGATAATAAAGAGGGCCAAACCTTTTTTTACGGGTGAAAAATTCTGTATAGGACTACACCAGGTATTGGTTCTGCCCTTGTCTGGTAGTGTGAGACTCACAAAAAACCACCTCTATGCCCTATGCCAACTATCTTGGGGATACCACTTCAGATTTGAGAAGCTACTTTTCTGCACTGTGACTTACGCTGCTTCAGCCAGTTTTTGATGTTCTCCTCCCCCTGGTGGGGGGGGGGGGGTTGACCAAACATGGATGACCTCAATTAGAACACCCTGTATATTATTGTCAACAAATTGATGTAGATTGTAAAATAATATTAAATACAGGGTATTCTATTTGAAATATCAGAGTTTCTAATACTTTCTAATAGAAGTGGCAACACCGCAATGTCGAAGTTTGGTAGAGAATATCCAAATATGCTCCCCATCAATTTTCAGAGTGTATATATATATATATATATATATATATATATATACAGGGTGGCCCACCACATTCGCCTCGGTATTTCTACGAGAAATGAAGAGAGTTAGGGAAAAACATCCAACACAGTCATATGTGGGTCCATGAGGAGCATATTCCAAAATTATTTTGAAATATATAGGGTGATCCCCAAAAAAATTACATACCAAAGTTATATTTTTTCTTATGGAACACCCTATTTTATTTTTATTTTTAGATACTATAGACAAAATGAAGGTGAGTTACCATTATATTTCCCATACTTAAAACTGACCGTTTCTGAGAAATTTTGAGAAATTTAAAAATACAGACCATAATTTGAAAATTGTTTTCACCCTGTGACGAAAAAAATTGCCTCAAAATTTGGACAAACATTTAATTAAATAACTTCTAAAAGTTGAATGTAACACCCCGTATTTAGTGGCGTAATTTGACGCAAAATTAGATTCCCTTCAAAACTATATCAGGGTTCCCTATACCTATCTCTTCTGCTTTTTACACAAAAGGCGTTTTTATATTTTACTTATGAGTAATTTTTTTATCTTGAAAATGAAACACACTGTATTGTAATGAAAAGCTCAAAAAGCGTTTTAAAAACCTTTTTATTAAGGAATACGTAGATTCGCTAGAAGCAGAAGAAGAAATTTTTTAAAATACGGTGTATCTAAAGTGAAATGCAGGCAAATGTAAAAACTCAAATTTATTGCCATTTCTGAAATATTAAAGCATTCTTCAAAATAAGAAGATGCACGTGTCTTAATTATTGAGGCGAAATATGTTAAATTCGTTTGTTTCTTAGCAAATTAGACTTCATATTGAAATAAATACCAAAATTACACTATGGGGTCAATAAAAAGATACATTTACGATTTCCTATAAAACCTATTATACTATTTTTTTAATAATAGTAGGCTCTGGCCTAGATGACGTTAATTATTATTATGAAACAGAAAGTATTTGACAGTGACACAACTTGTTAATCAAACCATTATCATTGTTTTAACTAGTTTAAAATTATTGTCTTTTTGAGCATTTATTAAAATAATAAACTATTTAAGATTCTTAATTTTTCGATAAAATGACTTCAAAAATGCTTTTCATTACAATACAGTGTGTTTCATTTTTAAAATGAAAAAATTACTCATAAGTAAAATATAAAAACGCCTTTTGTGTAAAAAGCAGAAGAGATAGGTATAGTTTTTAAGGGAATCTAAATCTGCGTCAAATTACGCCACTAAATACGGGGTGTTCCATTCAACTTTAAGAAGTTATTTAATTAAATGTGTGTCCAAATTTTGAGGCAATTTTATTCGCCACTCTGTATAATATTGCATTGAAAATTTCATGTAGTAGTTAACTTTAACCTTTGAGCTAAGCAGTACGTTTGATCACGAGCAGCTCGTTACACGTTACAGGGTGAAAACAATTTTCAAATTATGGTCTGTATTTTTAAATTTCTCAGAATTTCTCAGAAACGGTCAGTTTTAAGTATGGGAAATATAATAGTAACTCACCTTTATTTTGTCTATAGTATTTAAAAACATATAAAAATATAGGGTGTTCCATAAGAAAAAATATAACTTTGGTATGTAAATTTTTTGGGGATCACCCTATATATTTCGAAATAATTTTGTAATATGCTCCTCATGGACCCTCATATGACTGTGCTAAAGGTTTTTCCCTAACTCTCTTCATTTCTCGTAGAAATACCGAGGCGAATGTGGTGGGCCACCCTGTATATATATATATTTATATATATATATATATATACAGTGTCCGTCATAAAGTTGGCTACATATGGGAAAAAAGCTTGTTATTGAAATTTCTGAAAAACTCCAATGGCGGTTCGTTCCTGCATGTTCAGCAACTGCAAAAAAAATCCGTTGCGACTTATATCACGTGACTTCAGATTTGGCGGAAATTTAAAAAAAAGTTGTCTGTAGTGTCGGAAAATGGGTCAAATTGACAAGATTACGAAAAATTTTATTGAGAAAATGAAGTCCAACGAGAACCTCATGTACCAATTTTGAACCAGATTGAAAAAAAACAAAAATACTATTTTATTCCTCTACCCTTACTAAGAAACATTATACATTCTTGTTTTATCTGGAAACAGCTTTAATAACCTAAATTACATAAGTTTGGGTCAAAACCAATCAAATTTTTATGGAATAGACATTTTGCGGGAGATTAATTTATGAAAACACGTTTTAGTCTTGTAACTAGGTGTAGTCATGCTTAGTATATTGGTGCACATGAGCTTATTCAATATTCTCAACCCGTAAATGAAATTTAAACCAACTAATATTTGTAATTAAAACTTAATAATACATTATTTATCCTAATTGAATTTAGTATTGTTTAGGTAGATGTGGTAAAATAAATAAACAAACAATGTAAAAAATTTCAATAGTCTACGTGACCACCTCAATGTATTAATAATGTATTATTAAGTTTTAATTACTTATATTAGTTGGTTTAAATTTTATTTACGGGTTGAGAATATTGAATGAGCTCATGTGCATCAATATACAATCGTGTTTTCATAATTAATCTGCCGCAAAATGTCTATTCCACAAATATTAGTTAGTTAGTTAGTTTTGACCCAAACTCATGTGACTTAGGTTATTTAAGTAAGGGTAGAGGAATAAAATGTTATTTTTGTTCAAAATGGTTTGATTGGATTTGATTGGATTGGATTTCACACACATTTTCTCAATAAAATTTTTCGATATCTTGTCAATTTGACTCAGTTTTCGGCACCACAGACAACTTTTTTAAAATTACCGCCAAATCTGAGGTCACGTGATATAAGTCGCAACGGATTTTTTAGTTGTCAGACATGCAGAAACGAACCGTCATTAGAGTTTTTCAGAAATTTCAATAATAATTTTTTTTCCTATATGTAGCCAACTTTATGACGGACACGGCTACCAACATAAAGTTGGTAGCCAACTTTATGTCCGTGTCCGTCATAAAGTTGGCTACATATAGGAAAATCAACTACATTTTCGAGGGGACATCGTTCGCGATGAAATTCACCCAGAATACATTCCATCCCTCGGAGCTGTGACCCCCACCCCTAAATTTTTAAATGGCACCATATGGCAAGTGATACCTCATTTGGAAGGTATTTTCCTTCTTAATATTAAACAACAAAAATTAATTATTTCTATCGATTTGTTTTCGAGATATAGGAACTTGAAGTTGGGAAATCACTTTTTATTCACTCAATCAATAAAAATAACATCTAACAATGCAACTGTTTAAAGATAATTATCATTGTCGAGGAATTAAATGATCCAACTGTTTACCAACAAATAACATGCAATTCCGTTTAAAATTTTCATTTCATCCTCATTTACTATATTGAAAAAAATTTAAGGTTCTTAAGAATCGATAAAAAGACGTTTTCTCGAATTCGACACAAATGCGAGTACAACAAAAACATGTATGAGATAATTTTTTTCGCCAAATCGCAATTGTGGACGTCTATCAGTGTCAAACTGATCTTTGATTGAAGGACATTAGAGTGAATTACTTGATTAAAGCTGCTGAATATATTTCCGCAATAATGGTGTATACGATCGTGGAAAGAGTTGAAATAATAAATATTTTTTTACGAATGATGAGTGCGGTAACCGTACAGCTAATTTGTTCAATGAAACGCATCCAGATAAACTTGTTGCTAGAAAATACGTTCTAGAATTAGTGCAAAAATTTCGTCAAACTGGATCAGTAGCCAACAAGAAACGAGACCCAGAACGTGAATTTCCGTTGAGAAATGAAGCTGTTGAAGTTGCACTTTTAGGACAAGTTCATGCAGACCCAACATTGAGCAAAAGGAACTTGGCTAGTGTTACCAATATCAGTAGAACCAGTATTCGCCGGATCCTGAAACATCATAAATTCCACCCCTACAAAATACATTTGGTACACCAATTGAATGAAGATGATTTTGATAGACGAGAATAGATGCTGATGAGAATTTCCTCTTCAACATCTGCTCTTCTGATGAGTCTACATTCCTTTTGAATTCGACTGTGAATCGTCATAATTGTCGTTATTGATAAGATGCCAATCCACATGTTTTCCACGAAGTCCATACTCAAACTCCCCAAAAACTCAATGTCTGGGCCGGTATTTTTGGGGATCGTTTGATTGGACCAGTATTTCTCGACGGTAACCTGACAGGCGAAACTTATTTGGGATTTTTGAATGAATTTATTTATCCACAATTAGTAGACATCATTGAAAATGACGATCGTTACCATGAAGACCACTTGATATTTCAACAAGACGGAGCACCTCCACATGATGCACAGCTTGTTAGGGCGTTTTTGGATAGAATGTTTCCTGGAAGTTGGATTGGAAGAAGAGGCTCTATAGAGTGGCCAGCCAGATCTCCAGATATAACCCCACTCGACTTTTTCCTGTGGGGTCACTTGAAAACCAAAATCTTTGCAACCGAACCAGAATCTCTGGAAGATTTACGAAAGAGAATTATTGAAGAATGCCGTCGAATATCGCCGGAAATGCTACGAAATGTGAGGTCCCGTTTTGAACATAATTTGTATTATTGTATAGAAATGGGTGGTAGAGTTTGAACATTTAGTTCATTGACAATAATAATTATTGCTTTATCAGATATTGTTTTTATTGATTGAGTGAATAAAAATTGATTTCTCAACTTCAAGTTCCTATATCTCGAAAACGAATCGATAGAATCAATTTATTTTTGTTGTCTGATATAAGGAAGGAAAATACCTTTCAAATGAGGTACCACTTGCCATATGTTGCCATTTAAAAATTTAGGGGTGGAGGTCACAGCTCCGAGGGATGGAATGTATTTAAAGTGAATTTCATCGCGAACGGTGTCCCCCTCGAAAATGTAGTTGATGTGTCCTAGCATTTTTATATAATTCGGTTCTGCCGATGTACATAGCCGCTGTTTCGTTTTCAATGGCCCACTCTGTATATATATATATATATATCCTTCCTTTGTGACGATAAGTATGATATATATCCAGAGATTTGCCCCTCTTTATATTCCGTTTACATTCACTTGTTTGAAATTTTCATATATACTATTTTTGTGATTTTTTCGTCTGATTATGTAACATTGTTTTTTTTTACTGTTTTATATATACAAACTGTTCTCACTCCATAACCCGCTACAGACTGTAATTTTCCATATAACCTAATTGATAATTATGTATCTATATGATCCACGGTAACGTTTTCCACTAATTTAAGACACCTAGAGATCTCGAAATCCAGAAATATAAACCATTCCTTTCCTCCATTCCAGATTGTAGTCTGGAGCTGGACCAAGAAAAGGCATTTCTGACCAATACCGATCTGCCATACTCCGTCAACTGTCAGGTGTGGTTTCCTTCCCAAAAAAGTGGACACGGTCTGGTGATAGAGCTGACGCGATTGAACGTGCCTTGTTCCAGGGGTTTTGTCCATTTCTCCGGGTTGAATGTGACACAGCATCCGTTTATTGAGAAGAATTATGGTACGTATATTTTATTTTATTCTTCATATAAAGAGAGGTTGAGGTTTGGTTGTGAGCGAAGGCGGTGGAGATAAATAATGGGGAAAGTTCGTATCGAATACGTCGGGAAGTTTCTTTGGAAGGATATATCATTTCCACGCCTTCTTACAGAAAGACACGAATGACATCAGAATGAATGAGTATATGAGTGATGTATTCATTTCCCAGAATGAAACATTGTTTATACGCCTTTTAGTCTGATCTCGATCATTTATTAGGACATAAAAAACTGCAATTGTTATTAACAAAATAATTGGAAAAAACAAATATTCAGTTTTTCGTTAATAACTCAAAAACTATTGAAACTCAAGATTTTCTGAAATGAGATCCTCAAAGAGGGGGAAATTTCCAATAAAAAAGTTCGGAATTCCGGAATTCTATCTCCATTATTTCTAATATTTATTCAATGCCAAAAATAGGTCTCCGTGCGGCCGTTACGGCATGGGGACCGCTGGAGACAGTATATTTCACAACATATTTTTTTTATGGTATTAAATAATAAATAAAAAATTTGAAAAAAAATTATGGTGTCATCAGAACACTTGAAAGAATAAAGCCCCGTTGGAAAAAAAATGCATGTCGATTTTTCAAAAAGTTATACGATTGTTATTTAACAAATTTTTATCCAATCTCTGTTTTTACAAAAGTCGACATAAAAGTTTAAATAATTGACCTATACATTTTTTGCTTCTTGGAGCCCTTCTTATATACATACTCAACAAGATCACGAGATAAAAGTATATTTTATTTGTTATAATTCTTTTAAATAAAAAAAAAAAAATATTAAAAAAAAAAAAAATTTTTGAAAATGTTATTATACAGCTGTTTTTGCATTTAACAATGGCATTAATTAACGTAAAAAAACATTTTTTTACTTCATTTGTTGAGAAATTATTTATAAACAAATAGACAAGTATAATATTTTAAGAAAATCATTTTTTACCATTTTATTGTCAAGACAAAATTATGACAAAAAAAAAACTTAAATACATTTTTTAATTGTTTATATTCGTTTTATTACATTTCGTTTGTTTAAATAAGTAATTGGGAAATGTTTTTCTCTGTGAAAATCCTAACTGACATCATTAAGTTAATAATTTGTTATAAACAATTTGTGACCCTCGATTAATTTTTTTCCTGGAAGTGAAAAAATACAAAAACAGCCATATATAACAGAGTAAAAAAAATCTTTAGTTTTTTATAACATTTTTAAATATTACACAATACCGAAATCAAAGTGGCCTCTTAATTTTACAAGTAACAAATAGATATAACTTTTAAATTAAAAGAGTTACGATAATGGACATTTTGTAAAGGATTAATCAATCTTTGAAATGGATAAAAATCCAAGTTTGTAACTATTGCTAATCAGCTGTTACATGCATTTGTTTATAAAAAATTGTTTTACATTTCCGTACTTTTTTTTAACTTATAACTTGTTGAAAAATGAAAATACAGCTGTGAACCAGACAATTTTGTTCAGTGATGAAATATCTGCCAAGTAACCTTCACATCATACCCATATCTCTTATAGTTTGAATAATAAACGTATTTCAGTTAATATTTATCTCACTACTTTATTATGATGAAAAGTATAAAAATATGGGTGAACTTAAAAATTCAGGAGATACAGCTGAGAAAACTTAAGAAAATTTGGGTAAAATTCCATAATTTGATTAAAAAATTTATGTTTTTTTAAATAAACAATAAAGGCACCTTCAGATAGAAGCTACTATAATTTATTACAATAGATAGAAAGTAAAGATATTGCTAAAGATAAATGAGTGCTGTAATATAAAATGAAATATCGTATATAACGGAACACGAGTTAGATAAATATTAATTAAAATACGTTCATAATTCAAACTATAAGAGATATGGGTATCATGTAATGTTTATCACTAAACAAAATTGTCTGGTTCACAGCTGTATCTTCATTTTTCAACAAGTTATGAGTCAAAAAAAGTACGAAAATATAAAAAAAAGAATTTTCATAAACAAATGCATGTAACAGTTGATTAGCAATAGTAACAAACTTGGATTTTCATCCATTTCAAAGATTGATTAATCCTTTACGAAAATGTCCTGAATGCCCATAATTTGTAAGTTTTATCTATTTGGTACTTAAAAAATTCAAGAGGCCACTTTGATTTCGGTATCGTGTAATATTTGAAAATCTTATAAAAAATTAAAGACCATTTTTTCAGTACTTTGTTATATATGGCTGTTTTTGTATTTTTTTTTTACTTCCAGGAAAAAAATAAACTGAGGGTTACAAATTGGACAACTCAAAAATTGTTGATAACTTTGTTGGTCAATTGAAATCAACGTTGAAGTGTACTTTCTGTAGCCATTGTTCTGTCTCTTTTGACCCCTTCTGGGACCTTTCACTTCATATTCCACAGAGAACTGGCCAGCTCAGACTGTCACAATGTTTAGATTCATTCACTAAAGAAGAAACTTTGGATGGCGAACAGAAACCATTTTGTTGTAAATGTAAGGAAAAGATTGAATGCACTAAGTCATTATCCATACATAAATTCCCCAAAATATTAGTAATTCACTTGAAACGATTTTCGCTGATGGATAGATTCGGGGAAAAATTAAATGTCACCATTGACTTTTTTCTTGAAGGATTAGACATGAGTAATTATTCAACAGATAACATAATTCCATGTCGCTACAACTTGTATCCTGTGTCCAATCATAGTGGAACATCCTATAGCACCCTTATGCAGACACATGGCACGAGTACAATGACTCAAGAGTATCACCGATATCACCAGAATCCCTTATGAGTGGTGAAGCATTCGTCCTCTTCTATGAGCAAGAGAGCACCAAATCACTTATTTGTTTTTTTTTTCTGTTGTATTGTATTTTATACACAAAAGTTACTTGTTATTATTTTGAACAAATTGATTAGTTTATTATTTTTGGAAAAAAAAATATAAGTAGGGTTCTAAGAAGCAAAAAATTTATAGGTCAATTCTGTAAACTTTTATGTCGACTTTTGTAAAAACAGAGATTGGATAAAAATGAGTCAATTAACAATGGTATAACTTTTTGAAAAATCGACATAAAAATGTTTTTCCAACGGGGCTTTATCCTTTCAAGTGTTCTGATGGCACCATAATTTTTTTAAATTTTTGAATTATTATTTAATACTATAAAAAAATTATTTTGTGTGATATACTGTCTCCAGCGCTCAGGCCGTAACGGCCGCGTGGAGATCCATTTTCGGCGTTGAATAAAAATTATAAATAATGGAGATAGAATTCCGGGAGTACATACTTTTTCATTGGAAATGTCCTTCTCTTTGAGGATCTTTTTTCAAATTTTCTCAGACATTGATAGTTCTTAAGTTATTAACGAAAAACTGAATATATTTTTTTTTTCATCTTATTTTGTTAATAACAATTGCAATTTTTCATGTGCTAATAAATGCTCGAGATACATTTTTCTAGACGCCATTCCGAATCGAATGAGCTATCGCACATATCTTTAGGACCGGAAACAAGAATTAACCCGTTTTTCAACTTGTTAATCAGACTATTTATGAAGGTGACTTCCATTTCAAAATTGAAATTCGATGGAAAACTTTTTGGTGATTAGGAGGCACAAAAATGTTTTCACTTAGTTATTAACGGACAAGCCAATTATACAATTTACAAAAATATAATAAAAATACAGAGTATGTACATATGTCAACGGAAGACTAAACATAAGAAGGTTTATAAATGTTTTATAGTTTTTTGTCACCTTCCTAAAGGAACATAAAGATGAATTGAACAGTTCAACTTCGTAGTTTTGAGAATTTGCCGTTTTCATCATTCTATTGAATGGCTCATTTTGGCCATAATTCGTCCTACAAAACGGTATTCTAAAAATATCACTAGTTCTATTTCTCCTATAATTTGCAGAAAGTGTAATCAGCCCAATAATATCAGGAGAATCTATGAAGCCATTGATGGTTTTATGAAGAAATACTAGATCCATTTCCATTCTTCGGTGTATCAACGTATTCATATTTGAAATATCTGATATTTGTGGAAAGCTATATTCATTCCTATTAAATCCCATGTGATAGGCACAATTTCTTAAAGAATCCCGCACGAAAACTATGGAAAATTGGCTCTCGGTCGAAGTGGCTGAAATTTTATTATGGGTCATTAGGAAAAAGTGTGAGTTTAAAATATTTTGTATGTTTAATTCCTGAGAGATAAGCGGCCAAAGTTCGTGAAAACGTCTTATTGGGGTAGGATTGACAATTAAAAAAAACTGTTTTTTTGTCGAATTAAGACAAAGTAAGGATGAAAATCTATTGATCGGAACTCATAAACATGTTCGATTATAATCTTATTGATCATAGTACATTAGGGTGTATACGGGGTATAGTAAAAAAAATCGTTTTTCCGGATTTTTTTTCCAGCACTATTTCAAAACCAACAAGTTATATTTTGTTGAGATATCATAGTTTCAGTCTATTGTAGGCGAATAAACGTGTTTTGTTTCTTGATGACTCTCTTTGTTTGAAATATATATATATATTTTTTTATTTTCGAGTAGTATATACAAAAGAGGAATCAATAGCCACTGCTCATTGAATGAGAGATAGGGTAACATTCTGACGAACTCAATTGTTCAATATTACCTTTCATTCAGGTAAAGGGTGCGTTACATTTCTTTTTAGGTCATTTACAATATTTTTATTGAATATCTAGTTAACTGTTTAGTTAATTTGGACCATATTTCACTCAAAATATTTTGAAAATGTTGACTATCATATACGATAGTTTTATCAACTTTGCATGTTGCGTTTCTATGATATGCATTTTTGAAGTATACGGTATTACGATATATGGGGTAACCTATCGATTTAACAAAATTTTAAGGAACCTTTCGACACATTCAATCCTATTATAAAACTTTTCAAAATCAATTATTTGATACTATAAACAACACAAACCACACTCAACAATAATTTGGAACTCAAAAGTATAGACTAAAAAAAATCGAATTATAAATAACGACTTCTAACATAAAAAGTCAATTAATATTATGGAAATTATAATATAACAAATCGAAATGAACCTGATCAAGCTATTGTATAGCCAAACCCGCGTCGTGCTTTAGTGAACCCTTAAGTAGTAAAAATCTTATAATGTATTGTAGTAGTAAACTCTAAATCGAAATTGTAACTAATTAATTATAAATAACATAAAAAACAATTTATATAATTGAACTCTCAAAAAACAAACAATAAAGAAAACCTAAATTCAAATAATATTATAAATATTGTTATTTATTGGTCTATTTGCGCAATCTAAAACATTTTTTAATAGTTCATGTCTGGGGTACTTTATTGTTTCCTTGATGACGAGCATATCCTAGGTATGTACCAAAGTATGCTGCAAATGTGGGAACAGCATCCCACTGTTCTTGCTCCACTTTTGCAGGTACAGTAGTAGCCTAGAATACGTTCATTTGCATGTGCATCAGGAATAATACTGAAGGATATCCACAGTTGATACTTTATAGCATTCCTAAATCTGGACGCTATGCGGCAGCGTAATAGTCGAGGTTCAGGATTACGCATATCAATTTCAAATAGAAACAATAAAGTACCCTAGCTATAAACTATTGAGAAATGTTTTAGATTGCGCAAATAGACCAATCAATAACAATATTAATAATTATATTTGAATTTGGGTTTTGGTTATTGTTTGTTTTTTGAGAGTTCCATTATGTAAACTGTTGATTATGTTGTTTATAACTAATTATTTTCAATTTCGATTTATTATATTATAATTCCCATAATATTAATTGACTTTTTATGTTAGAATTTTTAATTTTTTTTTGAGTCTATACTTTTGAGTTCCAAATTGTTGTTGAGTGTGGTTTGTGTTGTTTGTAGTATCAAATAATTGATTTCGAAAAGTTTCATAATAGAATTGAATGTGTCGAAAGGTTCCATAAAATTTTGTTAAATCGATAGGTACCGTAAACTTCAAAAATGCATATATTAGAAACGCAACATACAAAGTTGATAAAACTATCGCATATGATAGTCAACATTTTCGAAATATTGTGAGTAAAATATATTCCAAATTAAGGAAACAGTTTCCTAGATATTCAATAAAAACATTGTAAATGACCTAAAAAAAATGTAACGCACCCTTTATCTAAATGGAAAGTAATATTGAACAATTGAGTTCGTCAGAATGTTACCCTATCTTTAATCCAATAGTCTAATCAACAAGTTCAAAAACGTGTTAAATAGATATAAAGCTCCTAAAAATATGAGCGATACCTCATTCGATTCGGAATGACGTCTAGAAAAATGTTTTTTAAGGGTTTATTAGCACGTAAAAAATTGCGATTGTTATTGACAAAATAAGATTAAAAAAAGAAGGTTTTTCGTTAATAATTTCTAAAATAATGATATTTAAGGAATTATGGAAAAAGATCCTGAAGGAGGAGGAAATATTAATAATTCTAGTGATAAATGAATGAAAATGATCAATAGCAGAATGTAAATTAGGTAAGTATAAATTTAAACTAGTATATTATTTAAACAAAAATCTATATTGCTATAATTTATACGTAATTAGAAAGATATTTTATAATAGAACAAAAAAGTTCTTGAGTCCGTAGCTGTATCTATATTATTAAACAAGTTATAAGCTATGAAATTTCAAAAAATATAAAAAATAGTATAATTTTTTTATAAACAAATGCTTATAACAACTGATGAACAATGGTTACAGAATCGGTTTTGAATTCATTTTGAAGATAAATGAATTCTTAATATAAATGACCTGAATATCCTTTACCGTATCTCTTATAGTTCAAAAGTTATAACAATTTATAACTTGACAAATTATGGAACGGCTGTAATTTCATTATCATATAATATGTAACAATGCTGTAAAAAATACAAATATTTTTTCTATACTTTTTTTTTTTTTTTTTTTTAATTTTAAAAAAAATATAACGGTTGATATTATTTGTTTATAACAAATTGTTAAGTTAATAAACAATGAAATTATTTATAAAAAAATAATATTTCTCTGTTAGTTCATTGAAAAAGGGCAATGATGATTTTTAAGAATAAAATAATTTCTTAACTAATTATTTAAACAAAATATAAAAAAAGATTATAAAATTAAAAAATTTATTTAAGGTGATTTTTTTTTTCAAAAAATCATAATTTTACCTATGCAATAAGATGGGGAATTTTTTTATTTTTTTAAATCCCAAAATAGTCTGTTCATAAACAATTTCTCAACAAATGACATAAAAATTTGTTTTCCAATGTTAATTAATATCTATATCAGATGCAAAAACAGCAATAATAAGATATTACTGAAAAAAATTTTTTTTTATAATTTAAAAAAATTTAAATATTTTTTTGCATTGCTTCATTAAGTACCTAAATAAAAAGAGCTCCACGAAGCGAAAATTTCATAGACCAATTATTTAAACTTTTATGTCGTAATTTATAAAAACAGAGATTGGAAAAAAATTAGTTAATTAACAATGGTGTATCTTTTTGAAAAATCGACATGAAAATTTCTTTTACCGAGGTTTTTTTCGTTCAAGTGTCTAGATTACACCATAATTTATTCAAATTTTCAAATTGTTATTCAATACTATAAAAAAATTATTTTAGGTGATATAACGGCTCTGTAGACGGTGCGCCTATGCCGTAACGACCTCGCGGAGCCCTATTTTCAGCGTTAAAAAAAAATTATAAATAATAGTGATAGAGTTCCGAATTACGAAATACCTTCTTTTTTTAATCTTATTTTGTTAATAACAATCGCAGTTTTTTACGTGCTAATAAACCCTTTAAAAACATTTTTCTAGACGTCATTCCGAATCGAATGAGCTATCGCTCATATTTTTAGGAGCTTTATATCTATCTAACACGTTTTTGAACTTGTTGGTTAGACTACAATGGGCAGTAGCAAATAATTCCTTTTTTTGTCATCAAAAACGATCTGTCAATTGTTTTCAGTATAAAGGTATACTCGAAAATTAAAAAAAATATATAATTCAAACAGAGAGAGTCATCAAGAAACAAAACATATTTTGTCACTTACACTTAACTGAAACTATGATATCTTATGATATAACTTGTTGGTTTTGAAATAGAGCTGGAAATCCGGAAAAACTATTTTTTTGACTATGCCCCGTATATACCCCAATGTACTATCATCAATAAGATTATAATTGAACATGTCTATGAGTTGCGATCAATACATTTTCATCCTTACTTTGTCTTATTTCGGCTAAAAAAACAGTTTTTTTTCTTTGTCAATCCTACCTGAATACGACGTTTTTACGAACTTTGGCCGCTTATATCTCAGAAACTAATCATACAAAATCATTCAAACTCGCACTTTTTCCTAATGACCCATCTGAAGAATGTGGTTGGTTGATGATAAATACAACTTCCAATTTTACGAAATTGTATAATAAATATACTTGATACAAATATGCACCAGCCTGATGACTTTGTGGAAATGTCAATAATTTATTTTTCAGTTCTGTCTATCTGACTTTTCTCCCGGCAACTGTCACTGCTGGTTTCTTATACGACACTCGAAACAACTTGGCGAGCTGTTGCCAAAAGTACAATACCGAACATACCGGCGGCCTTGAAAGTATCTACTTTCAAAGAAATATAGAATAAATTGCATCAGGTCTAGAGAACAAGTTTTACAATAACTATACTTAATACTAATAAGTGTGTAGTATTTGGACATTTAAATATCAACAAAGAAGTGAGTTAAAAAAAAACGCAACTAAACGAAGGTAAAGTGTCAGTTCACTGGCAAAATGCTAATGTTAGTGATAGCTCGTTTTACGATACCGTTTTTGGTGAGAATATTCACAACACGCACAATATTGTCTGATCCTTGATGTACAGAAGTAATTCTTCCCAAGGTCCATTGCTGGGGTAACGTTTTGTCATCTCGAAGGAGTACTAGTCTTCCTGTTAGCTCCTGGATCTCCTTCTTGAATTGCCATTTGCTTCTTTGATGTAGATTGTGGAGATAATCATTTTTCCATGTAGTCCAGAAACTTTGAAGTAATTTTTGTAAATGTTGAAATCGGGTTAGGTGGTTAAAAGGGGTATCATCGATGCTGAGTTGAGGAGCGGCGTTCAATGGCTGTCCGATGATGAAATGTCCTGGAGTGATCACCTCGAGGTCATTGGGATCAGAGGATAAGGGAACGAGGGGACGCGAGTTCAGAGTAGCCTCGACCTGAGTTAATATTGTCATAAATTCCTCAAAGGTATAATGATCGGTAGAAAAAATACGTTTCAGATGATATTTTAGAGATTTGGCCCAACCCCCCAAAAGGGAAGGAAATTATTTGGTATTACTGAAATAATCTTGTAATGGCTTGCTAGACAAAATGTCGTAAATTTCCTTGAAATGATTGTGGGCTCCAATGAAATTGGATCCATTATCTGAATAGAGATTAGTACACATTCCTCGCCTAGACACAAATCGCCTGAATGCTGCCACAAACGCTTCTGTGGTTAATTCACTTGCAAGTTCAATGTGAACCGCCTTTGTAGATAGGCAAACGAAAATACATGCGTAGCATTTCAGAATTTTTCGGTTCCTATATTTCCCGTCCTTTAGGAAAAATGGTCCAGCATAGTCAAGACCGCAATTGGAAAAAACGCGAGAAGGGTTTACTCGCAGGACAGGAAGATTGCCCATTTGATTAAATAGTTTTGGTGGATCAGCTCTAAAGCAGGGTATGCATTGTCGGAGTATATTACGTACCGCTTCGCGACCGTTCAATGGCCAGAACCTTCTTCTGATAAAAGAAAGGGTTGCTTGACAGCCAGAATGAAAATTGAGCTCATGAATATGACGTACTAATGAAATCGTAAAGGGATGTTTTTTGGGAATAAGGATAGGATGCTTGGTATCTTGGCTAATGTTTGCATGTTCTAATCTGCCGCCTACTTGGATTATGCCATCGGTGTCAAGATAAGGATTTAGGGACTTCAAATAACTACTGAATTTAACTGACCTTTTGGAGGCTAAACTCTTCAAATCATCGGCAAAGCACTGAGCTTGAACAAGTTTAACTAAAACATTTTCCGTGTTTTGCCACTCAGAAAGAGTGATATTTAAGGAAGTCATGTCGAAATTTTGTTTAAGTCTGGGCCTTTTAGTAAACCTCAAACAATAAGCCATGACTCGTATTAGTTTGGAGTAACTAGAAAAATTTTCAAAGATGTTATCATTATCTGATATAAGCAAACAAGTATGATTTTGATTGAATTCATCAAGGTCTGAAGGTGCTCGTGAGTAATTAGAAATGTGGCAGTTTTGAGGCCATTTGTCTTGAGTTTCAGATAAAAACTGTGGTCCGTGCCACCACATGGAAGCACTTTCAAGATCAGTGGGATCAATTCCTCTGGAGATTATGTCAGCAGGATTATTTTTTGAAGATACATGATACCAAGTGTTTGTGTCAGAGATAGTTTGAATTTCTGAAATCCTATTACAAACGAAAGTTTTCCATGTCCGTGGTTCAGCACTTAGCCATGATAATACAATACTTGAATCAGTCCAGTAATGAACTGCTTCGAAATTGAGGTTCAAGGACTCGATTACCTTTTTTACAAGTTTGGATAAGAGAAGGGCACCTGACAATTCCAATCTGGGAAGGGATATAGCCTTGAGAGGGGCAACGCGTGATTTCGCGCATAAGAGACTGATTTGAACATCACCATTATGATTTTGCGATCTTAGGTATACACATGCTCCATACGCTTGAATTGAGGAATCACAAAATCCGTGTATTTGTAAATTCTTAGGATTTCTTAAAATGACATGTCGAGGGTTTTCAAAATGTTGGAATTTTGGAGTTGGTTACAAAAATGAATCCAGGATTTGTAAAGTTTTGTTGGAATAGGGTCATCCCAATTGAGGTTGGCTAGCCACAGCTGCTGGATGATAATTTTTGCCTGAATTATTATAGGACCAAGGAGGCCTAGAGGGTCAAAAATTTGGCAAATGGTCGAGAGAATGTTTCTCTTAGTGACAGGTGTGGGAGCACTGAGGGACACTTGTGAATTATAGATAAAACAGTCAGATTTGGAATCCCAAGAAATCCCCAATGTCTTTGTACTTTGAGAGCTGTTCACAATATGTTCGATGGAATTATCATTAGTACTGCAAATATCGGCTAGGACAGTAGGTTCGTTGGAACAGAACTTTCGCAATTGAAATCCTGAGGCTTTAAGCAAAGTGACTAAATTTTTTTTCATCAAAATTAGGTTTTCTACAGTGTCTGCGCCTGTGATCATATCATCGACATAAAAATCATTGCAGATAATGTTAGATTCGAGAGGAAAAGTGAGTTGATTATCTAAAGCGATTTGTTTTAGACAACGTGTGGACAGAAAACTTGCAGAAGCAGTTCCATAAGTGATTGTGTTCAATTCAAAATGGGAGAGCTCTTGATTGGGATGTTCTCGCCATACGATACGTTGAAGACTACGTTGCGTATGCTGAATGTTAACCTGGCGATACATCATAGCAATGTCACCAGTTAAGACGAAGTTATGTTGTCTGAAACGTAATATTATGGTGAACAGATCATTTTGAATGGTCGGTCCAACCTTGAGGACATCGTTTAAGGAGAGGCCTGAAGAGGTTTTAGCGGAACCATCAAAGACTACTCGCAGTTTGGTTGTAGTACTATCATGTTTTTCTACGGAATGATGTGGTAAATAATAAATGGGATATTGACTTTGATGATAGCGATCAATTTTAGTCATATGACCGAGACTTTCATATTGTGACATAAAATCAGAATATTGGGTTTTAAGTTGAGGGTTTTTATTCAGCTTTCTTTCAATCGCGTGAAATCGGCAAATGGCTGTTTCTTCGGAGTCACCCAGTTTGACATAATTGTCTTTCAAAGGTAAACTCACTATGAATCTACCAGTGTTGTCTCTACTGCATGTTTCAGAGAAGTGAGATTCGCACTCAGCTTCTTCCTTAGTTAGAATTTTTTTACTTGCATAGTTTTCTTCAATCTGCCAAAAGTCTTGTAACTGGATTTGTATTGAATTGGTTGTGGATAACAAACAAGAATTCGTTGATGATAATGGAAGATCAGATAAAGATCCGGATATTATTCAGCTAAGCTTGGTTTTGTGAAGTATTGGTTGATTTTTGCCCAATTCAATTCGTCCATTTGCCAGAAGTTCAAAGAATATACCCGCACCCAAGAGCATGTCAATTTCAGAGGGAATATTGAAGTTTGGGTCGGCAAGCGAATTACTGTCTGGAATCTTGAGATTGGTTGAATGTATTTTTTGTTGCGGCGTTAACCCGGTAATCTTGTCAATTATTAGATATGACAATTCAAACATGTGATTATTACATAAAGATTGGGCTTCAATTGAAGTACGTTCTGAAATATTGATGAGATTTTGATTTAATCCGGAAATTGGCATATTGATAGGGATGGAGTTCAATTTCAATTTATTGAATAGTTTTCTAGTAATGAAATTGGACTGAGAGCCGCTGTCCAACAATGCTCTGCATTTTATAGGTTTACCGTTTCTGTCGAAAACATTAACAATTGCGGTGGAGAGGATTGTATAGGTGTGGTAACTGATTTGAGATGCCATTGCATGAGTACACAAATTTTCAGAATGATCAGGTGGGTGGGAGCTAGATGATTCGACATTTGATTCTTGATGAGTTTGAGAATCTTGTGGATTTTTACAGGTTACTTGGCTGTGTTTTCGAATTTTGTTTGTATCATTTGTGTTCAAGTGCAGCAAACTATGATGTCTCTTTTGGCAAGAGCGACAAGAATACTGGGATCTACAATCATGATTTGAATGCCCAGGTCTTAGACAGTTAGAGCATAGTCTGAAGCGCCTAATTTCAGCAAGTCTTTTTTCTATGGGAATGTTTAGAAATGATTTGCACGAGTAGATAAAATGGGATTGATCACATAATGGACATATATTATTGTTAGTTGATAAATGAGCGTAAGAGCGATTATCAAAAGATTTCTTATTGAGTTGCATATTTTGGTTGGAAGTATTAGCTTTGGTGCCTAACGATTCCAAGAGACGACAACGTTGACTTAGAAATGTTATGTAGTCACCTATTTTTGAATTGTTGTTTGTTTTAGTGAATATTTCCCACTCCTTCCGAGTTGAAGAGTCAAATTTAGAATTGATTAGGAAGATTAGAATAGTATCCCATTCATCAACCTTCTCACCTAAGCTTCTTAACGATCTGAAATGTTTCTGAAATTCATCCAGAAATTTTCTCAAAAGTATATGCGATTCTTTAGGAATAACTGATAAATCAAAGATAGCTTTCATATGAGAGTGAATTATAGCCTTTTTGTTTTGATAACGCTCCCTCAGTAGGTCCCAAGCAATCTTATAATTGGCATCAGAAGCATTTAATGAGGAAATTGTTTGAGATGCTTCGTCCTTGAGGGCACCTTGTAAATAGAAGAATTTTTGTACATTGGTCAGCATTGTATTTTGATTAATCAGAGAATCAAATGTTTCTTGGAATTGCGTCCATTTGTCATAGCTACCATTAAATTCAGGTAATTTTATATCAGGTAACTTTACATTCATAAGAGGGAATGAATTTGATACTCCACTGGTTGTGGATTGCAAACTGAACGTGGCAGCTTGTGCGGCCGGCTTGGCTATTTCGTTTTTGCTAGAGCTACCACAGAAAAATATTTACTTTCGAACTCATCTCGCTCAGCCTGGTGCCTATCAACATTGTCAGGTTCCAGGTTTTCAATTTCAGTTTGCACTATATTATATTCCGAAAGAAGTGATGTAATAGCATTCAAGCGGGTGTCTAGTTCGATCAAAATTTCTTGAGTCAATGGAGAACTGGCGATTTTTTTCAAATGTGTTTCAAATCTAGTCACTGAACCTTTTATACTGGCTCTACGAGTCACAAGCATCTTTTTGTCTACGGTTTCTGTCATTCTGTGATGTAATTTCAATCAAAAAGAATGAAAGAAAAGAAAACAAAAAGAGAAAATCTTTGATATGGGTGTCAGATTTGTTTTGCTTACTAGAAATACACTATATATTTCTATTTCATTTGAAAAATTAGTATCTAGCAAAATGCAAATTTCATTTTTATGGCTGAACTCAATATCAAGTGGTATAATATAAATATTATTGTTGTTAAGTGAAATCGTAAAATATCTACGATATTAAAATTCCTTTGTTTTTATAATAACGAAACAAGTCCAAACAACTCTAAACTTGTGAAACAAAGGTTAGGTTAGGATACTTGGTTTATTTGGAAATAGGGAATTGAAAAAAGGAAAGGACTGACCTTTTACCCCTTTGAACTGCAACCTGCGTTGGCGGCTTCAAAACGTATATATTCTGAACGGGATGATACAGTTGCTGTTCACAATATCGTAGCGTCGTCGATCGGGTTGAAAAAGCAATTATATGCGGCTGCGAAGGACCATGAAGAATTTGGTTGGTTGATGATAAATACAACTTCCAATTTTACGAAATTGTATAATAAATATACTTGATACAAATATGCACCAGCCTGATGACTTTGTGGAAATGTCAATAATAATTTATTTTCAGTTCTGTCTATCTGACTTTTCTCCCGGCAACTGTCACTGCTAGTTTCTTATACGACACTCGAAACAACTTGGCGAGCTGTTGCCAAAGGTACAATACCGAACACCATCCTACTATAACATAATAAAATTTCAACCAATTCGACCGAGAGCAAATTTCCCATATGTTTTCGTGCGGGGTTCTTTATTCTGACAACCCTCATAGAGATGAGAATCAACTTTGTAGCAAGGAGACCAAAGCAGATACATAGAAGATAACTATCATCAAGAAATATTATCATCTCAAAATTCTACATATTATCTCAAAATTATTGACTATTTGGCAATTCGAAGGGATGTTTCGCCATATGTTCATCAACTACCCAAACATTATTCTTTTGCAGTCCACCTCAAAAGCCACAAACAAGCCCACCTCTGCGGCAAACTGGAAGAACTCCCCGAACCCGACCGGCGCATCTTCTTCCCCTCATCAACCACCCGACCAGCGATGCACCTCCAAGGCAATCCCGTCTTCGCCATCGCCTACCACCTGGTGGACCACTGCTACAACGTGACCTACGAGGCGAGGAACGGCTCTTTCGAGTTGAAGGCCACAGGGGAGTTGGAGTGCACTTTCCAGATACATCTGCCTTACGGGAACAGGGTGGCTTTGGATTTGAGGATTGGGGATAGCTCGGTTACAAGTGAGTGCTGATTTTCAAATATGATTCTGTTATAGTTATTTATTATATCGTATTAGCCATGTAAAACACGAGAAATAGCATCACGAGAGCGCAACTAGTTTTCTTGAGATGAGCGAACGCAAAGCATTTGACAGGATGATCTGGTATTGAAGAATGCAACGAGCGATATTCAGCACCTTAGCGATCCAACTTTGATCGAGAGATCGTGTGTTCTGAAGCTTGTCAGCCATTGAGTAAAGAAATAGAATTTGTTGTTGTTGTGATTTCAAAGCAGTGAGTTATATTGTGATATCGAGGTATGTAGGAATATTTTTGACCATTTTAAATATATGTCATGTTGAAATATTTTCTAACGAGAACGTGGGATATTTCTTCATGAAGTTCCCTTATTCATTCATCATTCATTCATCAGAAGCCAGTGCTCAGTAAACAGCGATAACATTTATTTGGGTGAAGCAGATAATTGATTCCAGTGCAGTACCATATTCATTTTTCAAATGAGTTCAGGTGGAATTATAAATAGCACATGTAATACTATCGAATTGAATCAAGATATCTGTGTTCAGTCTCATCTGTTTCGATTGCTTTCTCTGACAAGGGTTCTTTGAGGTTTAAAGAGGGTTTCTTGAGTATTTTATATGCTATGTAACAAGTTGATTATTGTAATAGAATGCCCAGGCTATTCAGTGAAGAGCGGTGTGGAGTTATTTGGACCGCCTTGCTAGTTTCAAATTTATTTATGTTTCAAGCAAAGGTTTTGAGAAATTGTAAATTTGAATTGACGCCAGGATTTTTTGTTTGATTAGGATTAAAATTCAAACTTCCTAGACAATAATATTTGCAAATCAAAACATGTTTCCTTCTGTGAATCACTACAACAATAAAACAAATACGAAATTTATATTAGTCTATTAACAAATATGTACAAAAGTTTCTGCTGTATAACAAATATGTACGAAAGTTTCTGCTTTATGACAATTTTGAGTTTCCAAAGAACATTGTTAAGGGTTGCTAAACCTGTCGGTTTTATCGACGACAATGTACCTCTGATTGAGCGTTGTGTAGCTTGTTGCTAGACTTAGCGTAGGCGTAGTCGTGTGGCTCGCAATCAGGGGGTACCAATGGCTGCTAGGCGACTGATCAGGTTGAACAGACAAGCATCAGCTTCTTGTCCACGGAATGATTGTTCTCAGCAATACAACATGAAAAACAATATTGTTGGTGTCAGAATTAGTTTTTACTAAACATTCAATTTCTTGGAATTTTAAATTTCTCAATACACTCTTCAACGCACAGTTGTTACAGATGAGTGTAATCTCATCAAGAGATTGATGCTTGGAATTATTTGAACATAGAAATCAGCCTGTGCTGAGATTTGTCATTAATATTCAATGCTGAAATTGCAGATTCAATGTTTAATTTTTACATAGACAAAAATTGATCTTTGCTCTATATAAAGAAAAGAAGGTTGTTCTGATCTTGATCAGCCAAGACTATGTTTTACAAAGAAAATAAAAATCAGAATTCAGCACAATGAAGTTAGAAGAGTTTTATATCCGAAAATGACTTCAATTGCAATGATTTTCAGAGGAAGTGTATAAGAATTGTCTTTGACCATTCGTCAAATACTTCTTCATGAAGTTTTTCTATATAATAAAAAATATTCCAAACTCCAAGGATTAAATACATACATATGTGATCACTTCACCTAGATCGGAAGCAAAAGTCAAAGCTCTGTGATAATTATCACCAAATAAGAAACTATACCAAAATACATCCCCAAGACCATGGAAAATATATAGTATTCAACTATATCACATACTTCTCGTGATTGACACCAAAAATATATCCAAATGCGGTGTAAGTGATACCATAATATTTGAGAAACCCTCTTTAAACCCCAATGAACCCTGTCAGAGAAAGCAATCAAAACAGATGAGACTGAACACAGATATCTTGATTCAATTCGATAGTATTACATGTGATATTTATAATTCCACCTGAACTCATTTGAAAAATAAATATGGTACTGCACCGAAATCAATTATCTGCTTGACCTAAATAAATTTAATCGCTGTTTACTGAGCAACGACTATTGATGAATCAAGATAACGGAACTTCATGAAGAACTATCCCACGTTCTCGTTAGAAAATATTTCAACATGACATAAATTTAAAATGGTCAAAAATATTCCTACATACCTCGATATCACACTATAATTCACTGCTTTGAAATCACTTTCGCAGATGAAAAGAAGATGCTCTAATTCATTAGTTATTCAAACATGAACAAATTCTATTTCTTTACTCAATGGCTGGCAAGCTCAGAACACACGATCTCTCGATCAAATTTGGATCGCTAAGGGGCTGAAGATCGCTCGTTGCATTCTTTAATACCAGATCGTCCTGTCAAATGCTTCGCGTTCGCTCATCTTCTCTCAACTCTAATGACTCTTCGACGTTAGATGGCGCTAAGATTTGCAATAGTGATTATCAGATTGGAGTTGATAAGATAACTTGAGCTACTCTTAATTATTTTGTATCTCTGAGCATATCAATAAGAAATGTAATCTTACTGGAGTTCTTTTCAGACATCTTTTAGAAACTGAAATTGTACCTCGAATAAGACAAATTGTATTAAACAATCAGGAAGAGTTTGAAAATCGTGAAATCATATTTCAGCAGGATGGGGCACCTCCCCATTTCGATCGCATGGCTAGAGAGTTCCTCGATACAAACTTTCCTGGGCGATGGATAGGTCACAGGGGAAGTACAGAATGGCCACCAAGACCTCTAGATTTTTTCCTTTGGGAGTATCTGAAGTCAAAAATCAACGACACTGAATGCCAAACAATAGAAGAGTTGGAACGCAGAATAATAGATACATGTGATTTTTTCATGAAAAAGTAGGTTCATCTCCTATTGAAGTCCTTCAAATTTCGTTGCGATATACCAGGTGGCTCAAAAATTAGTAGGGGGGAACGGACTTTGGACGAGCACTGTATAGGACAGAACTTTGCTAGCTTCCAAGCGGTTGGAATATGTTCTGACTTTAGACATATATTAAAGAGTATTGATAATGGTCGGGCAAGTACTGAGGCACAGTCTCGGATTATAAGCGTTGGTACATAGTCTGGTAAGCAACTCAGCAAAATTACTGGAGAAAGTCATGAAAATTAGAACGATAAAGTATATAGAAAATATAATTTGATTTCAAATAGACAATTCGGGTTTCGGGATGGCAAATCTACGGAAGATGCGATTCACTTACCAATTGAAATTTATGAAAATTTATGTGTGCCTTCGACACTGTCAATCATATACAGTTGTAGGATATTTTCGGCTTTTTTTTTCAGAAACAAATCGGGAAGGAAGGACCAGCGTAAATTTCCAAGACTTCAAAAACGGCGGGACCATATGCGGGGGCCTCCTTACTCAACTCGAAGACGGTCAGTCATCCTGGACTCATTGTACGAAGCCGGGAGACAGCGAGAGACAAATCGAAATCGTCTCCAGGGAGAACAAAGTGGTAAGGACTCGTTTATTTTGTTGGTTCGCTACACTCACTGAGTTGCTCTGGCACAATCAGGGGGATAACGGGTTTGTTAGGTTGGGGTTGTGTCTCGCCACTTTTGTAAACACGCAGAAATTATTCGGCTGCATGTCTCGCACAGTGCGGCGGCCTCTATCGCCAGTCAGAACTCAATATAACATTTCTCTTTCCAGTTTGTAAGTGACAGCATGATAATGAGAAAAAATCCGACCCCTTTCTATATTATTGCTACAATAAAATTCCCAATTATTTATAGATTCTGAAATTATCATCAATCAACCTGATATAACATATAGCATACAGTATTAGCCTCAGAGCTGGTGACGAATTTGGAGAAGGTATTTTTCTATAAAATCGAAAAATGTAGTTTTTCGAGAAAATCGAGAAACGGCGGTTATTTTGCAATTGCACAGTATATGAAATTTGCAAGAAATTGATCCCAAAAAATATCCTTTGAGCACTTCAAAATTTATTTGATCTCCTATTTTGGCATTCATAGAATCCGGAAATAAAAATCCCAGGCGGTTTTGAAGTACGGCCTGACTGCCCGAATTTTTATTAATTATACTTATATGCACAAAACACAAAATATACTTCAGGTATTTGGATATTTTTATTTATCAATTATAATTGAATAAATATATATTATATATATATATATATAATATATATATATATATATATATATATATATATATATATATATATAAAAAGCATCAAATTATAGATAGTGACAGCTATAATCTGTGCGGCGAAGCTTAGACCTAATATCGTGGAATTTTAATGGCACGAAATTTCGTGCACATTAATAGGTCACCGACAGATGCCAGCATAGGCCAACCCACGACACCAATAGTCGTACTCCTAATGCGTTTAGAGTAACGCAAAACAAATAACTAGATAAAGAGAAATTCGGTAAGAGTCCACCATCCGCCAACAGCTGTTTCGTGGTTTCCCAATCATCAGGACGGCATGTGGTCTCTTTCAAATTCGTATCAAATCTCTCGCAGTGTTAAAACCTACCGGCAAGTACGAAAATGTGCCATTTAAATTCCACGATATTAGGTCTAAACTTCGCCGCACAGATTATACTTGCAAAAAAAAACTATAAACATATGATTATCAACCAAAAGAAAAAATATTACTCGAGCAAGATAGAACAATCCGTAAACAAACCTAGGGTCATTTGGCAGATTATCAAGCAGCCCCTCTTCAAAGAGTCCTCACAGGACACCCGGTTCTCATCTAATGAATTGAATGATTATTTTGTGAACATTAGTAGCAATATTTTAAAATAGCTGGAGAATACTTCGGTTGATCCAGCGAAACTAACTTCATCTTATATACAATTCCATAAAAGTATTTTCTTCATGCCTGTAGACTCCACAGAAGTTGGACATATTATTGCGAATCTCTCGGATAGTATCGCTCTTGATGTGTATGGATTGAGTAACAAGATGTTGAAGAACATGAAAGAGGGATTAGCGGAACCTCTCACCAAAATAATAAACAAATGCTTTGAGACAGGTGTGTATCCCGAGAAGCTCAAATTCAGTAAAGTGACCCCAGTATTCAAAAAAGGAGACAAAAATGATATAGAAAACCATCGTCCTATCTCAATAATCCCAACTTTATCAAAACCCATTGAAGCTGCAATGAATAGTAGAAAAATATAATTTGTGGATTCGAACGACTTGCTCTCAAAGTCCCAGTTTGGATTCAGAAAAAATCTATCTACATCGCATGCCATATCTGAACTGGTGCGAGCCACGGTGGATTCCTTCGAGAGGGGGGAAGCACTCACAGCCGTATTCTGTGACCTCTCGAAGGCATTCGACTGTGTGTCGCACTCGATTCTACTCGAAAAACTCCTGTACTATGGAATTAGGGGGAAAATAGCTGATTTGATTGATTCTTACCTATCCGAAAAAAAGCAGGTTGTGGAGCAAAGTAGTGTGATATCTCCAGCAGTGAGTGTAACAGCAGGTGTACTCCAGGGGTTCTTGGGACCCCTACCTTTCCTAATATATGTTAATGATCTTCCACACCATATGAACCCTCTCAATACCATTCAGTATGCCGATGATACTACTTTTTATGAGAGTCACCCCGAACATGAATATCCGAAGCAACTGACTGACAACACGTTGAAAAAAATCGAATTTTTTTTTGCAGCCAATAAGTTATGCCTAAACGTCAAAAAAACTGACACAATTACTTTCACACTAAAAGAGCTAAAGGACAGTCAAAAATCCATCAAGTTTTTGGGGGTAATACTGGATAAAAAACTCAATTGGAAAGACCACATCAAAGATCTCTCTACTAAGCTGTCCAGCACTCTTTACCTGCTTCGTAGAATCAATGAATTTGTTCGTTTTTATGTTTCGAGAGCTGCTTACATGGGGTTATTCCAGTCTAAGCTGTCATACGGATTGGTTTTCTGGGGACTTTCAACTGATTGGGAAAGGGTATTTATTCTACAAAAAACGGCTATTAGAATCCTGGGAAGGGCAAAACGGACTAACAGCTGTAGACCTCTATTTAAAAAAATTAATATATTAACCATTGTGGCTCTGTACATATTTCAATGTCTCGTTAACATTCTTAAGATAGTGTGTATCTCACCGGAAGCAATTTTTTTACACTTTAACTTTTAAAACCATCAGATTTTCGTTTAAAAAAAGAACGTAACTTGGGATATTTACTGATATCGATATTATTTTTAATCGATAAAGTGGTTTTCAACATCGAATACATAGACCATAGCGTCGATGACTTAAATTTTTTTGACAACCATCCAAAATACGCAAGCAGCATAGTTTTCGAAAATGAATTTACGTGATCATCAACTCTCCAATCCATGAATTTAGCAAATATTTCTTCATATCTCTTTAACAATGCTTTCAGTGCAAACTGACAAGCCTAAACAATTAACGAGGAACGTCAAACTAATGAAACCAGGCAACTATATATAAATTGTTTTTAAATCTCACGGTATTTTTACGATTCTGTTTTGCTTTTTAATTAAACAAATGTAAAAAAAGCATTCTAATCATAGAAATGATTCCTGCCTTCGTTTATTAATAATTTAAAGTCATCAAAACATTACATACGAGGGCGGGAAATGATTGAAAATATAAATTTAACTTTCGTCACTAGAAACGAAAGTTAACGTTAAGAGAATTCCTCTCACTTGCGACGGAAATCACGTTTTCGCTGAAGGTATATTCTATTACAAAAAGACGTCTTTTCGTAAAGAGTAGTAGAAAAAAGATTTTACATAAGTGCGATAAAAAAAGGCTTGAGGGTAGACATGAGTATGAGAAAGTACGTTTATCGGCTATCAAAATCATCAAAGTACTATAATAAAAAAAATAAACGGAAAAAGTGAGAATTATATTAGCATTGGCCTAGGTGTTCTGAATGTCGATCAAAAAGATATTTTATTGCTAACAAAAAAAATGGATAGTTTATCCTTGTCGTTATTGTAATTGTCGTTATCAATTACCAAATATAATAACAACAATACCCTAACTTATTTTGACGAACAACTTTTATATCTTACTAGCTGAACCAACAGACGTTGTCCTGTCCAAATTTCTATATTCCCTAAATTTATTTTCCTGAAAATTTTTTGACAGTTCTTACAACCATTCAAATTTTGTCATTTTGTGTCATATGAAACAATTTCACCAAATCATGTCAACATAACACTGATAATTGCATTCAGTGCAATTTTCAATCACTATGACAACACGATTGAGTTTGACAAATTCATTCCAAATAAATTTCAAAATGTCACGTTTTGGCAATGCGAATGTTCAAAGTATAAATGCTCTAATCAAAGAAAAAACTCCCAGAAATACAACCTACAGTCACAAATATATTTGGGAAATATTTATGGAATTTTGCTGCGAACGAGAATATGAATTGAATGAACATAGAATTGGCGTTGATACTAAAAGACGGGACCGAATTTAAAGAAGCAACGGTGAAGACAATGTGAAACGTTTCGTGCAAAATGTTGCAAGAAAAGTAGTATAATGACTATAATATTATGATTGACCAATATAATATTTAAACCAGCCCGAGATGCCCGCGATGCAATCAGGAAAAAACTACAAGCAGATCCGTAACTCCAGTTCAGTATCGTTAAATTCAGTATCGTTAAAATCTGAAGTTAACAAAATAATATTGCTATGAGATGAAAATACTCCTGAAGGTCTTATGCGTAAATTTTACCATATTGCTGCTGTAGAATCAGCGTGGTGAGGAGGAGAGGCAGTTGCTTGTCTGGTGGATTTTCAAATCGCATTGAATACAATCCGGTGTGCAATAAAACGTGCCAAGGTGGTTCTAAGAGCTGTACAAGTAGTAAATGGTTGGTTTCCAATAGTAAAAGACAAAGCTGCCCTGTACGTCTTTTTCATAAACTGATATCAAAACGAGGCGACAATAGTACCTCACCACGACTGTTCTTAAAACCAAATCGACACTGGAAAAATTAAACTGACAAATGGTACGATAATGTACGTACCTGTTGGAAGAAATACAATAAATGGATGGACTAAATCTGCTGCTGAGGCAATTGGCTTGAATGTAAAGGACAAAAAGATAACAAATCACTCGAATAGATCAACTGCTGTTAGCGAATTGGCAAAAAGTGGTGTAGAAGAACAACAACAACAACTGAAAATTACTGGTCATAGCAATCAAAATTCTATAAAACCATAATTAAATCTCGATCAAGAACACCACAACAAGATCATGAATATTATGCGTGGTAATAGATCTTCTATAGTAGAGAACAGCAACGAATCTAATGTTGAGTTAAATTTTAATAATTGTAGTTTCACTAACTGTACTTTTAATAAATAAATAAATGTTTCATTGTGTGGAGTTCTAAAAATTTTTTGGCAAAAAAATTTCCGTCGAATACCCCTCGGACATTGACAAATGCCTCATAATTTTATGACACATTTCCCAAGCTCG